>VWZF01002779.1:0-109819 GCA_013396755.1 Sclerurus mexicanus
GAGCGGGGGTCAGTGCTTGGGCCGGACATCCCAGCTGGTAGCCCATGGTCCGTGGGTCCTGGGCAGTGGTCCATGATCCATGGGTCTTGGGTGGTGGACTGTGGTCTGTACTCCATGGATTCCGGGCAGTGGTCGGTGGTCCACAGTCCATGGTCTGTAGTCCGTGGGTCCCAGGCAGTGGTCAGTGGTCCACAGTCCATGGTCTGTAGTCTGTGGGTCCCAGGCAGTGGTCAGTGGTCCACAGTCCATGGTCTGTAGTCCGTGGATCCCAGGCAGTGGTCAGTGGTCCATAGTCCATGGTCCAACGACCATGGATCCTGGGCAGGCTCTATGAAGTGATGCTGTGACCACTGGGCGAGTCCCCCCTGCAGGACCCCAACCCTTTGGGAAGCATTCCCCTGCCCCACATGGGGGTCCCGCAGTGGCCCCCCAGCCCCGACCATGTGGGCAGCAACATGTCCCCATGCCTCTTGGAGCAGTGTCACCCATCCCCTTCCCTGGACACTGCTCCTGACCCACTCCCGTCCCCGCAGTCCCTGGTGGCACCACGGTGCTGGTGGAGCTCACCCCCGACATCCACATCTGCGGCATCTGCAAGCAGCAGTTCAACAACCTGGACGCCTTCGTGGGGCACAAGCAGAGCGGGTGCCAGCTCACCAGTGCCACGGCCGGGGCCACCAGCACCGTCCAGTTCGTGTCCGAGGAGACGGTGCCACCCACGCAGCCACAGAGCACAACCAGGACCATCACCTCGGAGACACAGACCATCACAGGTATCAGTGCCACCCACCAGAGCTGCAAGGTGCTCCACTCGTGCCAAGTCTGCCCCTGACCAGGCTCCCCAGGGCAGTGGGCACAGCCCCAAGGCTGCCAGAGCTCCTGGACGGCTTGGATGATCCTCTGGGGCACAGGATGTGACCCTTGGGGACAGTGCTGGGCAGGGCTGAGGGTTGGACTGGATGATCCCTGTGGGTCCCTCCCAACTCGGCACATCAGGGATTCTGTGAAGTTGGACACTTTACACAGCTCACATGTCCCTATCCCACTCAGCTGAAACAGCAGTTCTCACATTAGTCCTCCTGTACCCAAGGAAGAAAAATAGTGGTGTGCTGCCTCCTTGGGTTTGGAGTGACAATAGTTACTTAATTTGCTAATTGAGATACAAGCTCTCACAGAGAATTGCTCAAGTCTATTGTGTTGTATAACCAACTTGTGGAAACTAATTAAAATTGTCAATACTTATGAAAAATAACGAAATTACTCTGCATTTTAATTTTTTTTTAAGAGTGCTCTTGATGAAAAACAGACCCAGAATTGCTGTTGGGCACCAATCCAGGCTTTTTTTTGTGAGAACAGAGCATTCTCTAACATTGCTCCCACAACCAATTGGCAGGGAAATATTACTCAAGGTTTCTGCCTATGTGAAGGCTCAAGTGAAGTCCTGATTCTAGAGACATTTAAATAAAATTAGGATTTTGTTCCACGTATGAAGGTTTGCCCTTCTATATATAGTTTTATTTTATTTTGGTGTGGGACCTTCCTAAAATCCAAATTATTTGACTGTAATTTGGATAGACGGATTAAGGCAGAGAATCTGGAAGAGCAGCGAAACAAACTGAATTCAGGGCTCGTGTCCAGGAATTTTTGTATTATAATCCCTCAACTTAGTGTGGGTTTTGGGTGAGTCATTTTTCTGCTTCATATTTACTTGTCTTTAAAATGAGGGCAGTTCTATCCATCTGCCCTTTTGGGGTATGGTGTTGTTTAATTGATTTAAAAGCTGCTACTTTGGCTGAGATACTTTCACCTGTTATTCTTGTGAGTAACAGCTAAAAACAGTGGAGTTGAAAGAGGCTAAACTATTTAACAATTACGAAAAGATTTGTTTGCATTATGCCTTTTTGACAACATTTGCCATATAAATAAGGATTGTTTTTTTCTCCTTTGGGCTATAGCACAGCCAGTGTTGAAAAACAAATATAGCTTTATTTGCTATTTGGAAGAGGAGAAACCTTTTTCCTTTCCCCCTCCCCCAGGTAAATAGGAACACAGGAACAGGGATGTTGCTGGAAAAAACACAGAATGGAGAAATAATTCATGAAACTCGACAATAATTCCTTTTTTTCTGATTAGAGAGGTGAATGTTCTCAAACTGAGCTTTCCTGTGTGTTCAGTTTCTGCCCCAGAGTTTGTTTTTGAGCACGGCTATCAGACGTACCTGCCCAGTGAGAGCAGTGAGCCTCCAGCTGCCTCTGTCATCCCCACCCCACCCAAGGCACGGGCCAAAAAATCCACTTCCTCGCTCCCACAGAAGAAACTGAACTGCTGCTACCCAGGTGAGACAGGCTTTGTACCTTCTTGCTTTTCCTTTTGGCCTTGAGAGGTGTCCCCCAGTGACACACACAGGGGATTTGTCTGTCTTGAGCAGTTAAGATGTATGGAACCTGGAAGGCAACCTGCTTACTGGAGGTGTGATGAACTGCTGTTGATACCAGGAGTAGTTTTGCTGTTGATTTCACATCTCCTTAGACCTTGGTCCTACACTGTGGTGTGAGTGAAGGCTTTGGCCTCTGCCCCCCCCTGTACCAATGTAAGAGTGGAATCTCATTACCTTTTTACTGACTGCTGCTGTACATGATAAAGGTTATACATGAATTTGAAATTTCATGGTTTGTCTTTGGTCACTGAATATTTTTATAAGGATAGATTGAATCATCTTTATAAAATGGTCTCTTGTTTGCAGACCTTGGAAGTGAAAACCCTGCAGGACACAAAAAACGAGCACAGAAACATCCGTGTAGGTGATTAGTCCTGTTCATGGTGGCAGAAAGTTCAGTCTCTTTTCTCAAGCTTGCCTTCATTTGAAAGGCATGTTTCAGGTGCTGAGCATTCATTCCTGTGCTCTAGAACTGGAGCACTTTCCACTCAAACAGAATTCTAGAACAGTGAGCTGTTACCTGAGTTCCCAGGTGCACTAACTTGAAGTCTTCTGTGGAATTAATTAGTTCCCCCAGCATCCCCCTTGCCCTCTGAAGAGCATCTCAGATCCTAGACAGAGATTCCAGAAAACTTGTTCCAAAGCTTTCAGAAAAAGGTAGGAGTGAATTGCCTCCAGGGGGAAGTGACCAGTAAGCTGATCACTCTTTTAAGTAGATGTGAGTAAACAAGATGGGGAATTCATTCTCTGTTCATACTGAATTTTAAAAAAAATGTTACTGAAAATAAGCATAATGCCCAGAACTTGGTAGTATATTTTTATTATTTTGTAAGATTTCCTTGAATGTAATGGTCTCAATCTTACTATCTTCAGGTTGCCAGTTCAAGACTTCCTATGGCACGAAGGATATGGAACGTCATCTACGAACACACACAGGTCTGTGTGGTTGCTGTATTTTAGTTCTGGTTGGTTTCCTCCTTTTAGCTTTTTGACAAAAAGTATTTTTCTGTGAAATACTATCTCTGTATATAGAATGTACACAGAAGTCTGTACCTTCTAATATTGCACTGCTCTGTGTCTGGGGAACTACCCTCTTTGGGTAAGCCATGCCCCACTATGGGCAGTGCTACGCACAGCTGCGAAACACAAACACTGCATGTTGATTTAGGGCACAGTTAAACACATAGTCTGCACCTCAGAAATTTATCAGGGTGCACTGTGGTAGTAGTGCATAAACCTCGTTTGTTCTTCATGTGGAACAGTAATTCTGTGAATTCATCTCCCTTCCTCTAAAAGCTCCATTTCGGAGTTGTAAAGGCAGAAAGTTCCAAGGGATCTGCTAAAGTTGTTGCACCTGTGCCTGCAGCCTCCTGGAGCATAGGAGAGTTCTTAGCTTGTAGGATGGCTGGTGATACCCAGTGTCCAGCTCCTGAAAAGCTGTCCCCTTTCTGCTGTGTAGCGTGTGTCTCTTTGTTCTATTGCAACAACATCCTCACCACACAAAACTTCTTGACGTGCCGCTGCCCTTCCGCTCCTTCCAGGGGACAAGCCCCACAAGTGTGAGGTTTGCAGCAAGTGTTTCAGCAGGAAGGACAAGCTGAAGATGCACATGAGGTGCCACACGGGGGTGAAGCCCTACAAGTGTAAGCACTGTGAGTACGCGGCCGCCGACAGCAGCAGCCTCAACAAGCACCAGCGCATCCACTCCAACGAGCGCCCCTTCAAGTGCCAGATCTGCCCCTATGCCAGCCGCAACTCCAGCCAGCTCACCGTGCACCTCCGCTCCCACACAGGTACCTCCCCACCCCTCTAAGTGCCCCCAAAGTGCCAGGCGCTGGAAGCATGTAGGAGAATTTATTTCCCAAGTCGAGAACACGGTTAACGTCTCGGTGCACATCTGCAGTGGGTCAGGAGAAGACGCACCACACCCCCCTGTTCTTCTCAGGGCTGTTATCGTCCCTTCAATTGGGTCTGTAAGAATTTATCTTCTCCCATAGCTGGGAGGTAGGCTACTCTGGAATGCAGGAGCAGAAAGCATCTCAAACTGTCTCTGGGAAAGAGGCCTTTTTCCAGGCAGGAAAGCTTCCTGAACCAAAAACCCCTAATCTCCTCGTAAAATCTTCTGGAAGGGTCTTCTATGCTTCCAGACTACAATTCAGACCACTGAAGCTTCAAAGGTTGTAGGGAGGATTTCAAAAGTTATACAGGTGCTGGGATGCCCAGAAGGGACGATTCTGATTCTCCAAATCACTGGTGCATCCACCTTCTGTGAACTACTTAGATATAGAATCCAGTAGGGCAACACAGCTCTGGAAGCAATCAGAAGACAGGTCTGACTCTTGGTAGACTTCCTGCTAAATTGGATTTGAAACTGCCTATTAGATGTTCTCAGACCAGTAGAACTGAAGGACTTTATTGATTATCGAGGTTCCTCTCTGTGTCTCTCAGATCTGGTCCACTCTATTAGAAACACTGAAATTACTTTATAATTGAACTAGTTATATCAGTACAAAACTTAGCTGCATAATTTAATCTTTCTTGCATCAGTAAAATAGCAAGTAATTAGCAATTTAAGTGACTTTTTTTGACCTTTCTGTGTGGTACCTTTGCTATGCAGACTGATGGACATTTACAGTGTAGGATGAGCACTCAAAAGCATATTCTGCCTATAGAATTTTTGCTCTATGGGTAGAAGGCTTTGGCCTCTAGGCTTATAAACATTGCATCCTTTTCTGTTTGCAAATGTTTGTCTTTTTTATATCTATTCCTACGAGAGATTTGCTGCAAAGATACTGCTGTACTGTTGTCCTTGTACAGTTGTCTCTGGATGTTGTTTTTCACTTAATCCAGGGCAGTGGATTAGTTTCTGTGTCGTCTTTTATACATTTGATTAGTTCTGTGAATTTTAGCTGCAAGGTGGTTATGGTTCAGTGATTACTAGATTAGCTGGGAACCTGTTCTGCATCTGATTCTGCACTCGAGTCCTAAACAACAGTAGTTTGGATGTGTGCAAGATGGGATTTATTTTCAGTAGATAAAGGAAATAAATCCCCTGTGCATTGTGAAGGAAGGGACGGTTAAACCAATCTGTCTCTAGCAGAAAAGAATCTTTTATACTTCACAAATCTGCTGTGATGGAATAGGCAGGACTGGCAGGCAATGGGTTTACACGTTCCCCTCTTTTTATTTTTATATAAGAAGATGTGAGGGTCAGTCAGAATCCTGAGGGCTGTTAGGAGAAGTTATCTCTTATGAACACACTGCTTGGAGAAGATGATGCTGCCTTTGCCCACGTCACAGAAGAGCTTGTTTGTGCGTTTCTGTACCTGCGTAGGGTGCTCTGAATGAGCCCCTGTGAATGCTCATGGGTCTCTTATATTATTTGCTGAAAAGGAAGCATAAAAATTTTGAAAGTGATCATTTCATCCTTGTCAGGTTGTAAAGCTGTTATGCACACAACCAATTTTAGGAGAAGAGGACTGGTATGTAGAATATATTTCTTACTGGAATGAAATTAATAATTCTCTAGGTGAGTAATCTGCATTGCTCAGAGTGGGATCATCTGCTTAGCAGTACTCATTGAACTAGTCATCTAAACATCAGTTTCCTGTGAATTGTAGTAAAACTCCTCTTAAAGTTAATAATCCCAGGGTCAGACACAACTTTTTAAGATATATTCAGGCAGTGTCAGTTATGTTTGTGCAGAATTGTAAAGAAATACACATGGTAGACCATTCTTTAAACAAACAGAACCAGCATACTTCGCTATATTCAGTAAAATTACTAATTCTTTTTCACGTTGTGCTACCCTGTATATGAAAATTAAGTCATTGAAATACGAACTGTGCCTTCATCAGCAAAGCAGATAAAAATTCAGTAGCTGAGTGTGTAGCTGAGACTGGAAAATAAACTAGATGAACAAACAGTGCATCTCCATTAATAAAATCTGTTTAATATAGATAGTACACTATGTATCTCAATTATTAAACAGATACATGGATTAGCACAGTAGGCCACAACTTGATTTGAAAAATATGCAGCTAAACCTATGACATATGTAGCTGGGTAAGCAAATTATGCAAAATTATACAGCTATCACAAACTCTATAAAATATTAACTTATAAAATAAATCAGCCATTTGCAGTTTGATTATTAAAGAGGATAAATGCTTGTAGAACTAAATACATTCTTTCTCCTTCTCTCACCAAGGGTGTCTTAGTACTTAATAACACAATTCTTCCACTTTTTCAAAATAATACCTACCTAAAGACTTCTTGTTCAGGTATTTTAGAGAATTACATATTTAGAGGGGAAAAAAGGAACAGTTGTTTAGTCAGGTTGCTAAGTTTGCTTTGGATTTTTTTTAATGACTTCAGAATAAACTCAGTGATCCGTACCCTGGATTCCTTAGGCCTTGGTGTCTCACTGTAATCTGAACTGTGGGGTTTGTTGCAGGAGATGCTCCTTTCCAGTGTCAGATGTGTCCTGCTAAGTTTAAGATCAACTCCGACCTGAAGAGACATATGCGTGTGCACTCGGGGGAGAAACCCTACAAGTGTGAGTTCTGCGATGTCCGCTGCGCCATGAAGGGCAACCTCAAATCCCACATCCGGATCAAGCACAGCATGGAGAACACTCTCAAGTGTCCAGAGTGTGAATTCCAGTGTGGGAACAAAACCAGCCTTCGGCACCACATCCGAACTCACCAGCCCGAGCAGCCCGTGAAGTGCTCGGAGTGCAACTACTCGTGCTCCAACAAGGCAGCTCTGAAGGTGCACGAGAGGATCCACTGCAAGGATCGGCCCTTCAAGTGTGAGTTCTGCAGCTTTGACACGAAGCAGCGCAGCAACCTGACCACTCATGTCAGGAAAGCTCATGGAGACAAAGTCAAGACCAGGAAACAATCCGTGGAGAAGAGGGAAGGAGACAGGCCGAAGCAAGGAGGCTCCAGGCAAGTTGCCAAACTGGATGCCAAGAAAGCATTTAAGTGTGACCTGTGCGACGCTTCCTTTGTCCGAGAGGATTCTCTCAGGAGTCATAAGAAGCAGCACAGCCTGTACAATGGACCCAAAACCAGCGAGCTGGCTGTCCTGCAGCTCCAGATGGACCCCAGCCGCCAGAGCGGTGCCCCCATCACCGTCAGCCACCTCCAGGTCCCGCTCCAGCCTGCTCAGGTTTCTCCCTACAACGAGGGGAGGGTGAAGATCATCGTGGGCCACCAGATCCCTCAGAGCAACAGCATGGTGCCGGCTGCCTCGGTGAACGTGGTGCCTCCTGCCCTGGTCAGCCCGGGCCAGGAGGAGCTGCCGGCCAGCAGCCGCCTGCAGCTGCTGGGCCAGGTGAGCCTGGTGGCCCCGGCACCCCCTGCCATGGGCTCTGCCGAGCAGTGTGCCAGCGGGGCCGTGGCACAGCCCGCAGTGCTGCTCACCGGCCACGAGCAGGGTGACGGCGGTGCCCTGCACCAGGCCCTGATCCCCGCCGCCCCCGTGGGCGGCCACGAGGCTGCCGCGAGCCAGGCCTTCATCACCAGCCCTGGCATCAGCTGCTCTGACCTGGAGGGCCTCAATGCTTTGATACAGGAAGGGGCAGCTGAAGTGACTGTGGTCAGTGACGGAGGGCAGAGCATCACGGTGTCCACTGCAGCTCCCCCTCCTCCCATCTTCTCCTCCTCCTCACACACTGAGGCCCCAAAGCAGACCTACTCCATCATCCAGAGTGGAGCGCACACAGCTCTGCTGTGCCCAGCGGACTCCATACCAGATTAGTCACCAGCACTGTTCCTGGTCACGCCTCTCTCTCAGAGCCAGTGCTGAATGCAGCACAAATGCAGAGGAGGACATAAGTGACTGCAGGATTTGTCCTCCAAAGCCAAATACCTTCCACTTCCGTGTTTTACTTGTGTGTACATGGAAACCTGCATCTTGTACCTGAAAGTGTATATTTATGTGCCTCTGTTGAAATTGGAGGCTGTGTTCTTTGTAGAATCTGAGCATCAAAGGAACTGTCGCCAGTGTCCCCAAGCAGGGAGATTCCCAGCTCCTGTATTGTGCTGCCTGGGATAAGAAAGCCTCGCCTTATGGTGAATTACTATCCCAGCAGTCTTGTTCTTTTATACACCCACAAAAAGACAATAGTCTGAGCCATTCTGAAGTTTATTTTAGTGACTTCTGTTTCAGTTCCATGTTGTATGTGCATTCACTGCTCCTGACTGATCTCTAAGAACTTAGTCCCTGCTACTGGGTCTAGTTCAGCCCTGGTAAAGTTTAATGGGGCTGTTCCTTAGTATCTGCAGAAATTGCTAGAACATGGCACTTGGAAATGCATATGCAGAAGACCAGGTGATTGTTTTTAGAAACCAAAAGAATGTTGTCCCTCTATCAGTGGTAACTAACTTTGTTAGCAAGAACACAATTACGTTATCTCCCTGGCCCAGTGATCTCTGTCAGAGGCAGCTGTGACTTAAAGAGCAAAACAAATGCAAATATATTTTTTACAAACACTACTAATATTTTGGTTTTATTTTGATGCTGCCTGCTTGGAGTTGCATGGGTGGTAAAAGTGCATTACAGTTTGGGTCTTGCTTATGGAGGGGCTTGCGTGTCAGAGACCCTGGTGGTGACGGGGCTTTCCCAGCGCTCCAGTTGGACAAGAACCTTCTGCTGGGACGTGGGCTGTGATTTGTGGGCATGGGCTGCTCTGGGGTCACACCTGCTGGCTGCTCGTGCCTGCAAGGGGCTGCTAACCTGATTTGAAGGTAAAAGTTTGGCCACAGCTCGAGTAAATGTGGGTAAGGTGGGGAGGCACTTCTAAGTGCAAATGTACCACAGTTTGGCAACTAAAACAATTAATTTCCACATGCTCTGCAGGGAGGGTTTTGTGAGCTCCAAGTATTCTGTGTCATCCATAGGTGGTGCCAGAGGCCCAGAGAAACTTTGGAGTGTGCTCCTCTCTCCTGGATGATGTTTCCTGTGTAACAGTTCCCTGCCCTTAACTCTGCCGGGTAAAAACATTTCCAAGTTCCCTTCTGTAAGACGCTACAAAAGGCTTGGCTGTAAAAATCTCGCTTTCACTTAAGATAAAAAGCAGCACATAAAAAGAAGTTTTCTACACGAAGTAGATCTGTGGCCAAAACTTATCTCACAATTTACGTTAAACTGATAATTTTTCACTCCCTGTTAATTAATCTTGCTCTGCACATAGTTCACAGCTGCAGAATTGTCGGGCAGTACAAGAATGGTACGAAAGGAGGGATTCTGCTGAAGCTGATGGTTTGAACTGCACTTTGTCAGTGCTGGCCCTTGGCACACCAGGGATCTCAGTTCAGTCTCCTGTCGCACTTAACCTACCCAGCTCTGTTATCTGCACTGCAGTTTCACAAAAAGCCTTAGTTTGCCTTCTAAAATAGGAAACCGGTAGATTTGTCATATTGTAAAGACTCACCTTGTCCTGGTCCTGTGTGTGCCTCGAAGATAAACAGGAAAGATAACAAAATGGTGTGAATGAAGAGACAAAGCTCAGTGCTGCTTCTTTAACATTGTTTAGCTGATTACATCAAGTTTAAATGAACAATCTCGAGACTTCTTTCCTCCACCCAAAAAAAAAAAAGGCAACTGATAACCAGTGCTGACATGGGGGTAATTTATTTTCAATTTTCTCTTCCTATATTCCAGCTTTACTTCTGTGTATGACAGTAATGGTCTTTGTGTTTTGGAGCTGGCAGAAGCAGATCGTTTTAATCTCTGATATTCATTTAATACATTCTTCATGTTATCAACAGAACTATCCCTTGAGAGAGCCTGGTAATTCATAACAAGTGTCTCTTGTAGAGCTCACTTGCTTTTGAGCACATGGTAAATAAATCGTATCCCTCCCTCCCCAGAGTTCTGCCAGAGCCTCAGAGCTCTGGAGCAAGTTTTCTCTTTGCAGGACAAATTTTTGATAAAAGCTTCAGCTGTCATTTGTTTGCATCAAAATGGCAGATTCCTGCTCAAAACCAGCCTCAATTTATCCCATGCACGGAGAGGAGGGGGGGTCCCTGGAAATGCAGGTGCCCCCTGGATGAGGGAATGGAATCAAGTCCTCACCTGAGAGGAGTCCTAAAACCAGCAGAACTTGGCCCAAAGCTGGCTCCTTTGGGATCTGGGGGGAAACCAAGCATATTGAATACACATGAGGTTTGTAATTAAAAAATGGGAGTCAAAATATTGCCTGAGCATTTTGGCAGAGCTGTTTATTGCTGATATCGTCTGACTGTACTGGAAAGTACCTTCTGTTGTGGGGTTTAAAATGTTAGAACCATGCCAAGGCATTTTTTTATCTACTTTACAAACAACTGGGGAAAGGCTTCTATTTTTTTAGATACCTTTATTTTATTCTGTAGTTCTGATTCTTTATTTATGTACGTGTGTTTACAATCAAAATAGAGTCAGCTGTCTTTTTTGCAATGTGATGCTCTGGTGTCTGTAAAAATATTTGCTGTGTCCTCAATGGAAAGGCTTCTATCCTATCATTTCAGGAATATTGACTGGATACTCTAATGGCTTTTTACATTTCTAGTTGGAAAATCTTTAGCCTTGTTATTTAAATTTTAAGAAGAGGAACCAGTATTGTTAAGAGAGACTGATGTCTCCTGTCACTTACCCAATGACCTTTCATAAGGTGATAAAGGTTTCTATAGTGACCTGAGGAAATAATGTCTCAGGTATCATTGCGAATTAAAAGTCTCTCTCAGGAAAAGCTTTCTTTTCTCTCTCAGGTATCCAGTTCTGCCTTTGTCTTTATTCCAGTGCTGGACAGGGAGAAGGACTCAGAAAACATAAAGTGTTTGGTTACATGGCTGTCTTTCATCTTTTAGAGACTTCCCCATGCTGTAGGCAAGTGAAAAAGTCCCTGGCAAAGGCGAGTTGGATTTTTAAATGCTGTGTACCATGAGAGTAACACTCTCCTGTTCAGGGTCTGCTGCTGTAATGCCACTGAATTCTGTGACCTGAGACACCATGATTTATTCCATAAACTAGAGGAGCTGTGTTTCCCTCTGTAAAAACCAGGAATTATGTATTGTTGCAGATTCAGCTTTGGTGGAGGTGTTGTCTCTAAGTTTCTAGTTTCAGAACTCATGTAAACCTTAAACTCTTTGGGTCAGTGAGAACGTAGGGGAATTCTGTAGGTAAAAGTTGAGTATTATTTGAGAAATAATCATTTGAGGACCTGTAGAGTTTTTTTGAGAGTATTTGGTTTTGGTTTGTGTATATTTTAAGGATACAAGGATGCTTTATGCCTGCTTGTGCTCCTGGATGAGACAACATGTTTCATCAGTGTCTTTCAGTTTATCAAATCTGATCTGATGGACACCTGAAACAAGCCTGGAGAAACAAACATTTTCAGCCTGAGTTTCCATTGATGTCTTTTGAAAATGAAGGAAAGGTGTTAAGATCTGTGTTATCTCTACAGGCAGCATTTGGAGTCAAGGCTGGCCCTGCAGAGCAGACTGAGATGTGTGTCCCTGGTGCTCTGAGCTGCTCAGTTTTCTATCATTTTGCTTTTGATCACAAACTTTATGAAGTTTAGGAAGCCTGGAAGTCCTGGGCCAGGTGAGGCACAGCAAGGCCAGCAATGCCCAGTGGGTCTGCCAGCCCTGAGCCATCCCCTCACTGCATCTGGAGGTTGTGTTTGTACCTTTTAAATGTCAGACTGGGAGCAAAAATATCCACCCCACACGTTTTCCTGAGAGACGTCACACCTTCATACTTCCCAGGTGTGTCTGCACTGACTGCTGCTGTCAGTATTTGATTATTACATCAGCAATATGTCTTTGCCCTGGAGTTGTGCTGCTGAATTGTTGTGCTGCTCCCCACCTGCAGCAGGTGACCCACCTGAGTATTGTGAGGGTAAGAATAATTTGGATACCTCAGTGATGAGCGAGATGCAAATACCCAGAGAGATTCTGGAGATAGTCACGGCTCCTGATGGCCCAGAGGAAAATCTGAAAGAGCAGGAATGCATAAAGCTAAACTGCATAATGCATGGCAGTCATAATTAATAGATTAAAGTTCTTTGTGAAACATGCTTTTTTATTCTAATAAAGGGAAGGGACTACAAGTGGTGACACAGTTTGAGAAAAGCAGCAATGTAAGATGCCATGTTAAAGTTGTAAAGCTAAAGAGGTGATAAAAGTGTATCTTGGTTTTAAATTTTTACAAGACTGGTGTAAGACCTGTTCTCCTAACTAGCAGCACTTTTCCTCATCTCTGGGCACATTGGATCATTCTGGCTCTCGAATAAGATATATTGCTGGGGGATTATTAAAAAGTTGACAATCCTTGCTGCTTAGTCCCTCCTGAAAAGTTCAGAATTTATCGTGTGAATTAATTTGCAAAGCAATGTTAAATTTTGCTTTTGTTTTAAGGATATGTAGATCAGCCATTGATAGAACTTTAATTAGCTGGGGATGTTCATGATTTTTTTCCTTTTAAAGAAAAAAAGAAAAGCCTGCCTGCAGAATTGCTTTTTGGTGATGACTCTGCTTGAAAAGTGCTCTGCAGGGGCCCATTCCCGATTGATTATCTCTCACAGCTAATAGCTTCAAAGGCTATTTGGTGGACAGTCCAGTTTTACATTTAAATGTAAATCTCGATAGCCTTGACAGACTGATGATCAGGAAAAAGAGGAGGTAAAAACAGTAAAATAAATGTACAGCTGGTATAACTTTCACCAGCTCCTCCAGGGGCAATTGTAGTAAAATTAATATGGTTACAGTTTGACAAAGCTCCTTAGAGCGGATGGGGAGTGAAAGCTTCCCTCAAAAGGTCCAGCATTAAGAAGTTGCTAAATAGCGTGTCAGCCTTAAAAGTTCAGTACAGTGTCAATGGCTCCCATTTGTGCTTCCCTTGGAATTTCCCTGGGATTCAGGAGTAGAGTTCAAAGCACTGAGGCCACCCGGGTAAAGCCACTGCTTGGACGAAGCTGCAGCAGAGAAGTTCTCTGGAAACCAAGTTCACACCTGCAGCTGAGCTCTCATGGTGGGTCAGGTGCCATCAGGGAGAGAAGAGCCTGCCCAGGGAGGGGACCGGAGTGGTCCTGCCTTCAGCAGCTGCGCTGGCCATGGCTCTCTTTGCTCGGGCAGGTGGATGTGGAGTCTGGATTTTGACAGCCCTCAGGAGAACCACCGAAGTGGCAGGAGGACAGAGCTAAGGGCGGTGGGTCCTTCCCAACGCGCCAACTGCTCCCTCCTTTGGTGGGTTGGGTGGGTTTCCACATGGTGAGGGGGCTGCAGGCTTCCACCTGCAGCACGGCTCGGGAACAGATGGAGCAACAAAAGGACGCTGAGGGCTGCGTGGCTGAGGGCTCCTTCAGCAATGGCACTGTTGTCACTTTGCTGTGCAGTCGCTGAAGCGCAGCCCAGAGGCTCCTGCAGAGCTGGCCCATGTGCTTGGCCATCGCTGCTTTGCCTCTTGAGCCCTCTCTCTGAGCTGTGGCCTTTCCTTACACATTCCTGTCAGATCACAGGTCACTTCTTCGTTGGCTTCTTTGCCTGAGCTGTTCGGGCTTCCCTCAAAGAGTCACTGGCCATGATATATTCACATCCCAGCTGCACCCCTTGAGAGAAGAGCTCACTGAAGATGGAGCCGGCAGTCAATGCCATCCTATCAGCCCTGAAAAAGGCTGTTCCCACCAAAAAACCACTGCAACAGAAGGCTGTCCAAACGCAGCTCAAGTTTCTTAACTTCGTTCCGCGTCGTTTCATTTCTGCCGTGCCCCAGGATTCCTTCCGTGGCAGTAGCTCAGCGTGGCTGGAGCTGTGGGCTGTGAGTCGAGGGATCACGGGAGTTCTTCGAGGGCTGCAGGTGCCCTGCTGGCCAAGCGCCCCATGTGCTGCCCTGCTGGTGCCAAGGCTGTGGCAGTGGCAGTGCTGCCTCCCCGTCTCCTGCTAGAACATGATCCAGAGGAGCTGGAATCTCCAGCTGCAGCCTCGGGCTGAGCCTGCCGTCAGAGCAGGTGCCCCTGGTGCTTCCACAGGCCGTGGGAGAATAGATGGGCAAGGAATTCCTCAGCTCCAAAACATCACAACAGCCATGAGAAGGTGCCTTTTTCCCATTTTTAATCTTGGTTGCCATGGAAACTGAGCCACAGACACTCGTGCTCGTTTTCTCTGCATCGTCCTCAGGGCCAAACCGGTTCTTCACTGTCCAGCACGTTCTAGACTTCCAAGGGAAGGAAAAGTAAGGAACAAAAAGGGAGAATGTTGAGCATAGCGCTCATTGAGAAAGTGGAGATGGAGGAAGGAAGATCTGTCTATCTCTAAGGAAAATAGGCAAGTGGAGAATTAGGGATAATTGATGATGAAGGGTAATAGGAAAGGTGTTGATCGTGAGCAAGGGCTGCTGTGAGGAACTGGCCCCTTGTCCTCTACTCACCTTTTCCCAGCAGTTTCTGGAATCACCTCCACAGGGTGTATGGACTGAGGTGGTTTGTACTTCTGCAGCCTCGGTGCCGCCTGGCACAGCTCACCCAGGGGCAGCAATGGCACAGCAGCCTGGCAGGAGCTGAGCCCGGTGGTGTCCCCAGCCCCACAGTGGAGCTGGTTCAGCAGCTCAGGGCAGCGGTGGAGGAGCCAGAGCAGCTGGACCTGAGCTAAACCCAGAGTGTGGCAGAGGGAAGGTGAGGGCAGACCTTGCATGTCTCTCTCAATACCGAACCCTACGCAGGAAGAAAGTGCTTTTGTTTAAATGAAGTTTAAATTCCACTCCAGTGGCACAATATTCCTGTGTAATGGAGTAAAGGTCAGCTAAGCCTGTCTTCTTCTTTTCCTTTTCTTCCTTCCTTCTTTATCTTCTCCAGCTCTATAAATCCTCTGCAATAAATCCCAAAATCCCTTAGGAGTGCTGACCAGCACATTCATCATGGTAAAATGGTATCCAACCCAGTGAAAGGCCCACCTGCCTTTGATTCATCCTTCAGTCCTTCAGGGCAGGACCATGAATTAGCAATGATCCCCCCAGTGAAATCATGTCCTCCTTCCAATATAAAATCAATAAAAGTGCAAAAAGGAAGTTTAACAAAAACTGACACATCCTCCTCCTTTCCCTGCTGGATTCATTTCCCCCTTTTTTATTTATTCAGGATGTCCAAAGCCAAGGAGCCAGCAGATCCAGAAACAAGGCTTGTGCCATGAGAGAGCTCAGGCTGGGGGTGGTTTTGAGCCTCCAGTCCCTGCTGGGGTGGGAGCAGAAGGGCAGGACTCTGGGCAGTGAGGAGAGGGATTCCTGGCGCTGGGGTGGATGCAGTTGTTTGAGGGAAACCCCGTCCATGTGGACACTGAGTCAGGGATGAAATCCCAGCTGGTACAGAGCAGTTGCAGCAAAGTATTTAAATTTGAAGTAATCCTCTTTTCCTCCCCGTGTCGATAAGTCTTTAATCATAAATCCAGCCATCAATCCAGTGTTTCTGAAAAGGCAGGATCTATAAAATCCATGTGCAGAAATCCAGGTTTCTGTCTCTGTTAAGCTCTGAATATATTATCCATGTGGGCATCACTTTGTAGTGACCTTTCCATTGGCTCCACCAGACTTTAGGTCAGATCCCTGCTTTAAATATGCGTTGTCATATGACTGGTGCAGAAACCAGAAGACGAAAAAAATTGAACATAAAACTTTACTTGTTCTTTTCCCTTTTTGATGTGACAGTTTCCTGCTCTGGGTTTAGTTTTCACAGATTTGTTCAGAAGCCACTGGCCCATTCATGCATAATTGGTCTATTTGCAAATTTCTATTATTTGCCCTTTCATTGTATGATTCAGTTTTTGCGTTTGGTAAATAGAAATAATTTGTGTTTGGAGAAAAACTAGGCTACCCACACAATTCTTCTGTTTTACCGTGATAACTAACAGCAGGTTTTAAAAACACAAATAAACAAACCTGCTCCCCATTGAAGCAGTATTAATTCATACAGAAAATCCAGCTCATCAAAGGTTTTCTGTTTTGTATCTCTCCATGTTATAGAGGTGTTAATTTCTTTATATCACAAAGTCATTATTTTTGCTCATATTTAGACGCAGAGACTGTGCTGTAAAATTAAGAGTATTCCTCCCTTTCTGCATTATTAGTGGCAAACAATTACAAAACAGAATTTCTTTAAAGAGGACTTCCCAGAAACTTAAAGATGTTCCATTTAAATGCAGTATATAATTTAAATACTGTATATAATTTGCTGTGTTCGTGCCAGGTAAAAGTCTGGGTGTTCACTAGTTTTGTGTGCCCCTGTCCTGCTTCTTTGAGGTGGTTTGTCTGAAGGAGGAGGTGTCACTATGGTAATCAGAAGCAGTTTGGAGTAAGGGGCTGATGGGTTATGCCATCAGTTCCAAACTGATTTCCAAGATAAACCCAAGGCCGAGGCACAACAAAGCACAAGTTATGGCCAAGTGTCTGTGTGTGATCATCTTACAGTGATTGTACAACTCAGAGCTGCTTTTGTCACTAGCCTGGTGATGCAGTTATTGTGGGGTTTGGAAAGGAAAGGATTAAATTAGGATGGCGTGGTGTTATCAGCTACATTCTTTAGTTCAGCTCCTAGCTGCTAAACAGGTTGGTCAGTTTACATTGAATGAATCTAAGAAAAATTGAAGTGTAAGGGATTTGCTAGAAAAGCAAATAAATTTGGTTACAGTTGCAGAAACAGAACGTGAGGCCCCTGGGTGACCACATCATCTTCTATGTACAAACAGCTGATAATCTTATCAATGCAAAGATGCCTCCGTGCTGCACTTAAAAGCAAGTTGCCTTTATTCCAGCTCCCACTCCATTGAAATCTGCTATAAATACCTACTTTATAACAGTGACCCAATATATAAATTGCTTAGTTCAAAAGAAAAGCTTTTTTGGAGGAAGGGGGGACTGGAGTCGATGCAGTGTGTTGTAAAAGCTAAGTGGTTTTATTGGCACTTTAAAATACCCTTTTATGCTGAACTCTATCAGCCCTGATTATATATAACAACAGTAGTTATGTATTAAAAATGTGTGTCAATAGTTCTGGTAACACTGTGATTTGTCATTTGCGTGCCAGAGGTCCCAACAAGCTTGATTGACAAATCTAGCCATGGCTTAAAGGGGTCAGACACTGGGCTACGTTGTTGGTTTGGAGAATTGGTAAGAGCAACCACCTCTGTTTTTTAAATAAAACCTTCATATATTAAACTCATAAATGCTAATGCAGTCTGCACTTACACACCTCTCGCAGATGCCCTTTCATGAAGCTGAGACTGCCACAGCCTCCACCTGCCCAGTGCATGAGGTTCGAATGAATAATGAATGAAACCTCTAGCAAAGATTAAGGAACGAGTTTGCTCCTATTTGCACAGGAAGGTTGATACTCTCCTGTGCTCAGTGATTTAGTACGTGCCCTCGTGTCAGTGGTGGTAGAGCCTTTGAACTCTTTCTCCCAAAACAACATCCCTACCGTGGGAGATGAAGGTGTCTCACTGAGAGGTATTAAACCTTCTCTTTTCCGTGGATGAGCTACTCCAAAGTGCCTCTGTGTGTGTGTGTGTCTGTGTCTGTAGGCACTCAGACTCCTGTCCTCCCTAAACTTCTCAAGTAAGAAGCACATAAAGCAAGCTGTATCAAAATTACTTGCAAAGATCGGTCCAGCTTTTCAAAAGATGGTTTCAAGCCAGTAGTGTAATAAAAGAGTGAATAAGGTTTCCTTGCAGTGACACAAGCAAAGCTGTCCTGAGACAGCAGGTGTGGAGCCTGTTCTGTTCAGTGAGGGCAACCTCTTCTGTGAGCCAGCGTGTCCTGCCTGTGTGTGAACCCAGGGGCTGTGAAATGAAACAGCCCCCAGGACAGCTCCCTCTTCGAATCCTCTCAGCTGTGTCCTACATAAATTATGGTGCTCTGAGACTGGAGGAAGTAATTGAAAGCTGGAATTCTCCAAAGGGTTTGACTGCTTGTTTTGCTGAGGTGTAGCTGTGTTACAGATAAACAGGGACTTGGGATGACTTCCCCCCTCTTCTCTGCAGTCTGATTCGCTTAGGAATTAGATCAGTGACATTATATTGACAATTGCTGAATACTCAGTACTTTGGTTTCTTTTCAGACCATCCTCAGCTGAAGGCCAAACTGAGTAAAGCCCACAGGATCAACCAGCTGCTTCTTGTCTCTGGTCAGTGTGCTTTGACCAACAGCTGGGAAACATACACCTTGCTCCTTCTCTCTGTATATATACCAGCTCCACCACCCTTGAAATCGTGTCTTCAGGTGGTCTCTGCTCCTTCTTACTGCCCAAGGGTCACACCCACGTAAGATGTTGATGTTCCCTGCCTTGGTCACCTCCTGGGGCAGAGGTACCGTGTGGTACCTGCAGTTGGTTTATGAAGCATTTGGCTTCCCTGCTGCTGCTCTGATTTGCCTTCCTTTTGAAAAGGATGTTGTTCTTGGTGGCTAAAGCCGTTGTGCTGTGCTGGGAGCCAGGACGGTGGGGCCAAGCTTTCAGCAGCCTCCAGGAGAGAGCAGGAGGCAGCCGGGAGCAGCAGAATTTGGAACTACCCGGGTGAACCTCTTGGCTCCTGCCCGAGCCCCGGGCTGGGCTGGCTCCAGGCTGGAACCTCCTGCCAAGCATTAGTCATGGCTGATATTGGTGAGTCCTCGTGGGGATGGGAAATTTTAGGGTGACAAAAGTGGCATTGTTCTATTTGTTAAGCACCTATTGCTCTGTCAGTGTCATACAAATGGAAGGTAAAAGAAATAATCTTTTCAAAACCATTTTTGTTTTAGAATTCCATGTATAACTCTGCGGTCTGGACTGATGGAGATAGTCCCGAAGGCTGGTCATCCCCTGACGAGGCCAGTCACATCCTGCCTGCTCCCTGTCACAGGAGGGAAGCAGTTTTCTCCAGGGCTGAGTCAGAGCAGTGTCAGCTTTGACTGACCCTTTGGAGGTTTCTCTCTCTGCATTGATACACAGTGAAGTCAAACCCATGAGCCGGAAGGGAGCTTTGCAAATGTTCTCTGTAAAGACCAGGGATATCTCAGAGATCCCTTTCTTTCTTCCATGTTGCTTAGTTTAGAGGCACTTGTTTTCAGTTTTAACGGTAGACTGTTAATAGTAGGGGTTGTTTTTTTTTGTTTGGTTTGGTTTTATGTATTTTAAAATAAGTTGAACTTGCCTTGTGAGCTGCGTATTTCCCCCCAGTCTCTGTGTAACCAGCGTGTTTCCAAGCGGTGCCCAGATGTTTGTGACTAAGTTCTCTGCTGAAGAACAGCAGCGTGCTGACCCTTCTGCTGTACAGTGCTAAATGCATCCAATAAACTCCCCAGCCAGTTCTGTGAGTAGCCTTAAGATGTCACTACCTGACTTGGCCTTGGCTTTCCCTGCTGGTTTGCAGAGGAGCAGGGGCTGGAGGAGCGGAAATAGCCTGTTATTTTTAACACGTCTCCCCCTCCTACGGTGAGTGACAGACAAGGTGCTGATGTCAATTGGCTAGTGTTACAGACATTAATTAACTCAGCTAAAAGTCCCTTTAGTTTCCATTTCCTTCTACAGGGAGAGCAGAAGGAAACCCAGAACTGGGATGTGCTCAGGGAGAAGGCGAGTGCTGTGCTGGGGATGACATCGGTCCCGGCAGCTCATGGTGCATGTCCTGCACCAACATCCCTCACGTGAGGGCCCAGCATTGGGAGGGTTATGCCAAGTATCTCAGTGTTCTCACTCCTCTTTAATTCCAACCCCATCTCTTGCCACTGTTCACCACTCCGTGCTCTCCCCACGCCTTGCTCCGCGCTGCTGAAGCCCCTCTGTGGGGTCAGCTTCTTTCCAGAGTCTGCTGGTTCCCTCCTGCTTTGCCTGAGCTGAATCCTTGCTTCTTTTGGGCTGTGATGGTTTCTAATGTCTGTACTGAGAGATCAGCACTGAACATGCACGGTGCATGGCTGGATGCAACTGGAGACTGGTAGAAGAGTGTTTTGAGGGAGGATTAGTTTCTCCCTGGGCCAGGGCAGGTCCCTGCAGCTCCTGGTGCTGTGGGATGCTGCAGGGGGGTTTCTGGAGGCCTGGATAAGCTTTGAGGAGTCAGCCAAAGTCTGGTACAGCTTTATTTCTTATCCACCAAGCTGCTGTCACTGACTGCAAGGCTGGGCAGTGGCACATCTCTGGTAAAATCCACGAGTGTAAACCCCTGGAAAGGGTTAATTCATGTTTCATTTCACATTTGCAGTGAGGTAAGACTACAGTTAGCCAGCTGATGTCTGACTACCTGTGCCAAGCCTTGGGCTGCCAACTCTTTAGCTCTCAGCTCTTTCAGATCTTGCTGGTGCCACCCTGAGCTTTGCCAAAATAAGAAAAACCACTGAGGACTTCAGTGATCTCTAAATTAGATCTGTAGCATCCGTCATAGCGACATCCACAGATCTGGAGGGGGGCCAGAGCTGTGTCTTCTGTTGAGCAAGTCTTTGGGCACTGCAGTGACTAGAATTTAATATGGGATTTCTGCTCCAGTGCACTAAGGCACGCTGCATGTCCCCTGAGCAGCTGGCAATGAGGAAAGGTTAAGCCGGGGAAGAGATCCTATCATTCAGCTCCTTTGCCCACATTTACAGTTGTTCAACAGACAGTGGATTTCTAAAATGAAAGTAATTGTGGGTTTTCGTAATATTTTACCAGGTGCTGCAGTTTAAGCTCTCCTTGTACTGTTTTCTGACCAGCCAGTAAAACCTAGCATGAACAACTCCATATCTATATCTTATTCATATAAGTAAGATATATCTCAATTCCTAAGATTAAAGCATACTTGTCTCAAGTACAAACCTGTGATAAATCCATCACATCTGCAGGTTTGGGATTGTTTTTTTCTACTCTGCCAGCTCCTCCATCCTCTCTCACAGAAACTTTTTTCCTTATAATTCTGCCAGTGCTTAATTGGGATCTGGTCTGCATTTTACTTCCTTACCTGTAAAATTATTTTACTAGCGGCTTTTGCAGGAGCCATCTGTTGTTCCTGCACAGCATATTCCCAGCAGCAAGCAGGACAACTCCGAGACACATTCCAGCAGCTGAGGTGACACAAGTCCTACTGACAAAGCCCTCATCCTGCAGCTCAGGTTTTGTCCCTTTTCACCTGCTGGGATTCACAGCACCCCTGTCTCGGCACAGGTTGCCAGGGCAAGAAAAGCTGCTGTCTGTCGGGTTCCTCAGAATGATCGTTCCTGGGAGAGAGGAAGCTTCTGGCCAGTGAGGGGGAACTGGGCACCCCTTTAATAGTGCTCATTAATTAGGAAGATAAGTGAGTATAAAAAGAATTGCTTTTGCATTGTGGAGTGAAACTTTAAAGCACTGGTGTTAAATGTTTAGATCTTCAAGAAAACAATGTATTCGCATCTTATAAAATTTATTGCTTTAAAATAAAGAAAGTAATGGCTGGTAAACGCCAGGCAATGTGGAAGAGCACAGTCAGTGACTGTGCTGGCTCTGGGCTATAGTAGAGGGTCTGATTCAAGGTTTACTACTCGACCATGGTTTCGTGAACCTTTTTGTGACCCCAAGCAAGTTGCTCCCATCTCACTATTCTTCCATTTCCTCTTTCTGTAAAATGATATTAATAGCACTTCAGCTGCAGAGCAGGTTTATTGTACAAGGCTTAATGAATGTTTGTCTCCCTGTGATTGAGATTCTTTCCTGCTGGAGGCAAGAATTTTAAGCAGGTTGATTAAATAGAAAATGTCTCTAACTGAAGGTCTTATTAAAAGCAAAAGGGATTATTTCTTAGGGATTTTTTAATTTCATGTCCCTGATAATTGTCTAAAATTTAGCACCTTCAGTTTTTCTGCTACTTAGCAACTTTAGTCTTGTTTCTCCCAGAAATTCTGTTAGAGGGATGCTCTGACTTTTGGAATGAGCTAAGGAAGTGTCAAGACAAACTCTGCTAAACTTTTCTTGTTCTGAGGAATAAAAAAATCACAGCAGTCACACAGTCAAAAAACATGGCACTATACATAGAGTTCTGCAACTGTGGCCAAAAATGAATTTTGGCTCTTTGGCCAGATCCAATCCTCTTCTCTAAGGCTGTGAGGTTTGAGTAGTGCTCTGGCAGGAGGTCTCAAGTGCTGAGAGGTGCAAGACTTGCTGTTTGCACAGAGAAAACTCAGCAGCCCGCAACAGGATGGATGAGAGGCTGTGCTGAGCTTGGAACACTGACTCAATCCAGCAGGAAGTGTTAAGAGAACTTCAGGACCCCCTGACTGCCTTGTGGAGGCCAGCAGTGTTCACCTGGGACTGAAAGCCCAGAGCCATCCCATGTGAAAGAGGGTTCCCACTCTTCCCGTGCTGCCAAAAGACGTGGTTGTGCCCTCCTCTGTTATAGTTCATTGCTGGGAAGAGTCTGTGCCCTGCCCTGTCCCGGGGGGTTCGGGTGCAGCCCCATCCATCCCAGTGTGTGCCTGGGGCCAGGCAGGCTCTTCTGCCAGGAGAGGAGCAGTGCCTGCTCTCTGGCCTCTCTGCTGCAGTGATTTCTGTAAAACCTGCTTTGGACAGAGCTCAGAAGCAGGGCTGGACCCCAGGGGCTGGCTCTCCTCAGGTGGCTGAGGGGCAGCCCCGTGCCCCCCCCGGCTCTGCTCAGTCTTTAGTTACAGCCTGTCAGGAGCCAAAGCTTCAGCAGGTACAGCTCCTGGTGCTGGGGGGCTGCTCAGGGGGCTTCTGGCAGAGCCCATGGCACAGCTCAGCAGCTGATTCGTTTATCAGATCTGGAACCTTCCTTCTGGAAAAGAAGCTCAGTTTCCAAGCCCTCGTTCCCATCTGGAGCCGAGTGGTGAATTCCCAGACATTAGAATGGCGTGTGCCAGGTTTTATGTGGAGTTGCTCCATATTCTTTCCCCACCTCTTGCTGCTGGATAGCTTCAGCCACCAGAAACAGTTGGGAAGTGCCTGCTCCTGCTGAAGGAAAATTTTCAGGCTTTAAGTACAGTGAGAGGATTTTACTCCTCAGAAGATGTGTGTGGCTCATAGAAGAATATGAAGCAGGCAGGGCATGAACTTCATTGTCTTATGTGTGCTTATCATGCAGATCCATGGATCTGAACAGCCAGCACTAGCACTTCCAAAAATTGTCACAGAATCACATGTTCTAAGTACTGAACACTTAAGTATACCTGCATAAAACCAAATCAATCTTAATCATGGTAATTAAAACACAAAGGCAGTATCCTGGTTTGCTGTTGTACTGTGAAAGGAGGAATTTGGAAACACTCTCAAAACTTGCAGAAAAGCTTCAAGAAGTTCCCCAAAAGCTGAGCATGGAAATGTTTTCCTTCCCTTCTGGACTCAGTCCCCTTTGCCTGTTCAACAGTTAAACAATCTGAGTTAAATACCTGTCTATGTTGGCTGTTTTCACAGTTGTGTTTAGGGTCACAGAATCACAGAATGGTTTGGGTTGGAAGGACCTTAAAGGTCACCCAGTTCCATCCTCTGCCATGGGCAGGGACACCTTCCACTGGCCCAGGTTGCTCAGATCTCCACCCAGCCTGGCTCTCCCCAGGGAATGAGGGGCAGCAAAGCTGGGAAGGTGTTTGTGGGGCAGCCTTTACAGCCAGATCTGCTTCCCCAGGCTCTCCCAAGCACTGAGCAGTAGGTGCTGCCCCTCTGACTGTAACACACCTCCAACAGGCCTCTCTGGACTCGGATATTCATTACAAAATGAACCTACCTGCTCCACTAAGGAGCTTTTAAAAGCGGTTGCACCAACTGCCATTAGCAGTTCTATGAATTTAATCTCTCTTGTGTGAATATGATGAAAAGCTTGGCAAGAATTTAGACAGTGGCCAGGGCGAGTGTTGCAGAGCGCTGTTGTGGGTCAGGGATTATAAAGCTGCTGCTGGTGGCCAGGAACAAAAGATGTGATGTTTTAAGAGTCAGCCCCGACTAGTAACCACACTGTTTCCATTATTATACAAACAGGGCTTAAAGTCCTTGTCTTTCTCCCTGATGTGTTAAAAGCAGCTGCACTAGTTACTAAAAATCAGGGATGAGTTTTGTTTTCCTCAGAAAATGGAGTGGATGGAGCCTCTTCAGAAAGCTGTGTGATGTAATTTTGCTAATTTCTGCAACTTATAGCTAAGAAAACTCATTCACATTTCCCATGTTGTCAGAATGGACAACAGAGACTTTATAAAACCAGCAGAGAGGGAAGGAATACAGGGGGATGTATAAAGGAGTCTTCTGCTGTGGGAGCAACAACTTTAATACACAGCACACACGTGGCCAGCAAATCTCCCTTTTTTCCCCTCTTTACTTTGATTCAGTGATCTGACATTTACTCCTAAACCCGATCTTCCTCTCTTGCTCGTGATATCAACTACCAATAAAGAGGTCAATGTTGGGAGTCAGCAGGATGACATGGCAGCAGAGCTTACAGGGGTTACAGGTGGTCCTGGAGGCAGATCTAGAAGAGCCAGAGGAGGTGTCACCAGTGGGCTGGGAACAGACTATGAGGCACCTGTGAGCCCACACAACGTGAGGCTGATCCCCCTCCTCGGATACTCTGAGGCACAAACCCAGCAGAAACTGTTAAAATCCTCTGCTGTTGTCAAACTTTACAAACAGCCTCGTGTAATAATCCTGGGGCACATCTGGAAGGAGGTTGGTTTGGAGCTGTGCAGAAGCATTGCTGTAAAATCCAACCAGTGCCAGTTTTGGTGGGGGCTGGATTCCAGATAACAAATGAGGCTCAGTTCAGTGAGAAAACTTCTGAGGTTTTAAATTAATTCGTCGTTTGCTTATGTTTCTGTGTTAGGAGGAATGTGTTCTTTCTGTTTGGCAAAGCAGCTCGTAGCCAAAGTGTTTAGTGTCAGCCTAATCCTTCTGATGTTTGAGAGTTATTCCTTTATTAAATCCTCAGGTTATTCCTGTCCTGCTCAAGTAGAAGTTACTACAAAATTAGCATGAAATCTCCCAACAGAAATCAGAGGTTTCATGGAGCTTTTGCTGTGAAAGGATAATAACAACAATCATTTCTTGAAACCTGTTCAGAATGTCATAGTAAGTTTAGGATGTGTTAAAAAATCAAATAGACCTTTCCTGTCATTCAGTTCTCTCAAAATAAATTGTGAGAGTCTAATTCAGAGCTTGTCATTTTTGTTTCCATTACATTTGGGCACATATGAACACAATGATCTTCCCATGCAAAAATATGCCTAATAAGCTATAAAACTGCATTCTGCCCCTGCTTCCCTGCTATGGGGATCTTTCAGCATCAGTGAAGAATTGCACATGTAAAAGTGTACTCAGATGGACCCTGCAGTGAAAATCAGATTTACCAGCTTCTTTCAAGAAGAATCATGTTTTTTCAGGCTGTCTACAGAGTTGTCAGAATCCAGAAAAACAGAGTTCCTCTTTTACCATCCTTAGTTTTTAATTTTAATTAGACTGGTTGTGGTTTCATAATAACAGTTGCAGTGGTTGTTTGGAGGGAAACTGTGCATTTATGTAGACACTTTAATGGAGTTTTTAGTCCAAGTTTATTAAAGACATTTTTGAAGGCACACTTCTTATGGAGAAAAAAATCCTTATTCATAGTTTTGCACGTTAACAGTTTATTTACCTATTTCTTTCAGCTGCTGCTCTCTAACTATTGCATCCCCCATCACATTTCTTCCATCAGAGGAAGCAATCAGAAAAAGCTGCCATTGCCCCTCAAGGTTTCTCCTTCGCTAATTGGAGTTCTTGGCTCTTTATCCTGATGATTAAAAGAACAGCTGAGTGGCAGTCAGAAAGCATTTACAGAGCTGACACACCCAGCCCTGCTCTTTGCTTTACTCTGATTAATTTAGCAAATGAAACCCCTGTAAACTCCCATAACTTTTTGCCTATGCAAGCGCCCTATAGCTCTCCAGCTCCAAGTAAGCCCTGGGTAAACTGTCCTGTAGATAACTAAATCAGGAGAACAAAAGCTTTCCAAAAGCTTTGTGTTGAAAAGTGGTTTTCCGTAAAGTAACATTTTGTGCCGGAGAATATAGATTGTATGAAATGAAACGGCCCTTCTGGAGAAGCTGCCTTTATTTTGGGGTATGAGAAAAACAACTGTCACTGTTTGCACTCTTCATCAAGGTAAGCATGTTTGGCTAAAGTATTACTGCAGCCTGCCCTGCAAACACTCCAGCTTGCTTACCATTTCTCTGCATATACACTGCTCGGCGGAATTGTCTTTATCAAAACTTTGGGGAAAATCTTTAACAGCATCTGAGAGACTTGCCTAATTTATGCAGCCATCTCCTCTCCTTCTATTGATTCCCTCCATGAGATATGTTTATCCTCCCTGCCTGTGAAAACCTGGAATTCAAAGTGAAGCTTTTCTATTTTATGCCTGTAATTGCTGGGAGAAAAGAGATGGGGGTTATGGGTAAAAGCTGGTTAGTGAGCTTTAAACAAATCATCTTGTAAAACCCACCACGAAACTATCCCGAGTTTACAAGGCAGGAACTCCCAAACACCAAAGCCTCGCTTCGCCGCAATTTTTAGAAACTGGCTTTAAAACCCGACCATTCCCACACCTTTTGTGATGAAATAACACCAAGTGACCCGGCCAGCTCCTGGGTTTGAGAGGGGAGAGAGAGTGTTGGGGACGTGGTCCCCACATCAAAACTATCCTGGAGAGATCAACCATTGATGATTTAAATCTTCACTACTTTATCTCTTTGTTTGCTGCTTGGAATGCTATTGATACCTTCTTTGTCTTTGTAATTGTTTTAATTAGCCACCCAGCATGGGCCCCTGACAGTGCTTGTGATAGAGTATTATGGACAACCCAGCAGGACAGTGAGCCTGTTAACATGAAACACAGACATCGTGGAAGCTTCATTTCTTTTATTTGTGTCATTTTCCCCCCGTCTTTGTTTGCGTGCGTGCATTATTTCTGGAGAGAGGGAAAATAACTTCCCGAGTCCTTTGCCTTTGAAAGGGGGGAAAGAAGGATGAAAACGCCTCGCAAGCGTTTCTCGGGGATTGTGCGATTAAAGCTGATATTACCACAGTGCCGGAGCCAGACAAAGGATGAAACCTTGCCCATATTGATTAGTCTTTTCACGAATCGCGTCTTCAGCAATTAGGCTGATATTTATGTTAGTTACTGTACTCTCGACACTGCGAATTTCTTCTTAATTATTATTTTTTTGGCTCTGTAACGTTATTTGTTTTTGTTGACCACGTCCTTCTTTTGTAAGTGGAAATCTGGATGTTCAATTATGATGCAGATCTGCAACTCATTAGCAGTCAGCTTTGGTGCTGTGGCCATTTGAAGACGATTCTGTCATTTAACTTGGGGGAACTTTTGGCAATGTGTATGTTCGGGGGTGGGAGGGAAACAACAAAACCCAAAAGTTTGCTTATAGAGATAAACCATTCAATAGTATCAAAACCTCAAATCTTTTCATAGTATAGTGGGTTTTTTTTCAAAAAACAAATCGTGCTTGGGATAGGGGAATGTGACTAGAGATGCTTCACGAAATCATAAGTGTCCTTTGGTTTGGTTTGTCCCCGTGAGCCCAGGGTCAGTCCCTGCCAATTACTGCCCCACTTCGGCTGTTCTGTTTTCATAAAAGCCTCTGCATTAATCAGGAATCCAGGGCTGCACTCTCAAAGCGAGGAGTTGGGGGGTGATGAATTTCCAGCTCGTTGGCTTCTGTGCTTCATCTTGTTGGCCTCCTTGCAATGTATCCGTGATAAAGCATTAGTTTGTGACTTGATGGACTAGATTGAAATAATTTTCCACTTTGACAGAGTTGAATGTAAACCCTAAATGCCTGGGAATTCCTATGTTGTGTTAACCTAAAGGCACTGCTTATTTTCAGTGTTGCCAGCTCTTGCACTTTTTCACATCCCTCCAGAAGGAGGGAAAGGTGGGTAGTGGGGGGAGAATTGTTTCTTAAGGAATATTGTAATCACGACTGTTCAGAAGAGAAGTTGAAATGCAGGCTGTGCTGTCCACTTGGAGCCGAAGGGAAAGGTGGGGAAGAGGAGGAGAGGGAAGGGGGATGCCGTGGTGGGGCTGGTGCTGAGCTCAAGCAGCCTGAGAGGTGAATCACTGCACACTGAACTGAAGCCTTAGAAAGAAAGGGCACTGCCCCCAGGGAAAGGCTGCTGGCACAGGGGGCCTGTCTGCTCCTCCTGTGCTTTGCAGCTCTGCACTGGAAGGCAAATAATGTGGCCTTATGTAGAGTGTAGGGACATGGGTTCCCTCAGGAGGGGAAGCAGCAGGATGTTCCCTGCCATGTTTTACCCCTCTTCAAGACAGTCGAAAAGGTGTTTATATTACATTTCTCATCACCATTTTCTTTGCTGTCACATATGAGAGGGAAAGAGATATCTGTAGTTTTCCTCAGCGTGGTTCAGTGGTGTTGGTGGGGTTTGGGAATGGCAGAAATTCATTTGTCTCAAGGATTGCCAATTTTTGTTTAAATTTATAAGTCATGGAGCAAATGCCTTGGATTGAGACTTCTTGTTTGACCTTGGGCTCCTTGTTCAGCCCATGATGTGCCTCAGTCTCCTCCCCTCAGACCCAGAATTATTTATTCAGAACCTCTTGTGGAAAGAGCAGAACTAGTCCAGTTTAAAGGAAGCCTGATGTGTTATTAAGAGATTAATGTACTCGTTGTGATTAGGATGGAGCCATTGGTCTGGAGAGGATCTCCTTTTTGCTGGTTATTTACTTGATGAAAGCTCCTATAAAGCAACAGTGCAGAGCTTTTTGTGTCCCTCTATCTGACTCACAATTTATAAATAATAGCTGTGTTTACAAACGAACCATGAGCAAAACTGTCCTGGGTGAGGCAGGGTCTAAACTGAGACAGTTTAATTAGTTCTTACTCAATATTTGGTAGGCAACAAAGGCCCATCCCAATGCCAGCAGAAATCAGTTGCTGTCTTCATGAGATTCAGAGTTAGCAATCTGATTTGACCATTTGGGGCAAATAACATTATTTTTATGTTGGAAAGCTTGCATGGGAAAGCTTGCTAAGTTATCTGTAAGCTGCAGATGTTGGCACACAGTAATGTAGCCTGAATCCCGTGGGTCTTTCCTCTTCTCTCCCCAAGGAAAGTCGTTTAAGAGAAGAATATTTTCTGTGTCGTGGCTTGAGGTTCCCACTGGCAAAGCCCACTGGAACATATCTAATGTTAACTTTCTGGGGGTTTGCTGGTTAGTGTTCAGGCCTGTTATCAATGAGCCAACTGCAGAGGCTGCCAGTGGCCAGCCCCAGACTGGGGAGGTGGAGATGCCCTTGGAGGGGCTGTGTGTGGGCACCCACCCTCGGATGTGGGCATGGAGAGGGAGAACCTCCTGGAGAACAACCCCCACCTGGGGTAGACCAACAGGTTAAGCTGATCCTGGTGGTGGGGAGGGGATTTTCTTGTACCTTGAGCAGTGGTGAGGGTCATTGTGAACCCTGATGGGGAGGATGGACTCATGTCTGAGCTGGGAGAAACACATGGGGTAGGTGAAACTTCATTCCTTACACAAGAGTTCTTGTAGTAACGCATTTACCGAGAGGCAGCTTGAGTGTAAACAACTGATTGTAAAGGTCGAGTGATTATTTTCAGGTTTTCATTTTGAACTAGATGGTGAAATGTTTACATCTCCTATAGATATGATTGATGTGGAGAGCAAACAAGAAAAAAAATCCTTTACTGGGTCAACAGGTTACTTAGAAATGTGTAGAAAGGTTAATCCCGAAGCTTCTGTCCTTCTTAAGTGACCATTGTTATTTATGTATTCATAACCCTGGAAAAATCATAAAGACCTTTCCCCCCACTCCAGGAAGTTATACTCATGCATTTACCTGTTACAAATGACTAACTAAAGTAATCCACAAATTTTATGACCTCTCACTGCACTTTCAAATGAGGTTTTTTCCCTTTGTGAGAGCCTGGTGAGGTATTACTTTCTGCTCAGGTGTAACTGAAATCCTGGGTCATCCATTCAAGAATGTTGTTGCCTGTGAGATATTAATTGCTTCTCAAACCTTAGAACTACTCCAACTTCCAAAGGTTAATGGAGCAGATAGATTTAGGACGTGTTCCTAACCACACAGGTTATCCTCCCTTCCAGAAATATGACACTCTCTGGAGATGGGTCATTCATTTTTATTGTTTAAAATGTAGTGAAGCATGGCATTTATAATCCACTGGCTGGGAACATCTGACTTGGAAAAAAGAGGCCATGACATCAGTGTCTACAAATATCTCAAAGGCAGAGTTGAGAGGATGGTGCCAGGCTCTGTTCAGTGGTGGCAGTGACAGGACGAGGGGCAACAGCCATGAACTAAAGCACAACAAGTCTCACCTCAACATGCGGCAGAACTTCTTTCCATGGAGGTGGCAGAGCCTGGGACAGCTCCCCAGGAAGGCAGTGGAGTCCCCCTCTCTGGAGACATCCCAGACCCAGCTGGACGTGTTCCTGTGTCACCTGCTCCAGGTGACCCTGCCTGGGCAGGGGGTTGGACTGGGGCATCTCCAGAGGGCCCTTCCCACTCCAGTGTTGAATTGTGATTCTGAGCTCTGGGTTACATCACACTCAGCTGACACAAACTTGCTTTTCTGTGGTGTCAAATATCCTCAGCTGAAACTTGGAGTGAAATGTTAGTTTCTCTAAATATCAGCGGGCCAGGACCCCCGAACTCTGTGCCAGACCACGCTCCTCAATGGCCACGACAAATTCCTCATGGCAACTTCATTATCCACTCCCAATTTTCAGAAGTTATCTAAATTCTATCTATCATAAACCCTTGGCAAAACAGCTGCTAAGATTTGATAAATATTCAGTAAGCCTCAGGATTTCCTAAGAAGATTCATGAGGGTCCCCTCATCCCTCCCACACACCCTGTGGGCTCTGGAATTTTCAAACTATTTGCACAGGTTGTGTTGAGCAGGATGTGTGGACACGTGGCTGCCCATAGCATGGAAACCCTCCAGCTTCTCCTCTGTCTCACACCAGGGCATGCAGGAGTTTGGCTCATCAGGTTCTCCAACCCACTAGGTCCTGAAAACACAACCAAGGAGGTCTCAATCTGGTTTGTATCAGTTAAGAGCCATATCTCCTTACCCCAGCTAAGGTTTTGACCAAGAAATATAATCAATGTTCTGTGCAAAGAGAACAGAAATACTTTTCCTGGCTTTCTGGTGTATGTCAGTGAAGTCAGATATTTTAATAGGTTGAAATTGTGATGTAAAAATGTCATCCCTGCTGCTGTATTAAAAATAATGATGAAATATCTGTTCAGTATGATAATATGGGAGGGGTGTTCAGTTTCTTTTAATTTCTGAATTTTGAGTGTATTCACCTTTTCCACTCTAGTTTCTCAGTAAGGTTTTTTTGGACCACAGCAGTAGCTCAGCAAGTTGCCAGTCAAACAGAAGGAAATGGGTTGGACATCAGGAGGAATTTCTGCCTGGAAACGGTGGTTAGGCTCTGGAAGGGACTGCCCAGGGAGGGTTGGAGTGCCCAGCCCTGGAGGTGCCCAAGGCAGGGCTGGCCGTGGCACTCAGAGCTCTGGGCTGGGGGACAAGGTGCGCATGGGGCACTGGGTGGATTTGATGATCTCGGAGGGCTTTTCCAACCTAAAGGATTCTGTGATTCCATACAAATCTATTGGAAAAGCCTGTAGACTTTTTGCTGGGGGGTTTCTGCACCCTTCCCCAGCCAAAAACACTGTGGGTGGGAAGACCACAGTGATCCCAGTTGCCCACAGGTAGGGATGGTAAATTGTGATGCTCCCTACGGTCTCCTCCTGTGAAAACTCAACTTTATAGACTCCAGAGTTGAGTACAACAATGTAAAATATGAAGGGGCAAATTTTACATCTTAATCACAGAGTGTTATTGAGGATGGAATTATTTCAACACTTAGGGCAGATAGTAAATGGAAGGTCAGCAGATAAAGAGATTAAGAGCACCCGAAAGGTCAGCACATCTCGCTGTGGAGCCAGGCAGGAGGTTGGCATGGGGAGAGGGAGATGTTTGCTGGCTCCTCGTACAGTACAGGCTCCCCTGCAGGGCTTAGAACAGCTACTCCAGGGCCATAAACATCACAAGAAGAGAACAGTTGTTTAGCAGAATTTCTTCACTACTGCATTTGGATTAATTGAATCCTGTGCAAGGCCTTATCAGGAAGAGCTGTCAGCAAAGAATTCCAATAATCCAATCAGGAGGTCACGAGTGCAAGAATAAGTATCTACAAATCGGATTGAGAGAGCCAAACCTGAAGCCGAGCAATATTCCAGAGATGACAGAATAGATGATTTCACCACGCTGCTGATATAATTAATGGAGATTGATAAGTTCATCCCAACACCCATGTTTTGTTTGTTGTGCTGCAAAGGTGGTAATCAAAAATCCTGATTGAAAAGGCAAGAGAACAATCCATGAAGTGTAAGTTGGGTGGTAATAACAGCTAAACAGTCACGGCTGTCATGTTACAGTCTGTGAAATATAACGAATATGAAGTGTTTTTAAGGAAGCGTCCAATGTGAACCACCACATTAAGTACAAAGACAGCTGATAACCAAGCAACAGATGAGTTAGGGTTTGTTTTTAAAAAAAATCATTGGTTGTGGCTGTGTCCAACAGTTGCCTAAAAATAACAGCTCTTCTGCAGTGTAGATATTCAGGAATACCATCTGTATCAAACAGTTTTTAGGAAGAAAGGGAATGACTCAAACCTGAGTCACTTCTGGCTGCGTGTTTCCTGTTGTATTTGTCACAGAACTCTCCTGCCCTGAGCTGTCTTGCATAAAACTGAAGCTGTCCAGCACTGAACGAAACACGGCAAGTCCAGCTTGCACCCTGGTTTCACCTGCCAGTGTTGATTTCGGTTTTGTGTTGGTTTTTTTTCTGTTTTGGGGTTTTTTTCCCGTAGAAAAGGGTAGTCTCAAAAAGAGAAATGCAGTGTGTGCTTAGGGTATGAATAGGAAAGGCATTGTCCCAGCTGAAACTCAGTGAGGAGAGAGCTGGGACTTCTGCCTCTCCAAAGGGAAGGAGTCTGTGAGCTCTGCCACTCAGTGCAACTTGAGGTCTGTGAATCAGTAATGTGAAACCTAATGCTGTGATGTGTGCTGTGAGCAGAGCTCTTCCCCCACCCTTGCTGAGCAACAATTCCAATTTCCTGACTGCAGATGTAGGGAGTGAATACCTACATATCTATATAGTGCTTCTTTTATTCCTGAGTCCGTCTTACAGGCTGGTACAATCTGCATGTGCCAATAAAACAAAATGAACCAAAGATGAGAACAGGGGAAATGTGCTAAATCCAATCTCCCTTGCACAGGAATGACTGAGTAACTTTGTGATTTAACCCAGTGTGACTGAGAGTTGATTTGGCCTATTGCTGACTGAAGAAAGGCTTTCCTGATCCAAGAGATGCCTCTCTGTTGTAAAATCTTGTATTTCTAACCTTTAACATCTTACCAAGAGTACTGTCCTTTGCTTTCACATCATTATCTGAGTTTAAATACCTCTCATCTGAGCTTAATCTTTAAACCTTGCTTAGTGCTACCTTCATACTTAATCATTCTCCTGCTTTGCAAAGCACTTGGCCATCATTCCGATGATAAATTTCAGCTTCATCAGCTACTGACCCACATTTGCTCTGCAACTGCTTGTCCCCATAGGTCCTGGGGTAATGTTATAATTAAAGAGCAGCTGCTGGCATATACAGGCTCCATGGACCCTGTCATCAAAGGGCAACTGATGGCCCGCATTAACTGAATGGATCTCAGAGGAATGTCAGTGACACAAACCAACTTTCCTCCCCAGGAGAAAGTACAGCACATCTGCATTGCCACTGCTCTTGTCCTGGTGATTGTGTCTCATCCAGCTGTGCCTGTAGGTGTGGCCACTGAGGTCTTCAAGTACAGGGGGACCACCACCCATCCTGTTGTACCCCACGAGTACCAGAGAGACGCTTGTGTGTGTCACACACTGACGTTGTGTGCTTAATTCCACTTATTTACCCATCTGATGATTAAAGATAAATAGCAGTCAAATTTAAAATGTCCTCTTATGCATCAACAAAAATGGATAAAAGCAAACAGTCTTGTGTTTGGTGTATGATTAACCTGTGGAATTTACTGCAGTAGGATATTACTGAGGCAAATAGTTTAGTAGGATTTGGGGATTAGAGACAAGAATAAGAAGAGCATTTATTAGTTACCTTCTCCGGGTTTAGGAAAGGTAATTTCTTCCCGGTGCAACTCGATACATAAGGTCAGCAACAAGCACCAGGATGAGGATGGGCAATGTCTTCTCCAACCCATGGCTTCCAGCAGGTCTCCAGGACAAGGCTGGTCCTTCCTGGAGAAGGATGAGGCATCAATGTGCTTGTCAATCAGAGCAAAATACTGTCCTGAGCACACAACTGCTCTCGGTTCTTGCAAGATTATTCTGTTCCTGTGGTTCAGCTCAGGACTATTTCACACCCTCAGCAGTCTGGGGCTTTGGCATCCCGCCTTTTTTTATTCCTTTCTTAATTTCAGAAAGCCAATGCCCTTCCACAGCGACCATCGTGACTAACGGACAAGGTTATTTATTATAAAGTCTGTTAAAGGGTAGTTAACAAGCCCAGATTTCTGTTTAGCTGTCACACTGTAACCTGCTTGGGAGCAGAGCTGCACTCCAAACATAATCACCTCTTAATGCTTCTTATTTATTTATTTAGAGGCAGTATAAACACCCTCGGCCAGAACCTCTGCGGATACATCAGTGCCCCCAGCAGCCAGATCTGTTGAAATCAATGGGGCTTTACTGATTTACATCCCCTGAGAATGCCCATGTAAAATAAATTCCAGGCGGGAGGGAGGAGATACATGTATATGCAGAAGCCAGATAAACTGGTGTGTTTGTGTGACACACAGACATTTCAGGGTCAACAGCGGGTACAGAAATCAGAGTTCCTTTAAAGGAAAACTGAACGACCAACCCAACGTATTAAACCTGATTTATGTTTGTTAAAAAACAGTCAGGTGACAACTAACTGATGCATATCTTTATTTGCTTTGGTGCAATCCCGCATTTCTGTTTTGCACTCGCAGAGACGACGTTTCACTGTTTTCAGGTCAGAGTCTAATTTCAGCTGTCACAAGGAGAGCAGTGTCTGCAGCAGCACAGCCCTGCTTTGTGTGCATGCAAAGCAAACACACATCTTTTGCAACACGGGACCCCTCCGCACTCACATAGCCCCCTCTGCCTTCAAAACAACAAAATACCTTTAAATCGAGGGGTTGCAAAACGCTTTTCAAGCTGTCATCCCAGCCAGGCAAGTTTTTAATAAGCTGCAGTAGTCCTGATTTTTTCCCCCTGACTGAAGTTAGTCTCGAGAAAGTGATGTGCAAATTTGGCTCCGAGTGAAATGAATCTGCATCCAGTTTTCTGAGGCTGCAGTCCACGGAGTGCGCACACTTGGAAGCTGATGAAGCTGAAATAGGTGCATTTTCACTAAGTGATGCTAGTATTGCATATTTTATGTACATAATCTTAACTGATTCATTTCTCTGCTGCTTCCCCCCCTCCCGCAGGATGAGAGAACAAACCAAAACTTTCCACACAATTATTTTTGTGGGTTTTAGTGATGTAGCCGTGTCCCTTAAGCCATGACTACTGTACTATGACTTATTATAATGCTGTGCCATGAAACACCTCATAAAGTTGTTATTTCCTCTGCTTTCTTCTGAGCCTTTACAAGAAAATTGCTTTCAGTCTGCTCAAATCCTGTTACTTTTCATAACAACCTCTTCTAAATAAAAGCAGTATAATTAACTTGGGTTGATAAGAACAAACCAGAAAAGTAAGGGAGATGTTTAACTTTCCTTCCCCCCGTTTTGTTTATTGCTTTGTCACTTACCAAGAGTTGGAAGGAAAAAAAAAGTAATTGGATGGTTTATAATTTGTGACCATTTAAAAGAATAAATGACCTGAATCAAAGGTCAAAGCCTTTGTGCTTTCTGCAGTAGAGAGGTTTTTGTTTTGTTTTCCCCTGAATCTTTTTATACTGGAAAAAAAAAAAAGAGAGAGAGAGAAAAATTAAAGGAGACTGAAATTAAACTCTCCTCTGCGCGTGTTCACGCACGAGACGGCTCCGAAAGGACCTTCACAGCTTCTGATTTAAATGCCTTTTTCCTTGGAGCTTGCAAATATCAACAACATTCCTGCACACTGTAATCAAATACTTTCCCAAAAAGCCATGGAATGTGCCATAATTTGTCAAAGATCCTCGCTGACAAGTTTTTAGTAAAGTCCACTACAGCAAACCCTCCTCGGCCCCCTTGACCCACGTAGCAAGAGACCTTTGACCCTATTTGGGCCTCTTTTATGAGCTTCTTTCACTCTGACCAGATGGCTAAACTATCAAAGGTTTTTATGAGTAAAAACTGCTTTTCAAACGCACGAGTTGTATATTTCTCCCCACGTTAATGTGAACTATCAACCCGGAGGCTGGAGATGGAAGGCACAAAAGGTGCTGTGCAGCTGGGGCACCTCGCATTGTGCCGCCTGGGTGGGGATGTTTGCAGAGCAAACAGCTGATGGCCACAGGAAGACAGTTTAAGGCCAAAGAGTTTAAAAAAAACACCCACGGAAAGCCTAATAAATTATTTTTTCCCCCCCGGATATTGTTTTGAGCCTCAGCAGTGGGGTTTGAATATTCATTTCCCAGCTCCCGCCAGCCCACCCTCTCTCTCCTGCATGGAGGCCACTGCCCAGTGGCAAATTAGCACTAATTAGACCAAATTGTGTCAGAAACAAAAATAGAGAGATTACAGACTTCTGAGTTTGAATTTCAATGCAAACATCTCTGGACACCTGGACATCGCTTTCTTGAAGCCAACCGAAGTGTCCTGGCCCTGTGCTGTCACCCAGCACTGGGAGGATTTGTGATCCGAGATCATTAGTGGATATTTGTTACTGTACAGTTCTAGTAGTAGTTTTGTCCTTTTTTTAAGGCATACCCTTGTATATATGTTTTATATAAACTATTAATATGCTACATGTGTTTCACAGTGTTTGCTCTTCCTGTTTTTAACAGGTATTTCACAACTTTCAGATCAGAGAGATTATTTAATAACGAAAAATCGTACTCTCAGAGGCTTTCCCAGGAGAGCTGGGGAATATAATCTGCTCTTCCTCTTTCTCACAGGTCTCTAGGAGCTCTTTTTTAACCCTTCCCATTCTGGCATGCCGTTCTCTCCATGGAGTGTTTGTTTCATTAATGGAAAATCATATATTGCCCAAGTGGCAGAACTGCACGGTTGGGAACAACTTAGTTTAACATTCTTTAAGAAATTACTCGTATGCAAGGTATTTAATTCACTTGGAAATGAGGGTCTTAATTGGCTATGTATCTTTTTCAGTCGAATATCCTTTCCTCTCTCGCTTAAAATCACAAAGGGGTTTTGTTTGGAGGAAAACAATGGTGTCCAAGCAGGATGAAAGATAAATATTGGCAAGAAGTCTCTATTTTCGTGACACCAGGGTGTCTGGTAGCATCAGGCTCATAGATCATATGGTCATCTGTGTGTTCCACAATCCCACAGGCCAGGGCTGTGTATTCTCTCCAGCAGCTGTTCAGACCTACTGTACTTAGAGCTGTCAGTCATGCTGGCACATGTTACAGGTGAAGATAATTTACAGAAAAATGGATGTAAAAATGTGTCAATTTTTCTCCTACCTGAGAGGAAAAAAAAAATCAGCTTATCCTTGCCTCCTGTCTAAAGCTTTTCACTTTCTCAGATTTCTTTACATGTGACTTGTTAATCCATCAGTCTTGTTTATCCAACCAGGTTTATTAATGACAAATGTTGCTGGCCTTGCTGAGTTATGACTGTAAACTGAAAGAATATGAGGGCCAAGGTGAAAAGGTGATTTCTTTATAACAGCTGTAATTTATCCTGGGCTTTGGCCAGGCCTTTGATTTTGGACTGGCCCTGGATATAGTATTCCTACTGATTGCATTAGAATAGCCCTCAGGGGTCATGCTGAATTCCAGGGCCCTGGAATCAGTTAGAAGAATGGAAGATGACCATATGTGCAGGGTTAGAGAATGATAATAAGGTGCAGCACAATACAAGCCCTGGTGTTGTGGAAATCCTCTGCTATGCCTTCTGCATGCTGTCATTCATACAAGCGTTGCATAAGAAATGCATCCCAGCTTGGGCAGGAGGAGGAGAAAAGAGAGCAGGAAAAAAGAAATGAAGTCTCTTAGTTAGTCCTTGGGTTCATTAAACGTCTCCAGCAATGAGAGGTTTGAGTGGATCATGTTACCTCTGTTCAGGTTGTGAAAGGAGACGAGAGGCGGTGCCATCCAAAGCAGCTCCAGCAATTGTTGTTCCCAAGTATCACTCCTTGGGCAAGAACCATCTGGTCCTTGTCCCACAAAGAAGGAGGAGATGGAGAATATGAGGGGCTCATCTCTGGCTGTCCCTTGGCTGAGTATTCCCCAGGTCAGACGGGGATGGGCTGTGTCCCCTGGGATTGCCAGCGCTGGTGCCAGAGGCTGGGCGTGGGTGTCCCCTCTGCTGGGCTCTGCAGGTGTAGAAGAACTCTCATCCCTTCCTTTTTCAGCCTGGCTGGGAGCATGTCTTAACAGCAGCAAGTCCTCAGTCTTTCCTCCTGAAACAGCTTCACTTTTCATGGAATAATTAGAGGTTTAAATTGACTTGTAAGGGGAGCGCAAGAATGTGTGTGTAACTTTCCTAACTAGGGGTTAGGGCGCTGTCTTGGGAGAGGTAAATGAGTCTGGGGCTCAGCTTTAGCAAATATTTGCATGATTTTTATTAAGCAGTCACAGGGAAGTTCCCACAGGAGCTTGCTTGATTTTTTTTAATGTTCTATTCTGAACTGCAAAATCGTAAGAAACTACAGGAAATGGGAGGTCTGGGCTCACCTGCCCTCAGCTCAGCTGGATTGCCACTCTGTAGGTGCAAACAGCTGATTACCCTGCAATAGCACTTGTACATTCAGTGATACACGGTGCTGTGGACAAGTTTTCACAGGTGCAAGATTGCCTTTGAAAAGAGATCAATCCCCCTCTTACAGCAGTTTTATTAACTGTTGACAATTCCCATTATTTTTCAGGCCTGGCTGGTTACACTGTCACTTTTGGCAAATACTGGAATAGCTCTCTGCTATTCCTCTCCGCTGCCTTCAAGGGCTTTGGGGCAGGGCAAAACTGTACCTGGAGCACAGCTGGGACCTCGTAGGGGCAGAGCTGTTCCTTGGGGGAATGCAGGGCTGGCTGGGCACAGGACCCTGCTCATCCTGGGCTCCTCCTGCCACCTCAGCCTGCCACTGAGTGCTGACACTGTCATTTGCAGCCACACGTGCCCACCGGCACTCAAGGGATTGTTTTCACACACATCAGTCTGCATGAGCACACAGCAGAGCACCACGTCCTTCTTGTGTGTGCATCTTTGGCCTCTGCAGTGTTTCATCGTTACTACACATTCCTTTATTAATGGCCCAGATTTTACCTACTTAATAAATTTAAATGGTTCATTAGGTTTTACCCAATGTCAATATGAACCTACTCTTATTCACCTTGTCAGGACATGTCTGAGCATCTTCCAGAAATGCAGTAAGTGCTGTTCCAAATCAATGTAATGCATGTTCATCCTCCTCCCTCAAAGGGAGAACTCGCATGGTGGAAAAGGTTTCAGGAGGGAGAGACTAGGATTTTCTGGGAGATGGGAAGGAGAGGGTAAATGTTCCTAAGGCACTCACTGCAGGGATTTAACATACAAAGACAGGCCTCTGGACAGTTCCTAAAAGAGCTAAAAAAGCCACGTGCTGCCCACACACCCCCACAGCTGCTCTCTGGTCCTGGGGTAGGTGTGAGACCAAGACAGAGACAGGAGAGGGGTGTGTTTGCACAGGATGGCTCCGTCATAAACAAAAAGTACCTGAACAAGAGCAGGGCAGGAGGGGGATGGCAGAGCTGCAGTTTGTCAGGACAAAGAGTGGTGACTGACAGATTTGGGCAGGTCTGGCTTGTGCAGTTCCCTGCGTGTGCTCTGTAATGCTGACTCTGGCTTGGTGGTAACTTGCTGAGAGCAAACAAACAAGTAACTAACGTCTTAAATTGTTCCGGTAGATGCATTTGCAAAGTGCGAGCCTGCAGCCTGATGTGTGCTCACTCTACTGACACTGCTGCTTGTTTGGCTGAAAATTTGGCACTACCAATTTAAACAGATGCACTAAAAAGAGCAGCAAGAAAGTTGGGTTTCTCAGTTTGGTTCCTAGGAGGGCTGGGCAGAGCACTGGAACGAATGGGCTGAAGTGAAACGAAACCCCTTCACAGGTAACTGCACCTTGGGCTCACATAATGCAGAGCCCTTGTTTTATCTGCACATCTGACATGCCACTGGCCTCACTCGCAGAGAGCTGACCTTGTGTCAAACAAGATGATCTGACTGACATTTTCTATTTCTGGAAATGATTATTCTGTTTATGAGAAGTTCAGTTCAGAAAAGCCTTGAAGTTTCCTGCATTTTCATTGATTTCCTAAAGATTGAGTTACATTTCCCATTTGTTGGGAGAATGAGAACTTGCTGTTCAAAGCAATGCTGCTCCCGTGCTCTGGGTGTGCTTTGTGAGGCATTGGAAGGGGCTGCCCGGGGAGGTGGTGGAGTCACCACCCCTGGATGTGTTCAGGGAAGGACTGGATGTGGCACTCCGTGCTCTGAGCACTGCAGCTCCATTTTTACCTTCCCAGCCAGCCTCGACAATAATGACATCTCAAAAGCCATGCGATGCCCTCTTTGCCCCACAGAATGGCAGTGTGGATTCTCTTCAAACTTGTTTGCATTTCACCTTTGTTTTCAGTCTGTTCTGAGCTATAAATACTCTCAGGATCCATTAGGCTCATACCAGATACATTCATATTTCCCCTTCTTTTGGCATTCCACCTCCCAGCTGAATCTGATAAGTGGATCAGTCACTGCCATGTCAGCAAAGAAGAGCAATGTTGTACCTTAATATTTGTCATCATTACCCAACACACCCATGCAGAGCAAGCTGTGAGGAATGCAGGTTTTCATGCCTTATCAGCTGTAACTAAACATCTGGTTACAGCAAAAAAAAAGAAAAAAAATCGCTCAAAGTTAATGAAGGTTATGATTTCATATAATCCTTTTCAAGCAAAACAAATTCCACTGGAAGAATATCATAGATTAGCTGTGGAACTGAACCAACTGAGATTTTGCCATCAGTTATTTATAACCCATCCAGTTTCCATTCTAAGCTCAAACTTTGTTTTGTCATTGCCAACAGGACTTTTGCATTTCTTTTTAAAGTGTGCTCTCTAATGCATTCATTTGGTAGTTTCCTAGAAACATAACCAGTATTTTAGCTGTGAGTTCAAACAAATTTGTTCAGTGTTTGTTACTGAAATGCTGTTTCAGCAAATGGGAGAAAAAAATGTGCGTATTCCTTAAATTCACTTCTGTGACGTGGGGTCCCGCTGCAGGGTGGAGTTCCATGGCCTTCTGTAGCCTTTCTCATCAGCAGATCTGACATATTTCACACGCAGTAGGAAGATCCTTGCAATGCCCTGCCTGGAGGAGGAAGGAAGTCTTAATTTCCCTTCCATGGCTGGGAGAAACTGGGGCACACTGGTGTGGGCTGGGAAGAGCTGAAGTGGGCAGAGCTGTGCTGGCAGGAGGACACTGACCCCAGGGACACCATCCCTGGGTGACACTCTGCCCTGGGATCCCACAGCCAGGCCTGGTTTGCTCCACAGACTTCCCTGGCCTCACCAGCTCCAGCTGATTTCCCAAGGAAATTGGGTGTATATGATTGTGCTCCCCTGCCTCTGTTTGTGTGTTCCCATCTTCCTCACCCCCCTCTCCACTGCAAGGAATTGTACAATTTCAACTAAATTTGAGAATCCAGTAGGGGTCCCAAAGGAAGGTCACTTTCCCAAGATTTCTGTGCCTGGGGTGGAGGGAAGGGGTGTGTTAGCGTGCTGATGGAGGCACGAGCAGCTGCCTGGCTTTTCCTTGGGAGAAATAGGAGAATCCATGCAGTCGAGAGGCAATGGAAACCCAGCTGTATTCCCTGATTATTTGGTTTTGTCTTGTCTTTGGTCTGTGGCATTGTAGCATTTTAGGGGGAATGAAAAGGAAAAGCTCAAGTGACTATTGACCAAATGCATCCTTTGATTCCACCCTGTAATGCCATTCCCAGATACCAATTCCAAGTCCAGGGGGAGCTGGAAATAGGCAAATTTGTCCAGACATCTATCCTCGATTTTATCAAGTAAAAGAAGACTGGTGTGAGGTAGAGACAGGTGATTGTGGAGCAGGTAGTAGAGCATCAAGGAAAGAGCCCCTGTGGATGCAGAGACACTGCTGGGGAGCCAAGGGCAAAGGAGGGAGATATTTCATGCTGGTGCTCTTGCAGAGATGGTTGGAATTGGTTGGAAAGGTGGTTGGGAAGAGCAGAAGAGCAGACAGGCAGTCTGGCAACACCGTCCTGGGCAGGACAAAACCAGCAAACCAATCCGGACCAAAAGAACACAACAGTAGTTTCCCAAATTGAAAAGGGATGCACGAGTGCTTTAAAGTCACTAAACAACTTCCTGGCGCATGGGTGACAGAATTTTAGAAGGCATGGCAGGAGAAAAGTGCTTGAATTCTTTAATGAAATCTCTACTTTTATTCACTATGAAATTCCGATTTGCCTTAATGTCACTTAGACTATTAATTTCATTTCTGAAAGCAAAACTAAATTGAAGTGCCTGTTTTTTAAGAATGCTGCTTTCTTTGCCCCTGAGTCTGGGATTTAGCAGACTAATGGGATCAGTCATCCCCTACTTAAATACATCCTGGACAGCATTCACAGGAATGTCGTTGTTTGTGTCCAAAATGAGCTGTCATCCTCTTTTTAGCATCTCTGAAAATCAGTGAAGATGGTGGCAGCTGCTGGCGGTGGCAGCTGCTGGCAGTGCCAGGTCTCCGCAGGCTGTGCCTGCAGCAGAACCTCTCCCATCACGCTGGCCCATGTCCCAGGAGGATCTGCTCTCCTTGGCTTCCCTCTCTGGCTCCTTCCAGGTTTGGGAGTTAGTGATCCACGTCCAGTGTGCCATTGCTGGTGGCAGTCTGAGGCATCAGCCCCGTGCTGTGCCATGCCAGTGCTCTTGGCACAAGCAGGGTGACACCACTTGTACTGGAGAGGGTGAGGGACAGTCATGACCAGCTGGGGCAGGGAATGGGCAGCAGGCAAAGCCTGGGAGTGGTGGGATCAGTGCATTGGCATCCAGCCTGCTGGGGAAAACAGTGCTTGAGTCTCCACAAACTCAGCTCAGCTAAAACGACAGATAACTCCCATTAAAACATCATCAGTGTTGGGTGCCCAGCAGTGCAGCTCAGACCCCTGGAGCAAACTGAAACCTCTTAGCAGAAACCTCAGTGGACTCAACTCTGTCCTCTCGTGATGGAAGTCCAGAGAACTGTGCACTGATTACCTGGGGAATGAAACCACTGAAATCATTCGTTCAGTGAGGAAGTACAAAAGCAAATGGATTCAGGGTCTTTCTGGAAGGAGAATATGAGCACAAAAATAGAGTTGCTTTGACACCCCCCTTTTGCTGGATAAAGTTTCACATCCTTCCAAATGACATCCAGTTGTCTCCTTTGTGTAGCAAAGATGTCCCACTTCTTTCACAAAGCTTCCATGACTTATCTATTTTTGTTTTTTCCCCAGCTGTTGTTGTAAAATCTGTTATCTTTAATGTATTACCCTGAAAAACAACACACCTTTGAGAAGGCCAGTGGACTGTGACATAATTAGATGCAAAATGCACATCTAAAAGCTGTTTACTTCCTGTAACACCAGGATAACTCCTAATGAATCACCGACTCTGGGGATTCTCAGTTTGTAACTGGATACTCCACAAACTTCTTATCAGATCAACAATGATTTCTGTCAAAAAAGGGGGGGGAGAAAGAAAAGTGGGGGTGGGCAGGTTTTTTTTCCCCTGAAACCAGAGTTTAGCCTATATGCACCAATTCTAAAGCATTTTTAGCATGTCAGGCAGAGTAGTCATGGTGAGTTTGAAGGGATAAGGGAAGATAAAGTGTATCAAAGCAGGATCTGACACTCGTGATGCTATGCAGACCTTTCTGTCCGAGAGCATCTCGCAGGCTGGACTGACAGCAGGGATTAATCCATGCAATGGCAATAAACAATAGCTGAAGTGGGGTTGAGGCCGAACACCTGGATGTTGTGTTACCAGCAGCAGAGGAGCTGTCTCGTGCTGGGATGAATAGATACCATCCTGACACTGCTCCTTTGCCAGCCGCAGGTAAGGCACCTCACGCCTCTTTTGTGAAAGGATTTTTATTCTTTTTTTTTCCCCCCTCCTTCTTTTTGTCCATGGAAAAGCCACAGGCTGCCTGGTTCCAATGAAACTCTTCAACACGTGTCCGTGTGACCCTTGCTGCCAGGTAGGGGCGGCTCAAGCGCACGGGCGTCTCCTGGTTACCTGCAGATGCAGACCGCGGGATGGGGCTGTCCCTGGGTGGGCATGGGCGCAGAGGGATTGTTGGGGTGGTCCCAAGGGGTGCAGCTGAGTTTCCCACGCAGGACAGTGGGGACCCCAGTCCCCGGGGCCATCACGTCGCATTGTCCTCAGCAGAACCGAGTTTGTCACGTCCGCTCAAGCGTGTCGGCACAGCGGAGGGCAGGAGGGAATCCTCCCTCATCAGCCTCTCCTCTCCAGGGTCACCCTTTTTGGCAAGAAACCTTGCCAAGAAATATTGTATAAAGAATCTGCAGGGCCTTTAAAGGACATGGAGGGGCTGAAAGCTCCCCAGGTGCCCAGCAGGTCTGGGGAAGCCGCAGGGCAGCGGAACCTTGCCGGGAAGTTCACCGTGTGGGGGCTCTTCTCCATTTTTGACCTCATTTACTCTCGTGTATTATCTCTGACTCCTCAGGGTCAGCCTATGTAGGTCAGGGATTCATTGACATAGATGTTCATCTCTCTTTTTTACAAGGGAAAAAAGGCAGGGGGGAGAAAGGGGAAAGTGGGTTGGACAGACTGACAGAAGGTCCCAACAACCATGTCCAGAAAGCGAGCCGGTGGGAGGATGTGAGAGAGGGCACAGAGGAAAAGGAAAGTGGTTCAAGAGAGCCTTTGGGCCAAGAATTGGGAAAACACACACGTGGGAGCTTTTGCACTGGTTTGGAAGCACCTCACCATGGTCTTCCTGGCACAGACCTGGTGTTGCCAGCCTGAGAGCAGAGAACTGGACACGTGGCATGCCCGGAGCTCCAGCTCTCTCCCCATCTTCTCTTGGCAGACTCTCAGTTGCCTTGCAGAAAGACTTAGCAGCCAGGAAACTTGCAGGCAGAGGGTCCTGTGGACAAGCAGAAATGTCTTTGAAGGTTTCTCAGTCAAATACTGCCTCCTCTTGGATCCACATCTGTGTGCTGGACAGGGAAAAACAAAACCATTCCCGCTTTGAGATCTTTGGTTCACATGAAGAAACGTGTATCTGAAGGTACCATAGGGCTGGAAATCTGGCACAGCCGGCACAGAAATGGCCTTAGAAGGATTTGTTATTTTACAGTGTATTTTCCAGGCATCAGAAAGGAAGCTCACGTCCTACAACTTGCTTTACGAGGGTGCTCAAATGGGGGACTGCACCAAATTCCCAACCGGAGTTTGCTCTGTAGTTCTTTTCCCAGTCTCTTAGCAATGAGCTGCCAAAAATCCCAGCCACTGGGGTGGCACTTGCCTGGCTGGCCAAGCAGAGCCAGGGCTAGTTCTTCCAGCAGCTGGTTTCAGTGAAATTAGTTGGAGAATTTAATTATCCTAGTAGAATATCCCCTGAGAAAATGAAGGGAAATGTGATGTATTTGCTATCCCCTGCAAAGTTACAAACATGGTTTCCGTTCAGCAGCACCAGACTGTATGTATGGGCTATATGTCCAATTGCTAAGTCACTTGGCCAAGATCAAGAAAGATTTTGCTTTGGAAAGCAAGGAATTAAATCCAGATTTCCCAAAGCCATCTGTAAATTCCATCCTGCCAGTCTGGGCTCATCCACAGTGAATTAAATCAACATTTGACAAAGGACAAGATCACTTTTGGCCGTAGTTACCAGGAGAGACAAGTGGCTATTCCACTTTCACCTCTCTCATTTAGCTCTTTTTAACTACCCAGTTCTTCATCAAAAATAGCAGGGAAATATCAAATATAACTACTTTGTGAACTAACTGTTCTGTGTCAGCTCCTGCAGAGACATTAACTTCAATAAGAAGCTATGATTTTTTTTTCTTCTATCCCTTCCTCTCTCTAGACAAATACTTAACACAGTTTTGTCCCCTTCCTCTGCTGCTTGGCTGGCGTATTTAGATGTTATAGAAGAGATTTCATAGGCATTGAATGCTTGCAAGTGTGAGGTTGGTAGGCAGTGAGGGATCTGGAATACAGAAGTCTGTCCAATTCAGTCCCACTCATGTGTTACTGGAAGCCTTTCTGCTAAACTCGGGCTTACCATCAGCCTGTTAATGTTTACAATGTGGCTCTTTTGGAATAGATGGGAAGGATTTGCAAAGTGAATGTGCCTATAAAATCTCTTATTTACATGCATCATTTGAGTGATTGTGTGTGCAGAAGGACAATGACGTGAGTTGTTTCCTATGCAGTGTATTCAGCACTCTTTTTCATGCAGCAGCGTGGGCACAATGGGTTTTTAGGGGCATTCATCAGTGCCCTCCTCTGTAACCTGCCTCACAGGGTTTACAGCAACTTGATTTCAGTCTGTTAGATTTCCAGGAGGAAAAAAAAAAAACAAACCAAAACCCAACAAATGCAGCAAGCAAGGCTTGGAAACCTGGGCAGGCAGGGGAATGTCCCAGCTGGGCAGCTGCCGAGCCTGGCAGAGCCCTTGGAGCCCATCCACTGCCTGATGTTTGTCTTGGGGGATCGTTTTGCCCAGGTTTAGGCATTTAAAGACATATTTCTAGCAATAATGGCCACGCTTGGGAGGGGAACGTCCTTTCCATGGTTATTAACAGGGGAATGTCTGATGGATGCGACTCAGAATCAGCTGTAATTAAGTAGGAAAGTCTGATGGTGAAGCAGACCTGGGGTTTATATTCGGGTGTTTTTCATATCATGGCTCAGGTACCAACTTGTGCCTTCGTCCTCTCTCAGCTTTGCCTGCCTTGTCCTTCCACAAGGACATGAGGTCGGTGGCTTGTCCAGAGGCTGCTCCGGACACCCTGGAAACTACTGCAATACAGATAATATATTCACAATACTGGCTGGGTGCATCATGCCAGAAAACCTTTAGGCTAAAGAGCACCCACCAGCAGGAACATGCAAATCTTGCTCACAAAATTATACCTGTGATTTATTTCTTGGTCCAGCCATGATATTCCTTCACAGGTCTACAACGTCCTTTCATTAAAGTGTTGCAAACTGCTATCAAAATATTAACTCCAAGGTCTCACAGCAGCACCGGATGGCGGAGACACACCTTGTTCACTTTACCGCATTAAAACAAAAAGGCAAATGAAGTTTGCATTCGGTTCTGCTGGGTGATGAAACCTCCTTGTCACTGCAACAGAAATTAACCTTTTGTCAACAGCTATTAACAGGAGGGCTGCAAAGAGCCCGGCTGCCCAAGCTGCGGAAATGGCTGCGAGCAGCAGCACTCTGACATCTGAATTTTAATACACCAACCCCCGAGGAAGCTGATCAGAAGGGTGGGGGGAAGTATTGGTGCAAAATGCTTTCATTTGACTGTTTTCTCTCCATTCAGGAAGAGTAGTTGCCCTAACAATGGCACGAATCCAGTGTATCGGTGAGTTGTATCCCTTGAACTCCAACTTAGAGAACAAAAGACTTCTAAGAAGCATCCATGCAGCAGATGTTTAGTTATCTGAAGTGTCAGAATGCCAATTAGATATTGAACATGGCAGGAGGAGGGTGGAGTTTCCAAAACAAATGAATGATGAATAGGAACAGTTCCCGAGTTTGGTCTAAAGTCCTGCTGTTCTTTTGTAAAATGATTTGTGGCAAATTTGTTTTGTCACTGAGGCATAGTTCCCCTTCGGGATTTAAGTGATTTTTATAATCACTCCAAGGAAACTTTAAAAAAAAAAAAAAAAAAGAAAAGGGAGGGGGGAAAGGGAGAAAGAATATGAGGGGAAAATGCCCTATTTGTTATGAAGAACAGGGTTTAAAAATGAACATGTTTTAAAGTGTAACCAAATAATCCTGTCTTCCATGTGCTTCATACACAGGGGCTACTTCCCCCCCAGTGAAATCCTAGCCTTGCATTGAAATAGAAAGAGGATTCTTTTTCAGGAGGGAGTGGGGGGTCAAAACATGAATGAATTTAGTGAAAATCGCTTTTGTTTCAGAGATTACATTTTAAATTTTGTTGCTTGTCAGTGCCAGGGTAATCTTGTACATGGTGGCACGAAGGGGGTTAAAAAAAACCCCAACGAGGTTACAAAATGCCTCTGTAGCCGACTTGCATTTTTATTGTCATTGACCTCAGTAAATCATTGTTAGAAATTAATATAGCATGGACGTTTTTAGTTCAGCAGTTTATGTGGCCTTACCTTTAAAATAGTCATCTCTGACTCGCAAAATGCTCTCGATTATTCTTCTTAATAGTCATATACAACTTGTAAATGTCCTTCGGACAACTGATCCTGTGTGTGTCTCTGGCAAAGCAGAATAATACTGGACAGTATAAAATACCAGGCAAAGCAGCCGAGAGGAAATTGGACTTGCATTGACTTAAATAAGCAAGTGCTGTGACAAAATTGTTTAGTTCTCTTCTGACCTTTGGAGGTCACGTTTGACTATTTATGCTATCTCCTAATGCTCTGCTTCTCCCTGCCTGGTAACAATTATGTGTTTATGCTGTTCTCTGCCTTCCCAGTTGGTATATTAAACAATCACTAATTACTGCATAAAAATATACATTCCTGTTTTGGAGCTTCCTGTAAACACCCATCTACTTCCAAATGCTCTATTTAAACAGCTGAATGAAAACCTACGTGTCTGAGGCATGTTGGCTGATTTATTTAAAACAAAGGCATCGAAACCAAAATATTAAAAATTGGCATTTTTCCCCCATCCAGATATGGGCTATAGAGAGCAAATAACAGAACTTACGTGGGGAGGAGGAAGTTGAATGATGTGGTTAGATTGAGATTTTGTTTGCAGTAGTGTTACCAAAGGAAAGTCTCAGCTAAACACAATTTTAATAGACATTTTATGATCCTCTGAAACTGTAATATTGGACCTTTTTGTCTTAGGTGGGGTATTCCTAAGAAAGATGAGTATAAGACTGCTCTTATTGTCCTACATACGCCAACTCCTGTCAAATTCATCCAGAAAGGCTGTAAGAATCAGGGGTCTCAGGGCTGTCTTTAAGAACTTGATGTTATGGAGTACTGAGGGAGTTCTGCTACCTTGAGAGCAGAACTTTCCCTGTTCCCACTGAGGTCTAGAGATGTTATTTAATTCCAAAGGCTGCCAAAGTTGGATCCTGATGTCATATTTAAGCAGTTGAGTGAACAAGATTTGATGTTCAAGGTATTCGGAGATTCCGTCTTCTACTAACCAGCAGTTAGAAAATACTTTCAGAAAATATTAATGACAAGGTTTCATGGTAAGTATCCAGCCACTGGAAAATTTCTTTGGTTTCTTTTTTTTTAATTATTTTTTTTGCCTTTTTTTAATTGTATGTGCTTTAATTCAATGCTGCAGCTTGAAAATAATTCAGGCAATTTATTGTTGAGAGACAGACTGAGCAATTCCACACAGTGAGTATTTCACTGCGTGTCAATAAGGCTGTTAAGCACCACCTAGGTCATGCACTTTGCCCACCTGGTTCTTCCTTGTGTAGTGTTTGAAAACATTGAAGTCTTAGGGAAAATTGTTTATAAAACACAAATACTCTTCTTGCGGTTTTAGTTTACAAACTCTACTTCCATACCAAATATTCCTTAGAGCAGTGAGTTTGTGACAGTGGCAATGCTGGATGAACCCTCCGCTTCCTGGGTAGACTTGATCCTTCTGCTTTTACTTTTTAAAAACGATGCAGGGGCAGACGGTTCAAAGCGAGCGTTAATTGTGTCTCACCAGGTCAAACATTTCTAGTTTCCCAGTTAACCACGTACAGGAGTCGCTGTTGAAACCTGAACATTCTCTTGCTGTCGTGGTGCTGAAATTAATGCACCATGGCCTTCAACGGATGCACTTGATCCTGCAGGAGCAGGGGACAAAGTGATGTGACGAGGACACCCCACGGCAAGGAGCCACCACGGGCTGGCAGGCGCTCTGCGCCCGATGACGTTACAGTACGTAAAGCAGCGAAACGGGACAGGAAAGCCATTTCCCAGGCTATTTCCTGATTTCCTGCTCCCTGCATTCCTGCACATAAACCTTTAATTCATTTCAGAATGCAGAGGTCACGACAAAAAGTCCGAGGATAAATATACCCTTCTGCCAAACAGAAGGTTGACAGGGATTTTCAGCCGGCTGTGTCTGGGCCCAGGTGTTTCCCATACACTGTATGGAAGTGTGCACCTCTCCGTGTTGTGTTAGCATCGGAACTGTAAACACTCCGCAGCATTACACTCCGAAATAATTCCTTGATGGCAAGGCAGGAACAGTCACATCTGGATTTGAGCACGACCAGTGGTCTGTCTAACCAGGGAGACTCGGGGTTCCAGTGACCTGGGGACTGTGTGGAGTAAAACAAGTCACAGAATCGTGGTTTGCTTCACAAATTTCCCAGGATTTGTTTGACAAATGTCCTGCTTGAACACAGTGACTTGCAGCTAATGCAGAAATTACATACTTAATATTCTCTTATGACTGAGCAATGCAAATATTTGCTTTTTAGTAACAAAGCAGCCAAAGATTAAACCCACAAAGGCCGTTCTATGATTCTACCATCCCTGCATTATTATATTGCAATTTTTTTTGTGGTTTCTTATTATGAGAACAGACTTGTTCTCATAGTCAAAAAAGAGATACATACATCAGTCATGCTGCAGGACAGGCACCTACACCCTGTGCCTCTGGGGTTTGGAGAGGAAAAGAGGAAGGGGAGCTGAGGTTCTCCCTTCCCTGAGGTGGCACAGCCAAAACTGATGGTGTGAGTCTTGGTGACATGCAGTGGAAGGTGCTGAGTGAAGGGAGTTTTATGACCATTATACAAAAGGAAATGAGTTGGACATCAGGACGAATTTCTGCCTGGAAAGGGTGGTCAGGCCTTGGCAGGGGCTGCCCAGGGAGGGTTGGAGTGCCCAGCCCTGGAGGTGCCAGGCAGGACTGGCCGTGGCACTCAGAGCTCTGGGCTGGGGGACAAGGTGGGCATCGGGCACAGGGTGGATTTGATGATCTTGGAGGGCTTTTCCAACCTTGCTTTAATGATTCTGGGATCCTGTGAAGCAGAGAGATCTTTAATGAAGTTAGAAAGTCCAATGGCTGGGAGCTGGCCAGGTGAGCCAGGTGGCACTTCGCTGCCAGATAATCTACCCAGGCTAAACAACACATTGTTCCTTGCAGATGTGTTTAAAATTAATATTTGAGCTGTTGAAATGTTGGAATCTCAACAGTATGGCACGCACTGTGCTGTGCTGAGAGTCGTGCAGTGCGTCTCCCAAAGTTCTGCAGTGAAAACACATAACACACGTGGTTTGGTGCCTGCCCAGGAGGTGTGAGCCCACAGAGTAAATGGTGCACCCCCAAGGCCACGGCGGCCGCCCACGAGTCCCGGCTCAGACTAGTGGTGACGTGCCACAGTCCAAGTCAATAAAGTGCAGGAGTTTTGTTTAGCTAAAAAATCTTCAGGATTAGATGGCTCAACTTCAAATGATCCTCTGATAAGCAGAGAGAAAATACACGCCCTCTATTTGCTATTATTTGGAAAAGAAGAGCCCAAAGAGGAAAGGGACAACTGTGAGTGCCTGGGAGCAATGAGGTTCAGTGCAATTACACATGGTCCTTAGAACCATAACACCCTACAGGGCTTCCCTGCTGACACACTCTGGCTTAAAAGCTGCCTCAGTACCTTTACCTGTTGTGATGTTTTTTTGCCCCCAGAGCAAGAGTTGATCGTTCAAACAAAAATAGAATAGGACCTGCCTTTAAAGAAATCATGAAAATATGAGGACAGGAGGCCAGTTTACAAGTGCAAGATTTTGTGCTCTGCTTCCACTTGCACGAGGTGTGGGACATGGCAATGATCTATTGAACCAAAAAAATTCTGGACTGCTAAGTGAGGATAGGGAATAGGGGGAAAAAAATCGAGAGAAAATGAATGGGAAAAGAAAAAGCAGTTTATCTTTTTCTGCTCTACTTGCCCCCTCTTCAGCCTTCTCGAGGCTGAGTGTTTGTAAGGCTGTCCCTGTGCTGAGGATTTACACTCACACAGGACACAACTGAGAAGCACAGGCAGGGAGGGGTGGGTGGCACTGAGCAGCTCTGATCACCCAGATCAATGTTTTCTGCAATCCAAACCACTGTACTTCGCTTGAAATGAATTGATTGCAGTTGTCCAGATGTCATTGGCTCCTAATATCCTCCAGTGACTTCTCCCCTTGAAAAATGAAAGACTATTATGTGCTTAGCCTCATACATTAGGTCTCCCAAGGGACATCTCTGTGTTACTGGGCCTCATTTTGCCAAGGGTGCTTGCTTGACCTACACAAATCCCTTCAGCCTGTTTTAAAAGTTGCTTGATAAAATCTGGAAAATACTACTGAAAAACAAAAGAACCCTCTCTGCACACAACTGTTTTTATTTGCTTTAGAAGTCAACTTGGTTTCATGAGATCCCAAAGTTTGAAAGCAACCTTCAAAGACAACCCTCCTTGTCCCCATTCCCCAAATAAAATGTGAAGGAGATAAATAGATTAGGGTCCTGTTTGCATATTGATAAGAAAAAGTACATTACATCAATGTAACCAAATATCTTATCACAGCCATTACAGACTTCAAGGTCTCTATTAATATGAGGGCAGAGAAAAACCCGAGTGTTGAAATCAGCTAATTAAAGGGTTTGGTCCCCTTCGGTTTTTATGATGTGATGTGAATTACTGTCCATCATGGATTGAAGGAAGTCGTGGTGTCCTCTGAGATTATTCAGCTGACCTCAGGCTCCTAAAATTCCTCCTGTGCTTTAAAATGACTCACACGCAGCAATATTTCCCCCAAACTGTGCGAAGACCCTGCTGGTCTCTGCCAGGCTGGACCCCGTGTTCTGTGTGTGCTGTGAGACGCTCAGTGATGGGCTTGGTTCTCTCTATGTTCAGCTGCTGGGTGACCAGAGATACACAGAGGAAACACACACGATAAACTCCACAGGATAATGAGGAATTACATGGAGTCCCTGCATGTTTCATTTTTCAAGGGACTCGAGTGCCTGTAAAGCAGAACGTGTCGTGTTACTTTGGTTTGGGTTCCTTTCTCATCTTACAATTTAAATCCAGAACACTGAGTCATGATATGATGACTTGAAATGTATTTTTCATAGAATGGCCTGGGCTGGAAAGGAACTTAAAGCCCCTCCAGTGCCACCTGCCATGGGCAGGGACACCTTCCACCAGCCCAGGGTGCTCCAAGCCGCGTCCAGCCTGGCCTGGGACACTTCCAGGGATCCAGGGGCAGCCACAGATTCCCTGGGCACCCTGTGCCAGGGCCTGCCCACCCTCCCAGGCAAAAATGTTTTCCTAATATCTAATCCAAACCTACTCCCTGTCAGTTTGAAGCCGTTCCTCTTGTCCTGTCACTCCAGGTCCTTGTAAATAGTCTCTCTCCATGTCTTTTGTAGGCTCTCTTCAGGTACTGGAAGGCCACTGTTAGGTCACCCTGAAGCCTTCTGTCTTCCAGGCTGAATTTTTTTGTGTTGCATCGACTTCCATGAAACTGGGAAAATTGGCTATTTAGACCCAAATCCTTCAGGTGAGCCATTCTCATTTGCTTACTGTTTCACAGTCTGTTCTTTGATACTCTAACAACCACATACTGCAGTTTTATTATTATATTTGTTATTAGCAGTGTTATTAAGGGGTTTCTAGAGTATTAAACAGCTTTTTTGCAGTGCAGGCCTCACTGAGAGAGGACAAGCCAGGCTGACCTGAGGGACCCTTGTTATTTTTAGGTACACAGTGCATGTTCCCTCTCTAAGCTGCCAGCTTAGCATCCTTCATCACCACCCCTCTCCAGCCTTTTTTTGTTCTGCTTTGAAGCATCTGCAATACAAAATCCAGTTCCTATGTGACCCCAAGCCCCTCTGGAGTAATATGTAATTCAAAGGGAGTCAGAGGCTGTGAAACAGGTCCTCTGATGCACACTGGAATAATAACAGTGACACTGGGAATGCGAGGCTGAGGTTCTTTAGGTGCTACCTGTAAAACTGGCATGACAAGGTGGCATTTTTCATGACTGGGCTTTGATGGCTCGAACATACCAGTGTGATAACACTGTTGTGAAAATGCTGCCAAGGGCCTGCTTGCTGCAGAGCGTTTGTTTGGCTCCCAAACTGGCTGGAACTATGAATAAACCCGGTGTTTGCTCCTTGTAAACAGCAATTTATGCCCTTTGTCACACACCACGCAGCCCTTGCTGCCACAGAGAAAGGCAAAATAGATTTTCTTCCCTCCGTGTGTGGAGGGACTGAATTTGGGGATCTGCTTTATTCTCTGTCTAGTCTTCAAAACAGAGGTGCTGGCCCAGGGGCTGGAACCTCACAAAGTGGCCTCGTGCTGAGGGAAGTTGTCCTGCACATTCCCTGCAAGGCTAAAAGGACTAAAATTGTATCTGAGCCACTGGAGTAATCAGGTAGGACTTTAAACATGTTCCAAAAGATGGATCTTGTCCTGGAACACCATTTATCAGGAATAATTGTGCTGCCAGCCATGGAAACACTTGTATGCTCTGATCCCACGGTCACTAGGGCTAAATGCAATCAATTATCTTCTGGGGGAGTAAATTTAGATTTGTTTTACATGTTAGTGTATTTCAGAAAATTATCACATCGATGAAAATTCGTCTTGCTGCACGCCTTGTGTTGCTTCTGTTGGCCCCAAAAAAGTCATTGGGATACTGTCTCCTTCACCAGCTCTTTAAAGGAAATACTCTGTAATTCCAAACCAAAAATGCTTGGGAACGAGCGATGCACGAGTCTTCCCATGCTCAGGGCTTGTGTTCACTGTAGATAAGTGTGTTTGTCCCAAATCTCTCGACCTCCTAAGTTTGCAGAACTGGGACAGAAAATCTCATTTGAAAACAAGATATTTGGCTTTGTCGTTTTGTTTAGTTTTAATAACAAGCTGTAGGTTCAGACCAAGGAGCTCTGTCTCATCAAGTTTCAGGGCAAGGCTAAGTGTGGAAGGGGCTCTGAGCTCACTGGGACTGTGAAAGCTTCACAGCAAAGATGGGTTGTCTTCAGAGGCTTTGGGATGGCACTTGGGATTTTCAGACCTCCAGGGCAGGTTGACATTTCCCCCCAAACCTCACAGACATTTACTTTACCGGACCAGCAAACGGGGAGGCAGAAGGGGAGCACAAAATGCCATGGAAAGCCAAAAGGGAGCCAGCGAGAGAAGCCTCCAGTTTGTTTCTATTTCCCTGTCCCCACTGAAGTCTGTATTTGTTTTGGACAACCCTCTGTGGGTCTTGGCATCCAACATTTCTAGCTCCAGGGCATACCTAAGAGGCAGGCTGGACCAGGACCAGGGCAGCCAGGACTCCCAGCTCCTTCCCAGCCTGCTGGGAGCTGGGATGAGCAAAGATCCCCAGATCACAGCACTTGTGTCCCAATCCTTCCCCATTCCTAGAAACCAGGAGTACAGTTCCCACCTGGAAGGTGGCCAGCAAAGCAGCATCTCTTTCATTCCCCAGCTACTGGGGACTAAGGGAGCATATTTACACTTTCAGGATTTCTCTTTCTCTGGAACATGAAGGGAATAAAATAGCTCGGGGGAAGGAGTTTCTAAATCCAGGATGTGAGTGTTGCAATGAACTTTGTTTTCCTGTTCGGCCACCTCAAAGCCTTCTGGTTTTGTTCTTTTCTCTGGACAGTAGCAGATTTTGGTGTCCTTTTTGTGCCTTATCTTTGCTCCAGGGGTGCGAACAGAGCAGCATTTCTATGCAGATGCTATTTTGTAATGTCAGGGATGACTTCTCTGAGTGTTGGTTGAGTCTGTCTGGAGCAGCCAGTGGGATGGGAACAATGGCAGGTCCTGTGGTGTGATATTCAACACACAGGCTGTGAAGAAGCTGCTGTCTAAGAACTGCTCAGACACAAAGTCTGCTTTGTGACCTTCCTTCCTCTTCTCCTCTTCACAAATTGGGTAACACAATGAAATTCAACTTGGGCCTTGCGCTTTATCCATTTGTGATGGGCTTTCCATTTCCAAATTTCCCCTGAAAAATAACAGAGAGCGTAGGAGGGTATGGGATCTGGCACAAAGAAAATCCGAAAAACCCCACTCAGATAAAGGACAGGAAAACAGGTAAAACCCAAACTGGCCTATATTTAACAGCTGAAAATGAGGAGAACTAAAACAACCAAACCCTGTGTATCAACTGTGAGGCACTGCCAGCGGGTCCTTCCCAAAATCCTGAGTGAGGAGCTGTCCTGGGGAACCGCGAGGCGATGTTTTCAAAGTTTCTTTTTTCTTTCTGCTCTCCGTAAATCCGGGACTCCAACCTGAATGATTGTTGCGTGCTAAATAATATTAGCATTTAAATAGCCCAGCATTGTAGTTAACAACTGGGTGAGAGTAATGGGAGGATGGCGGTGCTGGGTTCACACCTCTGGCCACCGCCTGCTCCCCTCGGCTGGGCTGGGAGGGGGCAGCCCTCCACCCCTTTGTTTAACATCTTGGCAGGGATAATGAAGCTCCAGCAGCAGCTATAAAAAGCTAAAACCCTAGGCCTGGCTCTTAGGTTTTGCCTACAACTGGCGTATAAACCCGTGTCTTGCTCAAAATGTTACCCTGATCAAGTAACTCTCAATAGGCTGCTTGAAACACGTTTAAGAATTCTCTTTTTATTTCATTTAATAAGCCTGACAGGCTTTTGCCCATAAGGAGACGGCACAGAATATGTGTATACTCAGGTGTCCTCATTGTCACAGTTGATATGTTGCCATGGAGGAAGGCTATTAATGAGAGGAAATTAAATTAGATCACCTCCATGTGCATTTATCTGCGCACAGCACAGCTTCGGTCTCGAGGAGAGGAGTTCTTGCGGGAAAGCAATTAACAGCTGCCGGTGCACAGAAGAAGTGCATTTCTTACAGACCTCCGAAAGATGCAGATGAGATTGGGGGGTATGTCGCTCCTTCGCATGCTAATCACCAAATTTCACAGGTACCAGGTGATTTCTTTCACCACTTTCATAATTAGCAAAACCTACGGTTCTTCCAGAGTTCTTTTGCAAAGGTAACAGAGATGCAGTTGTATGAGGCAGGGCATGTAAATCATTTGCAGCTCATGTAGGAAGCTGTTAAAGACACCATAAGTCTTCCCCAAAGTGTCCCAAAGCAGAGTGGGGGACAAAAAGGAGATGCCAGAAAACCCTCGAGTCTTGGGCAGCTGAGGGTGAGGAGAGGCAACCCACCCAAAATGATTGTGTGTGATCAGCTGGGGGAGAGAGGCTGCGTTTGATAGAAAATGGATCTTCTGAAAGGACAGGAGCCCATGGAAGAAGGGCCTTTGTGTCAACAGGAACTTTCTGGCCCACATCCATGGTGATGGTGAGACATGGATAAAGCCCAACCCCAATCCTCAGTACTGTTCGATTTGTTGGCTTGTTTGTTTGGGGTTTTCTTTCCTTCTGGTACATCTGTAGCAGTGTCAGCTCATAACACAAGAGTGGCTGGCCCCGGGAGCAGAGGCTGGGGCTGATCTGGCCACCAGTAGGTGTGAGCAGGATGGGACAGTAACCGAGGACACAGCTGGAATTTTAGACAGCCTGGGTAACAACCACCCCTGACACAGAGGTTAAAACAGCAAAGATTGTGGCAGCCGTTCCTTCCGTGACGTATTTTTTGGTCCCTGGGCCCTGCCCAGGGTCCAGTTTCGGACGGAGGGGAGCTGCTGGGATGCTGGGGGGGGTCCCGGTGGCACCGCTCTGGTGGGCGCTGGGATAACCAGCACCACATCCCGCCCGCCCCGCCGTGGGAAGAGGGGGCTGTGGAGTGTCCACACCACAAACCAGACTGGGAATTGGCCCCAGCGGAGGCACCCTGGCATCAATAAGAGTTTTAATGGTTTTTTGCTCTCCCACAGCAGTTGTGCCCAGGGTTGGGCTTTCCCTGCCCAGACTTGCTGATGAGGTCTCCGTGTTGCCTCCCATGGTTTTACTGGAGCTGGGTTTTGTGCCAACTTGAAGGAGTTAAATTTGCCCCTGGAGGGATCCAGAGGCAGGGTAGGTGGGCAGGACCCCCCCTCCCACAGCCCCCTCCAGCACCACAGCCTGCGCATTTCCCTCCTTTTCATTCGGATAATGAGGAAGGGAGAGTAATTATCAGCCTTTGGAATCTCTGACCAATCAATTCAGACTCCGTGACAATTCTTATTTTGCTTGATGGGGTGACAGATGAAATATTTTATAACTGTTCTCAGTTTAAAAACAAGAAAATTGAGCCTCAGGGTCACCAGAAGTACAGTCAGGTACAACAGGAGGTATTACCTATGGGGAGTAAAAATTCACATTATGAACCATTTCGCAGTAGGAAATGGCACAAACTCCTTATTCTGGAAATAAACTCAGTAGAATATGACAAAATTATAATTAATATTAAATACATAAACCACACATTATCAATGTTCCAGCAATAAATAAATACACCAGATTTAAATAATTATGTCACCCTAATGGGATTTTTAAATAGATCTTCTAAGTTTCTTGAGAGCTGTACTTAAATTAACTTGGTGTAAAAAAATGTACAGTATATTTTCTGAGGTTTTGTGAAAGGAAATGAATCGATGACAACTTTCCCTTTTTATTCTCTGCTCGGCCACAACCCGGCCAAAATGCGAACAATAAATTTTCTCCTGGGCTGAAATGCTGTATGACAGGTCACAGCCCTGAGCGAAATTTCAGAGATGAGCCACGTAAGCCCTGAAAACAGGAGCTGCTAATGATAACAATCGGTGGCAAACCTTTAACCGTGCCTGTGCTAGTGTGTGTCGCCGTAATACAATTTCGTATGTTAAACAACAGATGTCAAACAGAAGAAAGGAAAGAGGCCTTTGCTTTTCTTCTGCTCTGGACCTTGTTCTTCCAAAGCAGCCATTTTTTCAGTTGCCATGACAGTGTTAATAGGAGTTTATCATTTTCCCATGCCTGCCGCATACTAATGAGGGATCAATTCTGCGGGGCTGGGCAGGGTCCGGCAGCGCAGCCCCGGCACCTCCAGCCCGGCCGCTCGGGGATGCGCCGCACACAGAGCCCCCGAAAAGCTGGGGTGCAATGTCCCGCTGTGTCCCAGGAAAAGCGGCTGTGGAATAGGCACAATAATAAGGGAATAGTCATAATAATAAGGGAATCTCAGCTGCCCAGCGTGGGGAAGGCAGAGACTGGCGTGGGTTTGGCCGGGCTTTGGGACCCGGAGACTTTTTATTTGGAGCACTTTGGTTTTAGGCTGTTGGGGGAAAGGCAGATCCCAGGTTGTGCTCCGAGGAGTTTTGGTGGGTGTTGTTTGCGGTGGGATTGATCCTGCCCTCAGCAAGCATTTCCCCCAAGCTGAAGGAACTGAGATTAGGGACTGATTGGAGAGCTGGTGGGGTTATGATTAAAGTGGTGCTGAACAGTTTTGCTTTAAAAGTTAAGGAAAGAATTGCTAATGTCACAATATACACAAAATCCAGCCCAGACTGGAAAAATTCAGTCCCAGACCCAGAGGCTCTTCCTCCCCATCAGTTCATCAGCTGCACTGGGAAATATGGGTTTGAACTGGTGATTATTGATATTTATGCCATGATTTATTATAGGTAGCAAATTGAGATCAAACCCAAGGTCTTAGCTGAGCTGTATAAGATTTTCAAAGACATTATATAGATACCAGCACACTGATAATGTGGATTTCTAGATGTAAATTTCCCAGTCATTTTCCTTTTGGGTTCATGTGTTTGTTTTGCTCCTACAAAAGCCCAAAGAAATGGTGGCAGACAGTCTTCCTCTTTTCTCTGCATGGATATTTTTTTTTTTTTAGGAACTCTGAAAGCATTTGGTCTTTTTTTCAATTCTTTTTCTTTATGTGTGAGTGTGTTATTTGCAGTTGTTCTTTTATCATTATCTTCAGGAAGCAGCATTACCATGCTGCAGATAAGAGGCACATCCAGATGTGCATATCAAAGGATGAACAACTACTTATTAAGAAAAACTTCTTTTACGCCCGAGCAAGGTTCAAAGGAACAGTAAAGTCTATGGCATAAGTGACAAAACTGTCTGGCAATTCTGTGCATTGTCAACCTAATGCACACAACCGGGGGAGAAAACAATTTCGTCCCAAAGAAATGCTTGGAAAGGCCAGGAGAAAGAGAAAAAGACACTCAGCTTAAAGGGCAAGCACCCTTCTAAGCAGTGACAATGCCACCCACTCCTTTAATTCTTGTGTGTTAAAAAAAAATTGAAGTTGTTGAAATATGACTGTAGCATGTTCAGAGTCACGGGTTTAGATCTGCTGAAGTGCATGAAAATCTGATTTTTCCCACTCTCTTTCTCTGTGCTCCCCTCCTAAAGGTTGGGCAGATGTCTACAATGAAGGGCTGTATTCTCTTAGGTGCAATCACTGCTTTCGGAGAGCCCTCAGTGCCAGGGAAACAGCTGGACAGGAATATCTGAAATTACGTGCTAATTTTAGGAGCTGCTGCATGTAAAAATGCTGCTGAGGTTCAGGAGTCCAAGATTTGGAGTTTGGTGTGAATTTACTCCGGGGTGAGCAGGATGTACTCAGGACTCATCCTGCCAGTGATGGGTGAAATTCAGTTGCAAGCAGCAGTATTTTTCCCTTGTTCTTTGAAAGGCCTTTTGACAGATTGATTATTCCTAATCAATCTTTCCCTGTGAGTAAATTGAAATAAAATCATATTCAGGTTCACGTCCTGGCAACAACACAAAATATGATGGTTTAGCAGCTGCCATAATCATTGCAAGTTTCTGAGCTCTTTTCAGTTTTAGCTCTGCTGAAAATATGAGATTGTGTAACGCACTACTGTGGTTTATATAAGAGCCTCACATGGCTTTACGTTATAATTTCACATCAGTTTTACCACAGAGTTTCTAACAGGTCAAGTAACCTTCTGATTTCATTTAAAGTTTCCATTATTCTCTCCTGAAAAGGAAAATCTAGCTCTTGTTTGGACAGCTTTGGTAACTCCAAAGGAAAAATTGGGCATTATAGTGAATACAAAAGATTCACTTTCCATGCATTAGGCTTTTGAATTGCTTTCTTAATGCAAAGTTGGACAGGAGAGTATAGGCAGGGGAAAAAAAAGATCATTTTGTGTCCATGGTCAGATGTCAATATTGACAAAAATAAATGGAATGTAACAATAGATCCTTGCAAAGATGAAGGTCATATGACTAAAATGTCTAACCAGACCTTGCACTGTGGCTGTATCTTATTGCTGTTTGTGATAAATCACTGGGCTTCCCCCAGACCAGTTCAAAACATGTAAAAAGAGAGTAAATCTGGGATTTCAGCCCATTTTAGGCAAGAATATTGAAGTTGAATCAGAACCGAAGCACTTAGACAATTAAAATAGAAATAGAAATACCCAAACAAACAAAAAAAACAAACCAACCAAAACAAAGCAAGAAATAAACCTAAGGAGGGCAGGAGTGTTGCTCTCACTGTGGTCTGCGCACATCACTCCCCAGTGATGTTTTTCAATGTATTCCTTGCAGCCTCAGACGGTGCAACCTGCTCCCCCCACGCGGGGCACTGCGCTGAATCCCACTTGGTAAATAGGGTTAATTAGTGAGAGTCTCGAAACTCATTGTGGCTTAAACGGAGAGTTCTCTTCATGCCCAAGTCAATCCCTTTATGAAATCAGTCTTTGAGATTCTTCCAGGTTTTTATTTTGCCTGGTTCATATAACTGTTTTACATGTAAAAAGCAAAGCAATAAGTCAGATGCTGTTCAGCATTCAAGGCTGTCCCCCTTGAGGCTCTTCCCAACGTGAGGCAGCAGAGCAGCCCTGTCAGCTCATGTGTCTGTGCCACCTCGTAGTGGCACCGGGAGGAGTGACCGAGGACTAAACCTCAAGCAAAACCTGTTTTGGTTCATAGAAATAATAGAAAACTCCCTTTGCATTTGAGACCTTTGGCTCAGAGGCTCTAGAGGGTTTTGAAGTGTCATCATTCTTAGTCTCCAAGCAGTTTCTCATGTGAGTGGTGTTCCTACCTCTTAATTTCTTGTTATCTGAAGGTCCATAACACAGGCATTGCTGGTTGCCTGGAAAGCTCTCAAGAGACTGAAAGATAAACTCTTCCATGCCCAGTGTTCCCTCTTCAGAAACATGGACAGACACTCACTGTAAAGCAATTTAAAAAAGAAAAAATTCAAAAAACCACTTCAAGTACTTTAATTTGCAGCTGATTTATAGACCTGATGAAAGCTCTTTTCTTGACGTGAAATAATTTTTTTAAACAAATGACTCATTTTTTTTTATTGCCACTACAGTCTGAAAAGTTCCTTATGTCTTGTCTTGCATGTGGAAAAATGGACCCTTAACTGGAGTGCAGAAGACAGAGCAGTGGACAAAGGTTTCCCGGCCGTGGCATTGTCCTCCCCGGGTGCTGAACAGCCCCACCAAGTTTGCTTCAATTACGCTGCCAATTCCTAACTCAATCCAAAATATCTCTTCAAAAGGCTCATCTGGTTTAGGGTCATGATCATAGGTGGGAGGTCAGTTAGTCATTTGCAGAGACATTCACTTCTCACTCAAATAATCTTTCATAAATCTTTAAGGAATGCAATAGTTTATGCCAGGAGAAGCAGGGGAGGAGCAAGAGAGGGTAAGAGATATTTATACAACCACCGTTTCTTCAAATTCAGTGTAAGTATGAGCTTTTCCTCCTTGTACCTGTGAAAAATGAGGCTGTTTCCTGCCCTCCAAAGGAGGAGGAGCAACACTGCTCCTGAGCCTGAGCTTCTGTCCACCTGGTGCAGCATCTCCAGGAGATTTAGGTCAAGGTGCCCACATTCCCTGGTTATTCACAGCATATGCTTCAAATAACGTGGGTTTAGCCACTGTCACCTCAGCTGTTTCGGGGACATGGAGGAAAAGGACTGGGAAAAATCCACGTGAAATTTCAACAAAATCAACGGGTCATGCTCACTTTATTCTCTGATTTGCCCCGTTCTGGATGTGGAGGCTGTGCCCGGCCCAAGCCACATGAAGGGACCTCTGGATGAAACCCGAGGGCTCCAGAAGGCACACATGGAACAGATGTCCTGAGAGACACGTCCCTGTGGCCGCTCTCACCTGCCACCTCCTCGGCACCAGCACCTGCATCTCCAAAGCCACCTTGGCAATGGTGCCTGGCCTCATCCCTGCTGGCATGATTTCAAGGGCTGACAATTCTAATGCAATGCCAGCAGGCTTTTGCAGAGGTTTGGGCAAATTCATTTCTCTGATCCTGAATTTGGGCTGTAAAACTGGAAAATTCTTATTTTTAAATGTAGTCTGTCTGGCTCCTAGACTGCAGTAAGTAGCCTGGGGCTTATCTGATCCTGGGCTAAATACAATAAGCCTGTCCCGGAAAGCTAACAGTGCTGCCACTGAATGGCAAAGAAAAGTATGTGAAGCAGACAGTGAAAAAGCTATTTATCAGATGTGAAGAGTAGAGGAAGAATTCCCGGTGTACTGTTAGTTGTGCTGGAAAATGTGCAGGAATTGTCTCAGTGCTTCAATTTTCTTATGCAGGAAGAAAAAACCAACGAAAACAAACAAACCACAAAAAGACAAAGGTTTAATTATACTCATTCCACAGGAGTGTTTTCCCTCACTTAGAAGAGTTTCTGAAGTTAGGTGAAAGCTGATGGAAAAGATGTCAAGTGTCAGTAGCAATATATCCGCATTGCTTTTGTTTCTTAAAAGAAATGACTGACCTCAAAAATCTATACTATGGATTTATCCAGGGAAAGCAGAACTTTTAGTGCCTCTAATAAAAAATATATGGGCTGATTCTCCCCTCATGATTATTGGTAGAGCACAACAAAAGAGTTCTGAACATGGGTTTGATGATGAGGTGTGAAATGTTTCAGTGATTTGTTTTGTGTTTGTTCCTTTCATTTCTAGATCGCTCTTGACAAACAGCAATGTATCAGCAGGACGAGACAATTTACCACTGCATGAGCTAAAAGGGGGAAAAAGTTCCATACATTTTATATCCCTTTTGTAGTCGCTATACTGGTCTAAAGATGACCGTGGGTCACAGTGCTTGCGCTCAGCAGAGTTTATGTGTTAATAACTTCTTCGGATGATCTCACCCTATTTATTTTAGGATGACTGATAAGGATGACTGTTGTCTGGGCTTTCTTTCCTAACAACCCCTTTCCTCACATGATTCAAAAAATTACTCTCCTGCTAAAATAAAAAGCCCCAAACCCCTCAGCTGGAGCTTTTCCCCCTTCTCAACTGAATGGATTTTTCCTTTGTTTGTACATGACAATTTGGGGGGGAGTTTTGTGCTTAAACTGCTCATGTGACTGTGTCACATGCGAACCAGCTACAAAAGGAGCTTTGGCATGTTATGTATAAATCTCCATTAAGAGAGAAAATAGGAAAGTTTTACGTGACTGGTATCTCATTCACAATAATTAACTCATTAGCCATCTCAAACTACTGTACAATCAAGGTCAAAACAACCAGGAAAATGCAGCATTTCGGTCACGTTGTGGTACCTACAGGAATAGTCAGTATTAGTATTCACAGTCTGTGGTTGTCATGATATAAAATAAGTCTTCATAAATTAATCATTTTAAATTTAAAGCCCTTTGTCCTGATTTTTGCAGGAAAGGAGACCTGTGTGGTAACATGGTGTCTGTCTCTCTCTGTAGCCATTTCTCCTCAAGCAACTCTGGAATTTGTTGCCTGGTCTGACCTGAATTCCATGGGGAGGTGGAAGTCTCAAAGAGTGTGATTCATTTCCTGAAAAGAGCTGGACATCAGAGAGGGACATTTGTGTCTCCAGACTGCAGAAGGGTGTCAGCTGAGGTGATCTAGTCCCTAGGGAACCTCTAGTTAGGTGCTATCCCATCTCTAACCTCAGCACAGAGAATCCCACGTGCTGTGTCTTCCTTGCTGACACTTTATTCTGCGGGGGCAGCAGGAGCTGCTGTAGAGCCCCAGAGGAGACCCAGTGCCTGGAGGGGAGGGGAGGTCACTGCTGACCCCCCCTGAACACCAGGTCTCCAGCTGGTGATCTCCCTGTCAAATCCTCACTGCTGGATCTAAAGGGACACCTTTGTGTGGGTGAAGACAAATCCCTAAAGGCTCTGGTTCGGGAAGCCCTGAGACACACGCAGGTCCAGGGAGGTGTAAATCCCACGAGGTCAGGGTGTGGGTGTGCTTCCCAAATTAGACCACAGTCACGTTTCCAGTGTAAACCATTAATTCAAAAGTTGCCTTCCCTAAACATTCTCTTTTGTATCAGCAGCCACTCTCACTGTGCCATCTCACCCAGCGAGCAAATCCCCTACAGAGGGCACCACCACAGGACGGGGGCACAAGCAAGCAAAATTACCATAAGGTGGGTTTTTTAATTTGAAACAAACACTGTCGTTTGTTCCCAGCCCTCCATCTGCCAGAGACACGCAATCCCTTTTGTCTTCTACCACGTAAAACTGAAAAGAAGCAAGTTGCTGACACAGCCTGGATACCTTTATATCACCCATTAGCATTTTATGTCCATTTTGAATTGAAACTCTGCTGAAGGCAAGTTCCACTCTCAGAGAGAGTGTCACCACAGCCCTGGCAGTGCACAGGTAACTTCTTTTGCACAAACCCAGTGTAACTCTGCTGTAAGACACTGACTGCTCAGGCAAGATTCCTGCTTTAATATGGGAACTCTCTGAAATGTCCTGTGCTCAGTCAGGGCTGAAGAAGAGCTCTGGTGACTTAGACATATCAGGTTTATTCCCTCAGCCAAGTGTGTGTTCTTGGAGCAGGGAGGGTGGTGAGAGAGGTCTGAGGGATGTTACTCTCCAGATGAAGAGAGAAAAGGACATTCCAGGTGCCCTGATTTGCTTCTCTTCCCTTTTTGGCAGACACTGGAGCTGAGGGGTTGCTGTCATTAAGCTGTAAAAGCAGGAGTCTGCATGAGAAGGAAATGGGCACATAAAGCCATCCCCTACAAAAGGTAACATCCCTGAGATTATTCTGGGTTTAAGAGGCTTTTTAATTTGTCCGTGGGTGAAAGGAAACGTGGCTTTTGTACAGAGGTTCTGATAAATCTTTTTATGACAAGAGGCACTGGACAAGTTGTGGGGGCAGGTTCTCAGCGGTGTGAAAAGGGTCTGTGGCCGGCTGAGCCACACGGAGCTGTCAGCAGAGACAGGCCGAGCACAGCTCAGCCTCCAAGTGGGCTTTGGCTTTGGCAAAACATTTTTGGCTTTTTTTTTTTTTTTTGCACTATCATGGCCTGTCCGAAAGACACACTTTTCTTTTCATGGCACATTAATAACGTTGGAGCAAGGTAGAATCAGGAGATGAAGGTGAAAAATAGTGAGTAGGTGTTATCCCAAGAAGTCCCTGTCAGTGTCCGCACGATTTCCACTCCGGACGAGTTTGCTCCAACACTTGGGGCTGTAATTCATTGCCAGGGGTAGGACAGGGGCTGCTTGTGCATCATCCCCGGCGGGAACTGTAGGTGACAACACACCCTTTGGAGACTGTAATGTTCCCTAAAAACTTGGGGGCCCGTGTTCGCCCTCCTGGTGTTTGGAAGTGGAGGTAAACCATGTTCCTTTGCAGGGGGAGGGAATTCAACAGGCCAGTCCAGGCTGTACAGAACCACCCCAGCATTCCCACACATTACCTTGAATTTACAAGCTCAGTCAGAGTTGCAAATTGACCTAGACCTGCGTGAGCATCTTTTGAATCCCCTGGCTTCACTATTTGGTCCTTCAGCTTCGTTTAATGGAATCCTTTCTTTCTGGGCTGATATGAAACTCCTGCTTGCATTTAGTTCATCGTCAAGAAGCAGCTTGGTTTGCTGTTCCGGGCAGTTTCTAAAGGATGTCTCACTGAAATTGCTGTTTAGAGTCATACCTGAAAGGCACTTCCTTTCATGCTTCGCTTTCAGTGCAGTTGTGATGCTTTGCTAATCATAAATGCAACCTGGTCCCTGCACTTGAGAAAGCTGGGAAAGCACAGAAGTGATTCTGGTATTTTCTTCTTCCATGAAAAAAGCCCGACATCCTGTATTTGCACGCTTGTTAATGTGATTCCACCCTGGCCTCCTCGGCTCCTTTCACTCCACTGTAGGTCTAATTGTACCTTGTTCCCGAGCGAGCCCCAGCTCTTGCCCTTCCCCTGGCACAGCACGCTCCCGCTGTGACCCCGCAGCCGGGCTCGGAGCCCCAGCGGGGTGCGGGGGCACTTCCAGCCCCACTTCCTTCTGCAGACAGGGACGGGGGTCCCCAGCTCCCCCCGGGCACTGCCTCCCTGCCCTTCGCCAGCCTCCAGCCACACCTGCTCAGGCCACTAAACCCTTTTATGAGAAAAACGCCTTAATACCTTCCAGTAAAACTCAGTGCCGAGGCTCCCACCCCCTGCGCTGCCTTTCCGTTCCCTCCGCCGCTCCCGACCCAGCTCCCCGCTGGCAGGAGCAATCGCGTCCCTGCCCTTGATACGTTTGGTATAAACATTTCCTGAAGCTCATAAACACCTTTGCCATTTATCAGTGCAGTGAGAGATGTTTATTGCCCAAATAGAGAACTCTGGTGGGGTTAGAGCTCCTGCTGACGCTCCTCACGGAAGGGCCAAATTTGGGGCCAGGTTCTCCTTTGGAATATGGAGGGGCCCCAATTTTAATGCCTCGCAGTGATGGCTGCGGCTTCCAGCGTGAGCGGGTGAGCGCTGTGAGCAAAGCTCCTTTCACAGCAGCGCTGGCACGGACCAAACTGAAGGAGGCAGAAGGAAAGGGCTGGGGCAGTGGGGGAGGAAGAGGAGATCTCTAAGTGGCATGTTAATAAAACTCCAGTTTGTCACTTCAGCAGCACACCCCGAGTGTAATAACTAAGCTTCCTTTCTATACCCCCTATGAGTTCCTTTGTATTGACAGATGCCATTTGTTCATTTACGACGTGATAATAAAAACCTTCAGCTTTACTGAATGTTGTTCTTTTCCTCCCCTGACACTGGGGCACCAAATGGTTTGTACTGCACTCAGCAGGCACTTTTCATTAAAGATCATGCCATGAAAATGAACTGTATTTGAAAACCATTTAGCAGCAAAAGTTCTGGGGTTGAATAGGCTGCACATAAACCTTCCCTGGCGAGGGAGCAGCTTCCCGGGTGCCTCACACATGGATGTGGGAATAAGGGGAGTCTTGATGTCCAGGCAGCATTTGGGAGTCCAACTGCTCAGATTCCTGTAGTGCTGAATGTATATTGGTATCAGTTTCCTGTCATTTTTATTTTCAATTTTATTTTAATCTCTAGCTGTTTTTAATTGCCTCTTTGGGTTTATCTGCACTTTAAACTCTTGATTTCAAAGGTTTCCAGAAGTTTACACACACACACACACACACACACAAATTAAGCTGAAAGGGTAAATTTGAATGGCTGAAACCCAACATTTGAATTGATAATTAAGGCTTTATTCAGGAATGCTTGTAAACATCAGCTCCAACTATATTTTTGAGTACTGGTCAAAATTCAGGCTGCCAGCACCTGCAAATGTGACTTGATTTGCAGAGCTAGGGAATGCTTCGAATTCCCATTGACCTGATCAAAATACAAATGCACAGCTTAGGGCTGGGCTCACCTTGGAAAATCAGTTTGTAATGATTTGCCCAAAATATAACACTGTAAAACGAGTAAAAAATTTGGAACAGATAAGCAAAGCAAGGAACAAAATTTGTCCAACACATTTCATGAATTCATTTTAATCCTGGGGAATAAACAGGATTTCTTTCTCACTCTGGAGAGGAGCTAGTTATAATTTAGTAGCGAGCTGCAGGCTTTGCTGGGAGATGCACAGCAAAGTTTATGATAATGAGTAATACATAGAAATAATCTGCATTAATTATTTATAATTAAGCCCAAAATTATTATTGAAGCAAAAATAATTAGCTTCATAATAAAATAATGATAAAAAATCAGAACCTGGCCACACACTTGACTCTTTAAATACCATCAGGGTGCTCTCAGCATTCTGCCCAAGGCGAAACTGTAGTAATACATCACCAGTTTTTGCAATATGACAATGTTAGTCATTTTTATTATGATTATTATTATTTTAATCCCTCAAATTTCATTGTATTTGGCAAAATGTCTGTAAATGAAGTGTTTGCTAACCCCAGAAAAAAGGTAATAATAACTGTTATCATCCTTCCCTGATCATCCAGGAGAGACTTTTATCACCACCATTATCACTTGTTGCCAAACAAGTCGGAGATGTTAGCCCGGAGGACGGAATAGTTTAATCATGGGGAAACAATTTGCAGTGCACAGATCTCAGCTGGTTCCCTTTCATCTGCCCTCGGTTACTGAGCGACTCCCGAAAATCTGTTTTGTAGCTGTAATAAAATTCATCCTCTGGTCTCGCACGCACACACCAAATGGTTTTGCCTAATTCCAAAGTGTTACAATCATCTGGAACAAAGACACAATTCATAAGTGTAGAGGGTTTTTAAATCACATAAACATAATATTTGTCTTTAAAAAAATAATAATTTTAATGGGCCGGGGCCCTTCCTGCTTCTGAACACTTATGAAAAAAATAAAACCACCAAAAAGCGGTCAAATTAGACAAATAGTTGTAAATATAAATCAATTTCAAATTTAAAGTGGTGCTAAAGTTTTAATATTCAAACTCAAACCATCATAGTAACACGAAAATTTAAAGTCTGTATCTCCATATTAAATATATAACATTTTTAAGCACAGAAATTATGAATAGTTGCATTTAGAACTGTAAGAAAAGAAGGAATCTCTGTGATTAGCACAGGTAAAAAGCCCCTGTGAAATCCCTCCCCAGTCTGAAGTCTGTGGGATTCCTCACAATCATTTCAAGTCTGTATTTTTGTCCTTGTGCTCTTGGATTAAATCCAGTGCCAGAATATCTTCTGACTCAGAGGGACAAGAGATTCTGTTAAAACATTTGGATTTCAGATTGAACTGCTTTGTTTGAAGCACGTGAGTACCTTCCTTGCCCAAGTGCTTTGCCGAATGGGGAATAACCCCAGGATGTCACACTGAGCATTGGAAATGAAGTTTCCCTCGCGGTTTATCTCTTTGCAGTCCTGTAGTCAGCATGGTTATATTCACTTAACGCAGTGCTGAAGTCTAGTTCTCTGTCGTCTTCTCCGATACTGAGAAAAAAGGCTGAAAAACGATTTTTATTTTGTTTTTATTCTCTGTCATGCATCACTTAGATCTCAGCCTGTGACTCCACCGCCTGTGCATGAGCTTCAGGCTCGGTACTTGGCCAGAACCCGTGGAGTTTTGCTGAGTGCACTGGGAGTGCAGACAGAAGAGCAATAAGGTGAGGAAGTGGAGGATGTGCTCACGGATTGAGTGGCAGGGGGGAGAGTTGGGGTGTCTCAACAGTTGGTACTGAAAGGCACCAAGCCCACTGCCAGAGCTGCGTGGTGGGCTCTGACACCCCGACTCCTGTGGAATATGGCTCCGTGAACTAAGAGCCTTTTTATTGGTTTATTTACAGAGAGAGGAGATTTGGATTATTTACCTTTTCATTTTTTAATGAAAGCCTATGAAATCTCCGCTTGCCTGGCTGGTTACAATCAGCTCCCAAACTGGATTCAGGAGATTATAGCTGCAGGGTCCGGATTTATCTCTAGATTTACAACATCCATATGACCATATAATCCATATTACATGTGTTGCCACTTTCTGCGTAGCTGCATTTTGACTATTAAAAAGCAACAGTTATATTTAGTCAATAGCCCTTTTTCTTAGTACGCCCACAAACAAGCAATTACTTATTGGCGTGTTTTTGCAGGCATATAAATGATTTCAACTTAGTTGGGGCTGCCTATCAGCTTCTAATTTGCTGCCTGAGCAGGGCCGTTTCTTAGACTTTGATTAGGCCTGCAATATCTTTTGTAATATCTCTTAAGAAAGAGCCCTGTAACACTCTTTAAACCCCTCTACATCCGAATGTAAGAAGTGGAAATACACGTCTAATGTTTTTTCATACTATCTTATCTCTTCCTCCTGCACAAAAATGGCTTTTGCTGGGTGACTGATAACATCTCCGTGTGAGCACAAAGCGCTGGGGTTAATTCAAAGCCTTCCTCGCTCTTCTCCGGCTCAACAGCCCCTCAGCCTACCCTGGGCCGTTATTGTGGTCAGCAGCAACCAAAAAGAGAAAGTGGCTGGTTCACCCTGAAAAAGGAACTGGTGGGAACAGTCAATCACAGAGCGAGCACTGCAGGTAGGGCTGCTGCACCAGGGAAGGCAAAGGGAACCTTCCGACGCCGGCAAGCAAAGCAAGGCACTTGGGTTGGGTCACGATGGCTCTCCAGGTCGTGCCTGTGAGTTACGTCAGTCCCCGAGAGGGATTTATTGTTCGCTTCTTTACAAAGGGGACACGGAAGACTCAAATGCTCAACTTCCAGCCAGGGAGTGATGGTGTAGAAGTTCATCCCAACGTGTGGGGTGAGATAATTGAGAAGTTAAGAGGTCAGGGTGGTGATGGCCAAGGGCTGCCTGGTTTCTAGGAGCATTGTTTTCTATCAGCTAAAGCACCGTGTCTGTCTGTGCCCTCCACCCCATGCCCTGGTGTCTTTACTCCCTTTACTGACACTTGTGAAACCCTCACCACGACCCTCCTGATGTGTGTGAGGGGTTGGACAGCTCCCAGTGTGACATGGGGCAGCTCCAGGCTGTGTCTTCCTCTCCAGCTGCATCCAACACAACCAGCCGAGCAGGGAGGGATAATCCAGCCACGAGGCTACACCAGCTGCTGCTACAGTCCATGGTTTGCTCTGTGTCCAGGGTTTGCTCCCCCTGGCACAGGGGTTGGCACAGGCTCTGTACGGGGCATGAAAGGGGCACATGTGGCCTCGTATGGACTTCTGACAACACCTTGTCCATCAGACACAGCATCTCCATGTACTTTACACATCTCACTAGACACCAGCACCAGCGAAAATCCCACAAGTGCTAATTGAGACAGGAAGAGCTGTGCAGCGGGAGCGTGCTGGCTGAGGACACTGACAGCCCACGGTCACGTCCTCCCTCACCCAGGCTTCCTGGGCAACCTTGAGCCACCTCCCTGCTCCCTCTTTGCCTCAGTTTCACCCCTTATGCAGGAAAATGTGCAGATGAAAACATTTCCCAATGGCAGCGTGATGTTGTGACATATCATATTCAGATACTCTGTAATGGGGACCATAGAAATTCCATGGCTACTTTATCTGATCCAGCAGTCATGAGTCTGCCTGTCTGAAAGTTGCTGCTCTTGATAAGAAAACATTCCTGCTCTTGAAATTCCTTCTGGAGGAAAGAGGAAGGAAAGTCTCAGTCATGTGCTGGTGCGCAGGTGCCTGGGCAGTAGCACATCGATGGGCAGTGGCCCAGTGCTGGCACTTTGTTGGGTGAGAGTCTCTGTCAATGTGCAGGAGGGGACAGTCATTTGAGAGGCACCTTCTGCCACCTTTCTGCAAGGCCAAGGCAGCCCTGGACCCCAAACCATCAGTCATCTCTTTTCAGCAAATTAGACAGAAGTTACTGTTCCTATGGGTTTGGTTTGTAGTGGTTTTTTAAGCAAAATATTGGACATTAGTTATTCTAATCTCATTTGAAAATTAAATTTTAATGTGTTTAAATATGCATAAAAGCTCTTGATTTTACCCGCTGCAATGCCCTCTGAGTACCTTTGTTCATTGTGGGTGACAGCTGACTGAACTCTGATACGGTGCTGTATTATTTATCTTGTGGTGACAAACCAGCCAAAAGAACTCCAGAACACACATTTATTACTCCACGTGCAAACAAAAAAGAGGTTTCCAGGTTACAAATACCAATGGCAACACTGGAGGCGTCTCAGCCAGGCAGACAGGATGACAGTGTCCATGCAAATCCCTGGAGAAATGCCATTAGTGCTCCTCCTGAGAGCTCAAAGGACACTGGACACAGGAGCTCCTGATCCCACGGCCCCAAAGTCAGAGACTCGTAGTTTTTGTGTGTTACTTACCAAAGTCTCCCTTTCCCCCCTACCTTTGCATTCCATTTCACCTCTGTCCAGTCAGTCCTACAGGGTTAACTCAAATAAATAACGTGGTTACTACTTCAGCAGTTCACAAGAAACATGACTTGTCCAGTTCTGTTTATAGAGCATGTAATCATTAGAATAAAATAACAACAAAGATCAAATCACCATCTGTGTTTAAAGCTGACCTCAAGTCTCTCCTGTGACAGAAACACTGCTGTGAACACCTCGGAAGCTTTGGGAACCCAACCTACAGTAGTTTCCATTTTTAACAATATTCGTGGTTATCTTTTGTTCTGGTGGGTTTGGCTGTTTACCCTTAGTTATATGTTGTTGCTATGGTAGTTGCTTCTGGTTTTGGAAGGTGGGGATGTATTGTCAGTCAGCCCGAATCAGATTAATTGAGCTCCTTCTGATATAAAAATCTCAAATCAATACAGCGTTCACCTTGTAAAGTGCACTTTTTGTTGTTGTTGTTGTTATTTAATGCCTCCTGAGATCAGATGCTTTAAAATCCATGTGGAACTAACTTCTTTCTCTTCTCACCCCCACACTTCCCCATATGTGGTTTTGATTTTCCCCTCAGGGTACCTATGGGAGGTCTGGAAAACTCTTGGGAGCTTTCAAAGAATGTTAGTATGTATAACACTGCATTTTTAGATTTAAATACAACACGTAAAGATCTTTCTTTTTGAGGATAAACAAGTAAAGCTGCTAGTTAAAAACTATTTGCAAGAAAAAGTTCCCTCTTACCATAAAAAAGCTTAATAACATTTAATTGTATTTCATAGCATTTGGCACCCGTAGTATTAAGCATTTACAGTTCCTTGTAAAATGTCTGGGCAACACTGACTTTTAATTCTCCGGAGTTGTGGATTTGGGGTTTTTTTTCTCCTTTTGATAAGAAATTTCTGCCTAATGGCCCAGTGCAGCGTTTGCTATTCAATCCCTGAGCATTTTGTTTGCCTGAGAGCAGAATCTGGTCGTGGTATCTGTGCTGATCTTAACAAACCTCATCTCTCTGCCTGATGCTCACTGTGAGCACCGAGATCGCAATCACAACTGGGAGCAGAGCTTTTTGCTGTAAGTAATTCTGCAGATAACAAGAATAAACATTTATAAAATCAAACTCTCCCGCTCAAGCACAAAGACCCAGCACCCTTGGTAGATGGCAATTTTGTGGTGGCGATCAACATGCATTAAGTTATTGGTTCTAGCTGCACCCCCTCGTTTTATCCTCACTTGAAAAGTTGGCCAGGCACTGCTTCAGATAAAGACTGTGAAATTTGATCACTGGAACTAAAATGGATGGCTTAGCTGCCTAATCTCCTCCATCCCGTTATCATCAGCTCCCGATCCCCTCCCCACACCGTCTTCAAAATTGGGAAATAGCCCCAGACTTATGGGAATATGTGCTGGCTTAAAGTAAACAATTCTCACAGGCTGTGTGGCCTCAGCCACAGGTGGAGCTGGTGGTGAGACCCCAGCAGGGAACACTGACTTTTGGGGAGATTATAGCACGTTCGTCCATCCGAGCAGCCTGTTAAACCTGGTAGCTGATTGTCTTGATAGGAATAGTATCTGAAAGCATCTGATAATATATTGCTAACTTGTATAATCTCCCTTTATCCCAGCAAATTGCCTCTGAAGGCTAAATCCTCACTGACAAGGTGTGCATTTACAGGGGGAAGTTCAGCATGCGCCAGGAGAATTAGATCTCTCTCATCAGCCACCAGTGCAGCACAGGGACAGGGTCAGGATGTGTTCACAGCAGCACTTGGAGTGCTGGTTTTAACTGGACAACTTACTGGGCATGTCGACAATTTGTACATTCTGCACTACTGCATTTCCAAAATATACGACCTGCTGCTAATTCAGGCACTTGGGATTATCTGTAGTGTTATCTGTGGGGTTTTGCCAGGTTGCCACTGGTCTGTCAGATCTGGGCTCCTGCTTCTGGCTGGGGACGAGGTCTGTGCTCTGGGCAAGAGTCAAAATCTCTCAGGTAAAGGGGGAATGTTGTACACGGGACTGGGGACTTGGCTTTGCTCTTCCCAGTGGGGCATAAGGATTGCCGCGAGAGTCAGGAAATTATGGGCTATTTTAATATATTATTATTATACCTTATGTATTTCCTCTCTCTGATTTCAAATCAACTGTTCTCCATCCAAAAAGAGAAGCGTTTCAGACTCTGCACTCCCCATCCCCCTTACACAACCAAGGACGTATTTAAAACTTAAGGGCAAATGTTCCATAAAACACTGCCCAACCCTTTGCAAATTCCCTGCATAACTCTCGCATGCATCCTCTAACTTCAGTCCATCCCTACTCTAAAGTTGCAATTTGCCCTCCAGTCCTTTTCTTTCTCTCTGTCTCTCTTTTACAATCTTTGAGATGGCAATTAGCTCAAGAGATGCACTTAGAGCTTCGCCTCAATTACAGATCCCTCCTCTCAAGCTCTCTGCTCTATTGGTTTATTCTAATTCAAACGTCCTTTTGCATGAAGCATCAATTCTTTAATTGTTCCCTCCTTATCTGAGATTTGTCTCGTGCTTTCCACCCATGGGTGTGGTGATCTACATCCCACATAGTCCCAAAGGATTTTGTTAAAGAAAATCCCTTGGGGCAGAATCGCCAAAGCTAAAGAAAAAAATTGGCAGTATTAGTGGGGACCATTAATAGTCTTTTTCTTTCCATAGATCTGACAAACCTTCAGAAAGAGGAGTAAACGTTGTCATCTGCATTTTCGAGGTACCTGAACTTGAGGCACCTGAACCTGAGGCAAAGAGCAGAAAGTTATATCTGATAGATCTGGACAAAGACCTGATCTGAAGCAGTAGAGGTTTGGAGGATTTGATGCTCCAGGATGTTTTGGCCTGGTTTCCCCTAGGTGGAGATATAAAAGGGTGATAGAGCTGATCTGCAAGGCTTGGCATGACTTTCCTTTCTCCTGCATGTCCTTCACTTTGGTGGACTTTGTCTTAAATACATTCATTGAATGAAATGTTTCTCCTGTGAACCTCAACACTTCTGTTGTCGGTTTAACTCTGTCAAGACATCCCACCCCAGCCTCCCAAGGTATCACTTTTGTCCTTCCATGAAAACACTTTGGCACAGAACAGATTTAAGTAACGTGCTGGGAGAGAAACCTTAGGTTGAGGTGCCAGATATTAAGGTACCAAATGCTCTGAAACAGTCACTGGAAGAAGCAGCAGGAGATGCCTTTCAGAATTCGAAGGAAGCAGAGTGCCTGTGTCCATGCCAGCACTCCTGGCTGAAAAATGAGGCTGGACCTCCTGGCTGCAAAGGCAAAATTGAGTATGACACTTCCTTACTCCTCAGACCCCAAATTTCTGCCGCTGTATATTAAGAGCCCCCCTTGTGAAGTTAAAGTAGCTCATAAAAGTGTTAAGTAAAAAGTCAAAACTTACATGGGAACAGTTACATTTTCTCTGTGTGGCCATAATGAGGTTATTTATGGTACATGTAGGAAAGATTAAAGGTTTTCATAATAAAGGAAAGCGAGAGCTCAAGAACTGGGTGCCTCCTAACAGCAGTGACTCTCAAAATGGGATAAATCACCCAAGCAACCATTAAAACTTCAAGAAGATTGCTTGTAAACCTCCAAGCAACGCCAATAAAGCATATTCCTTGCCGCAGAATAGCCCATATGGTGGAGCTCAGCAGTTTTCCAAAACCGAGGGCTACTCACAGTGTAACCCCCCTGTGTTTTCCCTCGGAGGGCACCGTGCCAGGGAGCCACTCTGGACCCGACCTGATCCTGCCTGTGGCAGCTCAGGGGGAGGGAACTCCCCACTCAGCATCTCCAGAGATGGGCTGGACTTCTGTGCTTTACAACTCAGCACCATTTTTCATTGTGCTGCTTCCTGGGGGTCTCCCATCACGGCACAGTCCTAGAGACACGTTTTTATGGGCTTCGGGAAGTCAGGAAAATATTCCGTGGCCCTTCAAGGTTCTGGTTCATTTGCATTTTGAAAAGTCAAGTCTGCCCGTTCCTTCCACTCTGAAAGGCCAAGTGAAAAGTGCAATAAATCACGAAGTAAACTTGTGTGTGGCACGGCATCAGCACGGTGTGGGACGCAGCCAGGGATCCCTCCTCCAGCTCTGCACCACAGAAAAGCCTCAAACCAGAAATATTGTTTCTTTTCATCTTTATTTGTTTGGGTTTCGGCTGGTTTGTTTGGTTGGTTTGTATTGTTATTTTCTTCCATGTTTGTATTTCAGGAAAGCCCAACCTCGATTCGCAGATGTGACCCTACTTGCTCAGGCTGTCCCAAGGTGAGTCCTGAGCAAAGTGATGAAGGAGTCAATCTGGGCCACCACTGGCCTGAGAACAATTCCCAGAGACGGATCATGTCTGGGCCAAAGTCTGCACGTGGATTTCTCTGATGTTTCATTTCTTTTTCAGCCTTACTCAAGAGAAGTTACCAGATCTGACCTTCATGTTAATTTTAAGGCTTGATTTAAGAGAGTGGAGCAAATTTCTGAAGAGTCTTAGTTCTGCAGACTCCTCATGGCCACGTTCAGAGAACTTCTGGGGAATTCCAGGAACAGACTCGTTTCCCACGACAACAGCTTGGTTCTCACTGGGGGATTTCTGGTGTTGTTACATTACAAAAATTATTATAGTGAGTGAAGGAATGAAGGAAAAGTTAAGAGGTTTAGAAAAACACCTCTAAAAATAAGGGGAGAAGATCTCAGGCTGACCAAGCCAAAATCCTGCATCGTTCTGGGCAGGAAAAGTAAGAGATACCAGCATGAAACCTCTCATGGGCAACTTGGGGACCAGCAGCCACACTCGGACACGAGTGGGATGGAACTGCCCAGGGCATGGAGAGTTACTGGGAATGAGCTTCCCAAGCAGGAGAATGTGGTGGTGAGACAGGAGCTGGAGGGACCCGTGTAACTCCAGCGTGGTGCTCCTGCTCGCCTCATCTAGGAAATTCTAGTCCAACACTTAGCATATAAATGGGGAGAGAGTTTCCTGTCTGGGCACACTACACTGGGTTTCATGCATAGCCAAAGTTTGTTTTCCTTGTCTGCGGGAAGGTCAAAGGCACTAAAGTGTCAGACCAAAGGAGGGGAAGGGAATTGGGAACTAAAATATTGAAATATTAAATTCAAAAAAGTGTGGTAAATGTGATACGAGTCCACGAAAATCACGTTTCTATTTATTTCCGCTCCCTTACTCCTCAGAAATGTGTGTTACCAGCACAGTGTCTGTATCTGACTGTTTTTAAGTGTCCTCCTGAATGAACCATCCAGAATCATCCAGCAATCCAGCCAGAAATACCCATGAGATTTGAAGTGAGCCTGGAAATCTTTCAAAGGACCCCAAAGATAACTGCACTGGCTCTTCTATTCCATTTCCATTTTATGGCATCTTTTTAGATTCTGTAGTAGGCTTTTCTGAATAAAAATGAGGCAGCCCCTTAAGAAGCCTTTTTATTATTTGCATTTGGCAAAAAACAGCCTTAATGAGCTGTTAAGAGTCATTCCCCAGCCCTATTGTTGGCGATGCATGGGAGCCTGTAAAGTGCTGAAAAGCCAAGAGACAATTTATGATCCCTGATGCTGTCCCTTCCTGAGACAATTCCACCGAAAGGAAGATATCTGGCGAGTAGGAAGTCCCATTATCTAAGTGCCTGAGTAACTTTTACTGGAGTCATAACTGTGGAATTTGCTATTTTCATTTCAGAACGACTCGCACTCCGCTGAGCCCGTCCCAGCAGCGATGTGCTTGCTGCCTGTGCTGCCTGTGCCTTCTGATCTGCAGAGCCACGGAATAGGAAGATGACTCAAGGAAAACTCCCCATTCATTCCTTCATTCATTCATTCCTTCCCGGGGCTGAATGAATAGCACCAAATTCCAAACAGACATTCATCAGCTTATGAAACTCCTGTTTTTTACCTCCTCTCTGGAGGCAGAGGTCCTTTAGTCAGCACTGGGCACATCAGCCTGGCCCACCCAGACCTGGAACTCCAATCTCCTGACATAAGGGACAAGAGGGATATCCAGCACAGTGGGGGAAAGCCCAGCCAAAGAGTTTCCCGAGGTTCTGCCGCAGAGGGATGTGAGGCTCTTGGCATTGTTTTCCCTTTGGAACGGGCTGCAGCCAGTAAATGTCGGAGGTGTTTGTCACTGACTGAGGGTGCTGAGGAGACAGTCAAATATTTGTGACAAAGGCAAAGACCTTGGGTGTTCTCCTTGACACCCAGACGGCTCAAGAAAAGAGCAAATCTTGAAGTCACTGTATCCTCCCTTACTGTAAATGACAAAACTACATCTTTTACCAGGCTCCTGCATTGCTTGCCTTCAGCCCTTACCTTAAATACTGTACACGGTGAGGGGTGAGTTTGTCTGTCTGACAGTAATGAAGTGATTCTCCTGCTGTCTGAGCAGAGATGACCCAATGAGGCCTTACACCAGCACGATTGTTCCTATCTTGAGAGCTGTAATCATTTCTAGTATTAATGAAAACAAGGAAGGCATGACTAGAATGAAAGATCAAAAAGCCTCTTTAAGATGTCATTTCTTATACAGGAGATATTCTCTTTTAACAGAACCAAACCATAGTCTCCACTCTGGACACATAATCCCAGCACAACTCAGGTGTGCAATGAGCATCCTGTACGGTCACCCAGCACCTGGAATTGAAGCATATTTTAGAGGAAGGAAAAGTCAGTCAAAAGCTTAATTAAAACACCTGGAGAAAGTTGATATAGTGACTGCCCAGAAAAATGACAACCCTGGACCCAGCTAAGGAATGGCCCCAAATGCTGTTGTTCCTCTGATGAGAAACTCCCTGCTAGGATCCATCATTCCACGGTCCTGTGTGCCACCCCACAGGCCAGTTAGAAGGCGAGCAGTAGAAGCCCAAAGTGTTACAAAAGAGGGTTTGCAGCCAGCTCCAAGCCCCCTGATCTGAGCCCGAGGTGTCTCCTTGCCTGACCTCGGTACAGGGAGCATGGCTGGGACAGGTTCAGTGAACAGGAGCCCCATGGGATGCAGCGCTGCCCCCGTTCCTTCCCGGACTCATTCCTTCCCTTCCCTTGGTCCTCTGAGGGTGGTGGGAATCTCCAGTAGGGATGGAGGGTTCCATTTTTCAGCCCTGTTTCCCAGGAAGCAGGAGCAAGGATCTCATCCTGCAGTGATTTTTCCACAGATCTCTCATTTTTTCAGGCACAATCAAATTTTTCTGTTCGAGTTTGATTTTTTGAAATCCCCTGGAATATCAGGGTCTGACTGAGACCTCGTATCCTGAAATGAGTTTGGTGGCAAATTTAGATTTTTTCCTTCTTCCACTAACAGCAATAGAACCGCTGTATAATTTTTACTTCCATTGGGAAATATTGCCTTGCCGTTTTGTTCCAGCCCGAGTCCTTTGTGTGGAATGTAATCATCAGCAATTACCCATGTGCTGAGCAGTTTGTCACACTTGCTGCTCACAGCCATCCATAGCAAGCAGTCAGATGTGGGGCTGTGAGAAGTGTGACAATAAAGTGATGCAAAGCCACAGCAGCTGGATTCTTGGCTCCTCACTTGGCTCCCGATTCTGTAAAAATGTTCTTTCCTTCTGTAATTTTATTTGCATAAAAACACAGCACAATAATTTGATGACTGCTCACCTTCATGCTGGGCATAGAAACAAAGCAGCTTAATACTGAACTAAGCAATCAATTATATTTCATTTTCTCTGAATTCACACATTTTTCACTTTCTTTCCTACACTGTGACTTACAAAAGTGATTTACAGCGCAGCTGGGTTATGCAGTAAAATGAGTAACTCAGAGTGGTTAAAAGAAAAGGATTATTCTTCTGTTAACCGAGGGAACAAAGCTCCCCAATAAATGTCGTGTTCTGCCACGCACCGAGTGCTTTTGTCCAGTTCATAGCACAAATCATACTGTTCCCAGTGCTCATCCCCAGCAGTATTCTTTAATGCTTAACTCAGTGACCTCACAAAAATAATTGGTGTGAAGCAAACTTACTTAGCCCTCCGCCTTTATTTGCAGACTGAAAGGCTCGGAGAACTGTGCGTATTGTTTATGGAAATGAAGAGGGAGCAGAGAAAACAGGACGTGTCCCTTGCACAGAAGCAGCGCAGGGGCTCCGCGTGATGTCCCTGCCCACGGGATGGACAGGAATGAAAGATGCCGATCGACCGATACAACTGCAAATCAGCTCCGCGGCTGCGAACACCCAGCCCAGCTGCTGCCATTTCAAACACTAAACCTTATTCTGGAGTTAGAATTTCAGCTTTGACTAATAATCATCCCCTAGACGAGAGTCGTAATGATTTGTGAGCAGCTTGCTGTTGAATTACAAGTGAATGAATAAGGGTGATTCTCACTTCGCTGCATAAAGTCCTATAAAAAGCCCCAATTTGAAACTTCGGGGATTTCTGGCGTAACCTGGGTTCCAATCCCAGGCTCGCGTTCCCAGCTCTGCCTTCAGCCTGGATCCCTGTGCTGGCACAGCCCCCATCAGAGCAGGATGCTGAGCAACAGACACTGCCTGTTTGTCTGCCTATATATTTATATGTATATATATGTAAATTCCTCGTGAAAAAAAAAAAACAACCCCTTAGTTTAAAGCAGGGTGATGGACGGACCAGAATAGTTTAGCTTGATGTGCATGTGATATAACCAGAGCACAAAAGCAGCTTACAAACAGCTTGCAGAGATTAGCTAACAAGAACTAAGCTATTCTTTTCAGAAGGTGTTATTAGCATATTTTTCATCAATACTATACTTAACAGCTACTACATAGCAGGAAGTGGTATTTAACCTCTTGTTCCAATGTAACGAGATTACTTGGGATGGTTATGTTACATTCCATTCATAAAGGCCCTCCTGCGTCCAGTTAATTAGATTCACTGTTTGGCAGCTTTAACTGGAAGAAAATGCAACGAAATGTATTTGGAATAGTGCGATTTTAAGCTTGGTTTGTCTTTCTTTAAGGCTGCACTGAGAGCAACACAAAACTCGATGGTGACAGATAAATAACATCATTAGAATATTCTGCCAGGCTCTGGTGAGTGGGGGGGTTTAACCACTTAAATCCCCCAAGTTAAAGGAAAGCTCCTTCTCAGTGATTAAAAGTAGATGAACATCACCTGAAGTTTGGAGGCACCACCAGGTGAAACTAATTTGTCTATGATTTGGCTATGAAACTCAGAGCTAGAGGGACTTTCTTGCCATAAGGTTTTTGGTTTTCAGGGAGTTTAGGCTTGGTTTGGAAAATGGTGGGAGTGTTTTGATCTGGAGGTGCAGTTTGGAACACAATTATAAAGCGGATGAGTGTTACGGGATGTTGTATTTCTACTTTCAACAACTCCCATGGTCCTAATAGTTTCCTTTTTTTCTTTTCGTTTTCCTGAAGCGTTTCTGTGAGTTACAAACTGGGTGTCAGGAGTGTTATTTCAAATATGCTATTTTAATTAACAAAAAGTAATACGGAAGAAAAAATAAACTCACAAGAGCTGAATTTAGTTTGGCAGAGAGCTCTAGTTTATTTTCAGGAACGAAAGGAGAGCTCCTGCCTTTTGTTTTATGGGCCACCTAAGCATTTTACTTACTTATGCTCTTAAGTTGTGGAGAGGAATTGTATAAATATGGACCTTGAGGCTTGCTCCTAATTTCAGTAGGAATGTGTTTATTTTTTGCAAATGTTCCCAGGAAAGCAAAAGGAACCTTTGCAGCATCAGGGTTCTGCTCTCGGGATGGCAAGAGCATCACATGCTCAGCATGATCCATCAGGATCAGACCCACACTCTTTTCTCTTACCTGGAGATAAAGGATTTTACCTCTGCAGGTACAAGAGTACTGCAAAACTGCTACAAGGACTGGAATGAGAACTCTGAAACACTGTGAATTACCTGAAAGTTCCATTTCAACTGATTTTTTGGTTTTCCACTTTCCAGGATGATCAATTCAGAATTGATTGTAATTTCCCCCTCTTTTCTCTACTTTTGTTTTCCCATTCCCCCTTTCACCGCCACAATAGGAAATGAGAAAATACTGTAAGGAAAAAAAAAAAAGGACAAAACACTTAAAAAAATATTATTCAAATAACTTCTGACAAGCAGCTTCAAAGTTCATTTCTTTATTTTGCTTTGAAGACATCCCATATTTACTCCTGACAGAGCCACAGCCAAATCCCGTGGCATTACTTCTGCAAATACAGAACGTGGAGCACCCGAGTTGGATTTTCTGTGTTCCTGGCAGCCCTGGTGGATGTTTGCCGGGAATTCCGCCGTGGGAGGCTCTGGGGTGTCTCCGGCAGGACCTCCCAGCCGCTCCCGGTGTGTTCAGGTGAGTAGGTGCCCTGCCCCAGCCCGGCGGTGGGAGCTGTCCAGCAAGGGCTGAGCCCACCGCTCGAGCAGCGTCACCTCCAGCCACAGCCGGGGATGCTCTGAAAGCCCCCAAAATGCGGCTTTTCTGGTTTGCACTTGGCGAAAGGAGCTGATGAGGGCAAGGGCGTGGGATGAGGGGTCTCTCTCTTCACAAGCAGCCTGTGGTGGTAGTCCTGGCCAAAGCTCCTGCAGCCTGTGGTACCCACGCTGTGGCTGCGGTGGTGCCTCTCTCACCCAAAGTCCTTCCTGACCAAGAAGGGCTCACCTGCACAGGCCACCAGGGGCAATTCTGCTCGGTTGGCTGTAACCCCGTGTAATTCCACCACGGGCTTTTAGAGGCTGCACTGCATCACCTCTGTGAAATGAGCATCTGAAAAAGCCTCCCCATGTATTTCTGCAGGCTTTTCTCGAGCGTCTCCTTCCCTGATTTCAGGACCCCTCCCACCTCACCTCCCATTAAACTCAACGTCAAAACACAACACATCTGCTTCGCTTACTGTGTAAAAAGATAAGGGATAACTACATACGAGGGATCAAATTTTTGGCCGTAATTCAGCAAAGTACCAACTAATGTACCAAAATGGAAATGCACGTCTTCTCCTGGGATTACTTCTATGCTTAAAGTTGGGCACGTGTTTGTTGAATCAGGACCTAAAATGGTACTGCTCATATAAATTATACTTTAAAACCCAATCTAGAGCATCATGGTAAAACGAATCTTTATCTTTGCTACTTAGTACTAATGAAAAACAATATTATTGGTCCTTTTCCTATATCAGTTCACTTCAAGAGAAACGTTGTACAATTGCAGAGAGCAGCTAGCCATGCTTCATATCAACCTGATAATTAATAGGAATAGAGCAAAAGCCCTGTATTTCTGAGTGCTGATCAGGCAGCAAAGGCACTCCAAACATCTGAAGAAAAAACAGTTTGTTAATTGCTGTCTAGACAGTTTATTGCTGCAATAAGATCAAAACACAGAATACTGAGGTTTGTGGTATGAATCATGCAGACTAAACAATTGTTTTATTGCATTTACAGAGCACTTGATTTATAATGCAGTCAGCTTGGTAATAAAATTCCTCCATTGTATATCCTGAATAATTTCACCTCTTTTCACATCTCTCTGGTTTAATTCTATATCAAGATGTCTTAAAAATGTCTGGATGGAGAGGGGATTACTGTCATGTGTATATAAAGTTACTTATCTGGGGTCTCTGTTGTACCATCCCCAGGCATCCAGCGCTGATCCAGCCTTGATCCAGCGTTCTGCTGAGCCTGGATCAGCTGCTGGTGCTGTGGGAATGCTGAGGAACAGATTTACTGCGCTGCAGGAAAAGTAAGGCTGACCCACTGCCAGAGGTTTCATCCCACTTCGTGTTCAGCCAAAAGGGATCAATCAGGCAAGTGACTTTCTTTAAAAAAAAACTTAATTACTCGGCAAAACTTTTTTTTACTGAGAAGAAAGATTCATCTCTGTGCTTCTGTGGGCATCTCTGAGGGTGAAGGGGAGCTTTTCTGGGGACCAAGAAACTTTTGGGATGATAAAAATTCTTCTTTATTGAGAGCTGAGCTGGCTGAAGGGAATAGTTGCACGAACCTGAGTGTGCAAGTGCCAACTTTCCTTGGGAGCATAAAATGATGTTGCCTCTGTCTTTGTATAAGACATCTTTGTATCATTTTAGTTTCCTAGTTTTGATGAGTTAGAAACATCCCAATATCCATGAAGAGCAAAGAAATAATAGATCAGATTGTAGCTCTGGAGCAAAATCAAACAAGAGACCTGAATTTTGAGAATCCTAATTCCACAAATTACTGCCATCCCCCTTCCATTAGTACAGTGGAAATGTAGCCATTCACTTCACTGTTTCTTGATAAATCTGACAGTGCTGGGGTAAAGCAGAATAATATTTCTCTCTATAAATGCCTTTTTATATAAGATTTTGAAGGACAACATGTTTGGGTAAGTTTAGATAAGTATCTTGGATTCGATGCTGGAGGAAAACAATCCTTTGCAGAGTAATCCCCTGATTGAGATCTGTGCTGCCTCATTGTAGTAGCTTAAGTTGGATACTGTCACTGTAGTTGTATTTCAAGTTAAACTCTTTAAAAGGGCATTCCTGCCAGGTCTCACTGGTAAAATATGTCTGAAGTGGAGGTCTCTGTGCATAAAGTCACACTTGGCTTCACCAGGAAAAGTTGATATCCCAGTATTCCTGATGGTTAAATGAAATTCTTTCTAAAATACCACTAGGTCTGTATCAAGACTGTTCCACCCAAAAAGCCGCTGTGTGGACTCTTCATTATCTCCTGGCACAAACTGTACTCCAGAGAAATGACAGAAAATGCTCTGGTACAAATTTTAACACTTTAATCATGAGTGCAAATCAGTCCTGGCCCTCTAGAACCTCCCAGTATGACATTGTGTGTCTGCCTTATCATTCCTCTTGCAGCTCTGCAGGAAGACCAGAGTGGCTCCCTTCCATGATGCTTCTGACCCTCCAGCTTCCACCCAGGGCAGAACTGACCTTCCTGAATGTCCTCAACACGTGAAGAGCTGAATTTGGAGGGGAGAGATGGTCCCCGAGAAGTGAGAGGAAGAGCCCTGAAGGAAGGAGCCAGCATGGATCAAGGTTGGACCCTGGGTACCACCCCAGGCAGTGTCTGTCCTGCGACTGATCCCATAGGCTTCGTGGAAAGCAGGAGTCTCTTGGATGCTGAAGGATGATGCACTGTTGAAAAAAGCCCAGAGGTTCCTGGAGACCCAAACTCAGACTCATGACCCAGTGAGGAAGAGAAAGACATTCAGGTAAATACCATGTCCCCCAGAATACACCCCCGCCCCGAGCTCTCTTCTCTACATGACAGAGACACAAAAACAACCAGAGAACGATGAAGTGCCTTTTGAAAGAGCTAGTTTATTTTAAAAAGTACTGCTAGTCTGAGACAAAAGCAAGTACTAAAAGCCACCATGACAGGGCAGGGCAAGACAGGCAAACAGGCTTCTGGCAGCATAAATGGATGCCTTGTGAAGAGAGAGATGCTGAAAAGAATACCTGAGATGTAAGCAGAATTCAGTAATCCTGCAAGCAACCCAGGGACTGGCTGGTCACTTAGAACTAGAGATTTTCGTTAATAAAATTGTAAAGTAAATCTATAACATTGACGTCGATAATGCAGAACTACAGTTTTACAATTTTGGAAGTCCAGATCAGTGATGAGGTTACTAACAAAAGCAAGAATCTGTTGCTGCCTGAGAGGATTTGACACTGAACTCAGTGGTGGCAATAGCAGCAGTGTTGATGCCCAGTGTGCTCTGGAGTCCCCCTCTACTGCAGAGGACCTGGGCAGCTCCTGCCACCCCCCTAGGAATGGCACCGACCAGAGCCAGGGTATTTTCATGAAGAACTCCAGGAGAAGAATACGAGAATTTGCTTTGCCCACTTTTCAGCCAAATTTTGGCTTCCTGATCCCTGATGGCCTTGAGAGTGTCACTCGAGAGAGTGACTTTCCCCACCTGCTCAGAGTGTGGACCCAAACACAGATGATGTGCCCTCTGGTCCAAAACTGTCCTCAGGACAAAAGAGCAGAGGAATTTATGGCAGGGAAAGGCAGAGTGAGAGAAGGATTATGTCTAGGGAAAGGCACCAAAATGTTGTAGATACTGTGAACAACAAATGTAGGTGCTGGAAGGCGTTAGAGACCAAAGGGCCCGGGAGTTGCAGCCACTGTGTGACTGTCAGTGCTCCTCTGGCAAAGCACCTTCCTTCTCTGCCATCAGCCCAGCACAAGCTGTTCCAAGCACAGGGATCCAGGGGCAGTCAGCCCTTCGTGCTTTCTTTTACATGGCTTTAAATGCTGTGAGAAGTATTTCTGTCGTTTATTGCTGCTCAATAAAGTTTTATCTCGTGCAAGTCATGATTTATTTACTCCAGGTTGCAGAACAGACGTGTGCGCTCTCCCACATCAGCACCCCTTTACCAGATTCATAAAATGTGTTAACAATTCATTTAAAATTCATATACAAGCCGAGTACAGTTCCTTCCCAGAGCTGCACCGAGTAATAGAAAGCAGCACGTGCCCTGACATATGGCAGGCTGTCAACGTGTGCTCTGAAGGTCTCCTCAGCTGTAAGTGTTCCAGTGTGCTTGGGAACTGCTCTCGTGTCCAGCTGCTCAAACAGCATCTTTACCTTCCCTACTCATCACAGAGCTTTTGCTTCTCAGCTACCAGGAAAACATGGATTGTGAGGATAGTTGGTTTAGAGAGAGACTGGTCAAGAGTTTATCTGCAGCCTTTCAGTTTAAGAACTGCCTGTTGAACAGGGCTGTCACCTGCCAGAAGAGATGCAGCTCTTTGCTGGTCTATCTATGAGTTACACAAGCAGAAAGGTGAGGTGAGAATCAAAACGAGGGTTCCTATCCCTGTGTGCCCCTCTGGGAAAATCATCTTTGCCCACAGCTCTTCCAGCAGTCCTTCTGAAAGGTGCAGCCACTGTGTGGCTTCAGTGACCTTTTACTAATGGCTGTGAAATATCTCCGGTTGTTCTTCTCACCAGTTTTACTGCAGTGTACCTGCTCACACTGTACCTGCTCACACTGTACCTGCTCACTCTGTACCTGCTCACACTGTACCTGCTCACACTGTACCTGCTCACTCTGTACCTGCTCACACTGTACCTGCTCACACTGTACCTGCTCACACTGTACCTGCTCACTCTGTACCTGCTCACACTGTACCTGCTCACACTGTACCTGCTCACTCTGTACCTGCTCACACTGTACCTGCTCACACTGTACCTGCTCACTCTGTACCTGCTCACACTGTACCTGCTCACACTGTACCTGCTCACTCTGTACCTGCTCACACTGTACCTGCTCACACTGTACCTGCTCACTCTGTACCTGCTCACACTGTACCTGCTCACACTGTACCTGCTCACTCTGTACCTGCTCACACTGTACCTGCTCACACTGTACCTGCTCACTCTGTACCTGCTCACACTGTACCTGCTCACACTGTACCTGCTCACTCTGTACCTGCTCACACTGTACCTGCTCACACTGTACCTGCTCACTCTGTACCTGCTCACACTGTACCTGCTCACACTGTACCTGCTCACTCTGTACCTGCTCACACTGTACCTGCTCACACTGTACCTGCTCACTCTGTACCTGCTCACACTGCACCTGCTCACACTGTACCTGCTCACACTGTACCTGCTCACACTGTACCTGCTCACACTGTACCTGCTCACTCTGTACCTGCTCACTCTGTACCTGCTCACTCTGTACCTGCTCACAGCCCTGCTATTTTCATTTTCCAGCACCAAAGGGCCCTGGCTCTGAACCTGACCCACAAACATCTCACCTCCAGGCTCCTCACAGCAAGATGCCCCACTTTGAACCCTGGCCAGGCAAAGAAGACTTATGGGAACACGACCTCAGGCTTCGTTATCCTAAAGGATCTCACAATATTTGCATCATTCCCACCCTAATGGGATGTGAGGGGTCTGTAGCATCTCTGCAACATTCTTGTTCCCTTCTATTCCTCTTTTAATAGGACTGTGCACCAGGAAACACAGTCTGATGTATGTGAATTCCAGAAGAAAAATTACTGCCAATTTTGAGCTGACCCAAACAGCACCAATAAAATTTTGGGGTGTGGACGGGACCGAAGCGTGTGCTTCAGGCCCTGAGTGTCCTTCAAAGGAGCACCCAGCTGGGGTGGCTCTGGCACAGCCCTTGCTGCATTCCTCACCGTGTTGCTACACACATTTGTGCAATATTTGGCTTATTTGTGCAACATAATTAATGAAACATGTCTCATGGGCACCAGCATCCCAAGGGACCCCAAAGCAAATGGGGGCCTTTGAAGCCTTAAAGGATCTTAAAAGCAGAAAATATTTACCACAAGTTTATTAAACCAAGCTTTACTGGTAATAAATTAGCAGCCTGTAGACGTGCCCTTATCTTGAGAAGATGACATGAATCTGTTAGAAAAATACAGTACCAGCTTACAGTGTCCACAGCCCTTTCAATCTGTCATTCACAAGCTGCTCATGCACTTTGCCACCAAACCCCCCAAATTTGGTGACTGTCCCTTCCCAAGGCAACTCCTCTGCAGGACACAGCCACGAGTCAAGGGAGTCCTGTCCATGTGCAGTTCTCAGAAATCCAGGGAAGCCTTATAACACCATCATGCCATTCCTTTTCCCGTAGCCACTGATCCGTGACTGGAAGTATTTTCAAGACGCTGACCCAGAGTCTCAGTAAGTGAGCTGGGGGGGCTGATTTGCCTGTTCTGCCCCTACATCTGCAGTTTTGGTTGTGTGATCCTATAGTGCATTTCAAAACCACAACCCCCTGGGGGGGTGTTTACGGATTTGCACATCCCTTACACTGCACCATTGTATGGGAAATTATATTGGAGCCTTTCCTGAGCTCTTGAACAAAAGCCCTTTGTCTGAGGGTGTTATATACGCCACGTGCTCTGCCCAGACTTACACTTGTATCATGGAAGTGTAGGTGAGTTCCCAGGAGAACTGTTTTCTAGTGTTTCTCTTTGGGTTTTTAATGGCATTTGTGCAGGTGCACAGCTTAAAAAAGGGCTTTTTTCTCAGTCTACAGAGTTGGTCCAAAATCCAGCTGGAGCGAAGCCTTTCACAGCAACACTTGATGCTTAACAGCGATCTCAAAATTTTGTGTTGTATCATCAAGTATTCAGATTCATTTAATAAGGTTGTGTTCAAGCATCTTTCCATTAAGCAGGCTGTACAGGTGGGGGGTCAGTTTGTGCAGTTCAGCAAGAGTTAAGTTATGGCAATTGCACTTGAGGATCCGTGCAGATATTAGTAAGTTCATCCTCTCAGGGAAAATGCTGCCTTAAGTTAATGAACGATTATGTTTTATTGCAGGATCAAGCCTTATGTGTCAGGCAGTAAGTTCCTCATCCTCAGTTTCTTTGACACAACCTGAGAACTACTCAGAAGGTCCGAAACCTCTGGACCGAGCTGTGGCATCTGTGGCTTCACGGCAGAAAAGGCTCAGAGCGTTCTTGCCCCATCACACCTTTCCCAATCCCCAGCCCTCGGTTATTTGGCGTGTTTTTAGGCTGGAGCAGTGACAGACTGATTTCACAACGAGGTGGGCCAGCACAGGAAGGACTGTGGTGCATGGAAGAAGCAACGTGCAGGGAGTCCTGGGTTATTGGAAACCACAATTGCCTCCAAACTCGCATGAATGTGCAGATAAGGTCAGTCCAAGCCCCAGTGTGCAGCTGAGGACTGTTCCCATGGGAGAGCCACTTCCCAGCAGGCTTGTGCAAGGGGCTGATACTCTGTCTTCCTAAATCCTGCAGGGCTGAGGCTTATTTGTACATCAAACAAAGCCCAGTTGGAGTCTACCATGCAGAATTGTCCCTCTAATATAACTCAGCTGTGTATGTATTTCATTGCAAAGAAAATACAGCAACGACTTCCACCCGGTTCCCGCAGCAGTGGCCACGACGTGAGTGCTCAACGTTCGTTTGACTTACGAGTGTTAAAAGAGGTGCATTTGGCAGGATTCTGAATAAATGCAAATTTATTCAGAATCAGCTGAAATATTCGGAGTTACAGGCACAAGTGGGATCTGAGTCAAGCCGCTTGTCCTAGTTTCTGTCACCCAAACACTAGCCCTTTATAAATCATTAATTTCCAGACTGTTTATTATCCAGGGGAAGTAACAAAACAGTAGTATCACATAACACATCCTAAGAATGCCTTGTTCATTTTAAGAGCAAATAAAACTAAATAGCACCAAGTTGTTAGTGATGCAGCCTTCGAGACCAACACAAAAAGGGGACCTTAATCAGGCTGAGGCCACAAAATAAACAGGGGAATGGGGGAAAAAAGAAGGGGCAAAAAGAGGTTGGACAAGACTGACCACACATAGATGTCTTCACACAGATATTCTTTGTTTACTGTCACATGGAAATTGCCTCTGCCCGTTCCATGGTGGGGCTTTGGGAGTGGGAATGGTTTCCACAGCTGCTGGTGCTGTTACCCTCAGCTGCCTTTCTCACAGGAATAATTTAACACCTATCCCCAGGCTGAGAACAGAGCGGAGCCACCCCGGCAAAAAATAATCATCAAAATTAATTACTCCGTCAAGAAAGCAAACTTCTAATGTTTTGTTAGCAGGGCCCCTCCTCTAATGGGTTTGTCACATGTCTCCCAGGAGCCCCTGGTGACGAGGCAGCAACCTTAATTCCCAGCTGAAGATGAGGAAGAGCAGGAGTGATGTTTTCCTGTGCCGTGACTTCCCTGAAGTTCTCCTTTCTGAGCAGCTCAGGGGTGCAGAGCAGCTCCTGCCACAGGGAGAGGATGCTGTAACACACAGCCAGACACTGCCCCGGCACAGAGAGCCACCCTCCCATGCACCCTGCTCCACAACATCACGGCAGAGCTGGAGTATCAGATAAAATAGCTGCAGATTCTGCTTTCTTTTCTAGCCCATCAATGGCTCAGCTGACAGCTGAGAAAAGCAGTTCTCCTCACAGTTTGCTAATACAGCAGAGCCAGGCACTGGCTGCTCCAACCCTGCTGGACCTCACCAGCAGGACAATTGCATCCATTTAGCTTCAACGCCTTCCACCTTTCCCTGGTAAAAAGTCCCTTGCTGGCCAATATTCCCGAGTTTATATTGAGCTGGGTGTCTCAGCTGTCACTAAAGGACTGCACTTCTAAAAGTGATGTTAGCAAAACTGCAATCCAGGCCTCACACGTTATTTTGGTCCATATGTTACTTATTTTAATCTCTCAAGGTTCCAAAATACTACATATTTACAGATGCCCTTTAAAGTTATTGTTAGTTACAAAATATTAGAAACATAGTTTCATCTATAAAATGTATAATTAAATTAATCTTTACCATATTTTCTTTTACATTGCACAGGAAACATTTTAGTCTGATGAATAGCATGGACATATAATTAGTACTTTATACCATAAACTAGATTATAACTTACACTGTCCACCCTGGCTCCAAAAATCCTTCAGATTTTAATTCAATTGCTGCCCTTTATCAGGATGAAAGCATTTGAATTCAATTATTGGCGTGATTATTCAGTGTGGATTTATATAGGTTAGATGTGGTGGTAGTTTTAAACAGAAGTTTAGTGAAAGTCTCAAATTAGGCATTTGCATCTATATTTAGGCATCTACCAGATTTTAAATGCTGAACATCTGATTTTTTTAGCGGAGGTTTGTCTAAGTTAGGGTTTAATGGGAATCAAGGCTGCATGATGAAAGCAAAGGGAAACTGATTTTGAGGTACTTTTGAATTTCAGTGGGAATTGGACACCTGACATGCTTATACTTTTGAAAGCCCTTTTACACGCCTTACTGTACCTTTCAATACCCAAAAACCTCTCCAAGTCTGGCAGGACACTGGAGAAGTGTTTACCAGTCAACCCAACAAAATCTCCTTTTCTTTTTGATTTGTCCTTTCCACTGCCTGAAAAGCGGAGATATTTTTGGCACTGAGACGTCCCTTGAGGTAGATCTGCCCTTTTTAATTTTAGCTGAAGATAAGTTGGATGTGGTTGCAATTAAAAGACATTTTAAAAACGGGAACCCGGAATTAGCCACGATCTCCTATATTTAGCCCTCTCCCAGATGTAATGCCTGGTCAGGGGTTGGTCTCCTGCGACTCCTGGAGCTCCACAGGGAGCAGGGCCAGGCCATCCATTCTCCTATTACAGAGCCAGCCCTGTGTTTATACCAGCTTGTTTAGCTTACTCCTAATGCACATCCCAAGATGTATCTCTAATACACATCCCAAGACATGTTTATGAAAATTCTTTATAAGCAAAATATTTTACTTGCATTGAGTAAGTTGAGAGACAGAGCAGCCTCCGAGCTGGTTCAAACCCTGCTCCCTCCCTGTGCATCTTGATTGGAAAATCCAGCCTTCAGCCCACCCACAGCCCCACGGAGCCACCAAGAACTGCACCCCCTGCACCCCTGGCCACTCTGCTGCCGCTTTTGCTAACATGTTTCATGCAGTAATTATTAGAAGATTAAATACTACTTAGAGCTGCCATTTGGACTCATATTTGGGTTTAATTCTTCCAACGTTTCTTCAGAGCAGATAGTGTATTCCTTAGGAAGCACATATTCCTGAGGTGTGACCCTCCACCGACTGGGAGATGTGTGCCAGCCAAGGGGCTAAAACCAATGGCAGCGTTGGGCTGGCTGAGCATCCACACCTCGAACTCGAAAAGATCTTGGACATTTACAGAGCCCACTGACTCCCTTTGTGGGTGATCAGCACTTCTGGAAACCAGGCAAGAAGCTTTTAAAGATAAAACAATAGCCCGACTCCAGCAGGAAGTAAAATCATTTAAAATTTGCAGAGACACATAAAAGGGGACATGACATTCACGAGATATTTTATTATATCAGACAGCAAATTCATAGGAAATGCTTTCTCAGTGAAGTGATTTATTGAACTGTGGGATTCATGGCCACTGAGACAAGGATTTTAAAAGTTTCATGCACAGACTGGATGAGAGATCTTTGTTTAACTGTTATTGCTCATGGCACTTCTGCAAGGGTTGTTTAACCTCAGGCTTTGGGGTCTAATCTATTTTCAAATCAAGACAAAACTTAATGTGGTGGGTGATTATCTTACTGATCTTTCACACCATCTTCCCTGAGCATCAAACCATGTCCAGTATCAAAACTAGTTATGGAATGCAATAGGCACCTCCCCTCCCCCTGGTTTAGTAATTTCTGTTATCCTAAAAATCAAGTGTTGGTGTTCCGACAGTGCAAATGCTCCTCAGAGATTGTGCCCCTAGAAGAGAGAGGTGATGAGCCCTCAGGCACAGCAAAAAGCAGCTGCCCACGCAGAAGTTCCCTTCCCTGCACGCTGTGATTTGCCCCCAGAGCCTTACCCCATGTGCACCTGATCCCACGTGCCCTAAACTCACATTCATCAGGATTCAGGTGGGTACCACCCAACTCAGCCCTCTCCTTCATTATTTATGTTTATTCTTTCCTGAAAAAAAAAGAGAAATGTGCATGCCTTTTAAACTCATAAATATAATGAACCAAAGGCAATTTGGCAAATCTGCTTCGTGGCTGGAGGCCCACTGTGGCTCTGCCCACTTAGTCCAGCTCCGTCCTGCTGAGGCATCTTTCCACCTCGGGCAGTCTCTCACTTGGAGCCAATCGATCACCCTGACGTCCTTCCCCAGCCCCAGAAAGTTTCACTTTTTTCACCCATTCCTGCACTTCCTGCCATTTATCTCCCCCAGCCTTTCTTGTCCTTATTTTTAATACCTGTTCCAAGTTGTACCTCCACAATCTTTTTACCCGCTGTGATGATCAGACCAAAAGCAGAAAGAGGCTGAAGCTGATATTCCCAGCAGGCTGAAAGCTGATTTCCTGCCCGTTTTATTCATGTATCATTGATAGTATCTGGAAAACTGAAAATATGCACCGGGTTTGGATGAATAAATTTCACATAAGTGAGATAAACAACACGTTATGCCTCATAGGTATTCAGAGGGAAAAAAGCAACCAAACACACACATACACCAGATTTTAGCTTCAGTTACTCCAAAAGGTCCAAATTACCTAAAGTTGTCAGAGATTTTAATATATAAATAGATGTGTATACACACAGAGGCTATATATAAATACTGGAAATATCTATATGCTGGAAATATATATACATAAATAGGATATATATACTGGAAATGTTCTGTTTACTTTCTGAGGGTTTGTGACCTCAGGATGAACCCCACTGAGACCCCACATTTTCAGGCTTTTCTTTATTATCACATATTTTAAGATTACTTTGCAGATCTGCAGAAGAAAGGCTTCTCTTACAACCATTTGTTTCTCCAGGAACTTCAGGTCTAAATGAAACCTCAAATATCGTGGGAGTTAGTAACCCAAAACCAAAGAGTTTGTATCAAGAAACTGCTTGATATGAACAGTGAGTGCTCTGAATAGTCGTCATTCATTTCCAGAGCTGCCATCAGCTGGCTGTGTAATAGTAGATCCCCAAAATTAGGGAGGTTTGCAAAAATATCCCCTCACACCAGTGAATTAAAACATTTTTTCCCTCGTTTTTTGTGCACGCACGGATGGAACGTCCATCATATTTCACAGATAAGACGTGATTACATGCAAGGCTTGACTTACATGTAAGGATTGATGGCCAGAGCTCCGGGACTGCTTGGACAACACTCCCGGGTGGGATTGTTGGGGTGTCCTGTGCAGGGCCAGGACTTGGACTCGATGATGCTCGTGGGTCCTTTCCATCCCAGGAGATGCTGTGATTCTAGGAAAAGAAGTTTTTCCTGAATAAATGTTGAAAGTGTGGTGAGGTAGAAGGGAGCTGGTGAACCACGTCTGTTCCCATCCCACCACTGCTGCCGAGAACATCCACCCACCCAGCGGAGCTCCTGGCTGTACCTGAGGAACAAGCCAAGCATTTGGAGGACGCGTGTGGGAGAAGATGCTGTGGAATAATTAAAGATCTGGACATCCCACTCCTCAGGATTTATTAAGACTAAAAAGGCAATTTTACGAATTCATTTGTCCTTCCCTTCTTGTATTTCAATCACATTCCAGCTAAGCTGGGAGCTGGTAAATCAGCACCTTCAGGGTGCAAATCACCTCAGAGCCATGGCAGAAACAGGAGGGGAGGCTGCAACACCCCCTTGGGACAAGCAAATCTGGTGTTCAGGCTGTGACATGGTCAAACCTCGCCTTGCTCCATGAAATTTCAAGTCCTTCTTAAGTCTTTATTTGGTGTCAGTGCTCCTGATTAACTTTCTGTAGACACCTAAATGTTGGAAAAGCTGCTTAACCTTGGGGATACCCCCAGTGCTTCACCGCAAAGAGAGGAGTGGGGTATTTTAAAAAGTTATGCCCATACTATAGAACCCACGACTCGAGGTAAACGCAGCCTAGCCCAGGAAACTGCATCCCGGGTTACCCAGAGCATTTCTTGCCGGGCTGTTTGTTTGTGCGTGGCTGCCCCAGGCCATTGCACACAACTCCTCGTGCTGAAGCAGCTCCATTCATACAGGCAGGGCTGGAACAACCCCCAGCCAGGCCACGCACAGCTCCGAGCTGCAGATGCAAACCCTGAGCGGTCTGAACTCAGTTGGCTTTATGTACCACCCTGTTAGCGCTATTAAAAGCAGAGAGAAACAAAGCTGGAGGGAGAAATTCCCCTGGTTTATATTTACACCATGCATCCAACAGACTTCCCTCCTTCTCCGGAAGACTTACAGAACGCATTAATTGAGCTTCAGGGTGGCTGATAATTACATAATTGCGCACTAATTTCCCCTTTCCTAGAGGTGAAGTTACACTGGTGGCAAAAAAATCCTGCCCAGTCTTCTGGAAAGCAGAAATGCTCCGGCATAAGGGGGACCTGATGGTGCCCTGCGTAGGGACGGGGTGGTGGGAGCCGGGGGAGAGGGAGGCGCGGGCGGTGCAGGTGTTGGGGATGGCAGGGGCCGCAGGCCACGGCTCAGGGGTCCAGCCCCCCGAGCAGAGCAGACCCCCCTCCTCGCCGGATGGACCCGCAAGCGCTTTCTGTGGCTGTGGGCTGAGGAAAGGATCCAGCTGAACCAGCAAGATCCCGAGCCGCACCGCCACCCTGGGGCACGCACCAGCGCTCCTGAGGATGGCACCCTGGGCTGTGGCATCTGCTGGTTTGAACAGCCCAACACAAACAGCGGGGGGGCTGAGGGTGATGGGCTGCTCCCCCATTGCTTTCGGTGATGGCACCGTTTCTAGCAGTGGCACCAGCACCCAAAATTCAAGCCCTTCAGCCTTGACTTCACCATTGCTTAGGAGTCCAGACAACCGCTCTCTTTAAAGGCTGCCTGGGAGAACCAGCCCAGGGTGTTTAGCAGGGGCTGGCCGAGGATGTGCCACCTCAGCACCCAGTTCTTCCATTACGTCACCTGCAGGTACCACCCTGTGCCTCCATCAGGTCTTCCAGCCCTCAGGCAATAACTTTATGCTCTTTCTGATAGGGCTGTAGGGAAGATAAATATATTTGCATTTCTTAGCATTACCTCAGGTGGTCTCGAAGGCCCAAGTGCTTCCTAATCTTTTGCTTCCCCCCCCCAAAAAATACAAAAAGATTTCTCAGCCATCCGGTAGCTTTGGACTCAAATTGCAATTTGAAAAGGTTTGTAGCAAACAAGTCTGCAAATGTATTTAGTGTATGAAAAATGATTTTCTAAAAAACATACAAGATGTTCTATTTCACCTAATTCTCTGTATTGATTTCTGTGGCATCATCTTCTTCCTTCCCTTTTTCATCTCTTAATGCATTTCTATTTCTTCTGAACACACAAAACCCCTGTTTCTTTCACAAAACAGAACAAAGAAGTTTTCTTTCCCGATCAGTAATTTCGTTTTCCTTTGTAATTGTAAAAAGAAACTCCTGAAAAATCAATATACTGTTGCCAAGTCGTACACAACCAGGAATGGAGCAAGCTTAGTAAATAAAGGAAATTACAATTTTTTCCTCTCTTTGGTCACCCTTTAGGACACACAAGGTGACTGCCAATCTCTTTGGTGCTTTTCTCCCTTTCCCCCCGGAAAATTTTAAAGTTCATCTCGGAGATAAAAAGTTTGCAAGGAATTGTTCTTGGAGCCGAAATTCCTGATGCCCTAAATTACAGCAACCCCCACCCCGAAGTGGCTGGCTCCTTAAAGTAATCTGAGCCCTCTCAATTAACCAGCACCGAGATAAAGATTGCTCGTGCTAAAGATGTCACATAACACCGGCCTTAGAAATTGGGAAATCTCAGCTAAAGGTAAGATACCTGTTGGGCTGCATCAATACTTTCAACTTATATCAATATTTGGACGCGGTTTACTCTCTTAATGTGCAAAGTTCAGTGAATTTATGCATCTAAACCTGACAAAGAAGGGCTTCTTGTGGAATAACCTCTTTAATTAAAATGGATAAGGGACCATTTACTAGGTGAAGCTTTGTGAGAGCTTGGAGCTGGGAGGCTTTTTGCAAAGCACAATGTCATCTGCCAGACACACACGGGGAGTTTGGGAGCTCAGATGTGAGCTGCTTACAGATCCAGGGCGGGCAGAAAAAGATGTTTTACCAACTTGATTTGCACCTGCAATTAAACAGACACACAGGCCAGGCTAATTTACACCGAAACTTAATTGCAAGCATTAATCTTGTGTATACAAATGACATATAAATAAAACCTCTCCTAGACGCCCACGATCTGTTACACAAAGGAGCCAAGAGTCCCATATCTCCTGTTTTTCATGGTTAAGAGATCTCACTTGGGGACACAGAATTACTTTAATGCATTTGTCTTTTTGCCTAAAAATGCCTAATGGTGGGATGTCAAAAAAATAAATCAGGATCCAATTTGTCCTGGCACACCTTTAAGCAGGGGTGTTGTTAACAATTAATCAGCAAAAGAGTGTGAGGGAACACAAGCGTGTGGGTTACAATTTATGAACTGCAATTCCAGCATCCTGTAAAGGTGCTTTGCTGCTCCTGAGATTTCGTGGAGGGAGCCAGGATTGAGTGTTATAAGGAAAAGGTCAAGGGATTATGGATTTTCTGAGGCCGTTTTTTATCTTCTAAACAGTATTTCATGTGTGGAAGGCACTTTGAAGCTCCAGGGCTGAGCAGAGTACAACTGCACCAGTGCTTTTTACGTGGGTGGCAAGTTTTTGATGGAGTCCAAAGGAGAAGGTGAAGAAAGGGAATATCCAGAAAAGAACAAAAAACACCCCAGGATGGGTGTTTCCCCTGAAAATACCTCTCACATAACAACTTATTTCCATATAAACTTGAATGTTTGGGGGCTTTTGAGCAGCCTGGAGAAGGAGATTGAATGAGGGTAAGATGCAGAATGACCTAATGTCATTTCATGCCAGGATCAGAAGGGAGCACCCTCTCAATCGTGTTGATATTTTCACGGAGGCTTCCAGTGAAATAGGATGCATTCATTCTTAGGGGGCTGGATTTTAATTTCATTTTCTCCCGTGGCTGGTCAGTTCAGAGGCAGTACACTAGATTTTTGTTTCTCTTCCACAAAATATATTCACTAGGTTTTTCCTGCTTGGGTTATGAGCCTGCTGTTATTCTGATAAGCCTGTTTATGGTGTGACCTACTTAAGCAGAGCTCTGGTGGCTGGAGGCTCGCACTAGTGCAAAGACTAAAGGCCACAAACAGGAAAAGATATCATATGGGGGAAAAAAAAAGTTTTCAGGCTTTTGTCCTTTACATGCTGCAAGGTGTCAAGCACTGAACCAGCACCGAGACCATTGTTCAACCAACTGCTCTTTTCAAATGGAAATGTCTGCAAAAGCCATGTCAGCAAAAGGAATTCATTGCTCAAACTGTGGCTCCTAGCTTATATCCCACAATAAAACCTGAGGCCTATTAGTCCATATTAGGACTTGTTACTAGGTTTTAAAGCTCCTTTCGGGCACAGTTTTAGCCTAATCTGGCCGTATCGCCACCAAGGTTATGTTGCCTTTGACTTGCATCAGAAGTGTGGTTTAGAGTTTTCACTGCTGCCAGTGTCTCTTAAAAACTATCTTTCTGGAGCGACACGGGCCTGGCTGCGTCCACACAGGAAACAGGATCAAGGATTTCCAAAGGTCTCTTGATTTTTCAGCTTTCATGCTCTGAAGATATATTTCCTTTGAAGTGTCTCAAATAGGGTAGTATCCAATTATATTTGTAATCCCAATCTAATTCAATCAGGGACTCCACTTATAGCTGATCTGTCTCTTAATCTAGTTAAAGTCTGTAGAGTAGACTGTACCTTAGCTGACATAACTACATTAAAATTTAAGCTGTTGATCCAGGGAGAACCAAGTTACAGCCAGAACTAGCTGAAAAGTGGGAGGTTTGCGATGGAAATGGGCTAATCCTCATTTAATGTCCAAACCCCGCACCAGTGCTCCTTGCAGCCAAATCTCTGCCAAGTCCCTAATTATAAAGGGCCTTAAAAATTGCGTGTGGGCTGAGGCAAATACAACTGTTTGAGTTTTGACCATTGTCTTCTCACTCCTGAACACCTGATCCCAGCTCCCCCCGCAGCTGGCTCGGGAGAGCGCACACAGAGCCACTTCCACAAGGGCATCACCTTGAAGCTCTTCGGAGCAATGGCCTGGCAGCTGGTTGGCATCTTACCTGCCCCTGTGTGGCCCTGGCACATCTGGAGACACCCAGGTGTTGCACGAACCCACCCAAAAAGGCTTTACCCAAGGAGCTTCTGTGAGCGCACACCGGTGGGTGACCCGAGACACGGCGGGGATGCACCCACCGTGGCTGTGGTGGAGCACTGGCACTGCCAGAGGGAATAACCACACGGTGCTAAGGCTCTGGCAGGTATAAAAGCAGGCAGATCGTAAACCAGCTATTGGGGAACTTTACAGACGGCCACAGAGTCGTGCTGATCCCTGGGACCTTAGAGAACACACCACTGGTTAACTGATGCCAAACCCAGCAGGTTCTGCACCGGTTTCGCCGGCCGGAGGGGACGGGGTTACTCTGAAATAACCAGGCAGGGATGCTGTGGAGTTGCGGGGTTTGTTTTGGTTGTTCGGAGTTTTCTAATTTCTACCAGAACCGCCCGGCTGGAGTGACCCTGGCCAGCAAACCAGCCAAGAGGTCCTGTTGTGTTCAGTCGTACCCGGGGCAGCTATTGGATTGCCTTAGCTCTGCCCCAACTTGCTCGGTTTCAATGGATTTACCCACCAACTCCAGGCTCCCCCTGTCAGTTCTAAGGGATGTGCTTAAGCTGCCTTGATGAAGCCTAAAGTCTGTTTGAACCATTTGGGGAGACAATGTATGAACTAACATTCACCAATCGTTTCCTTTGTTCGAAGGGAAAATTGAGTAGCAGCCCTGTCTCGGCTGAGGTGGTGTCTGACAGCAGGGACACCCTGCAGAAACTGTGCTTCCCCCAGTTTGCCCTGAACTTTCTGATCTGCCTTAAGAGGTGCTTAGAAAGGCACGTGCATTCCCTTAACCACAGTAATATGGTACATGGATGTAGAGCATCCAGGAGTAAACTCTGACATCTACAGCATTATACCTGTAATTTGAATATTTGGGCATGAATCTTCTTCTGAAAAATAAATTCAAATGCGATTTTTCACTTGTCCAAAGTAAGCACAGATACCAAATAATATCAAAAGAGTACTGTTTGATCATTTTAGATATGTAAGTCATCATACCAAGCTAACGCTTCACCAAAACAAAACATTTTTGTCATGTTTTCTTTCAGCTCTTGTTTGAACAATTTTGTGCTGATTTCTGTTCAAGGTTTTAAGTGTCAATGTTTTGGTTTGTTTTTTTCCTATTGACTTCCAACCATAACAGTTGAAGACAGGGGACTCGGGAATTTTTTAGTTGTTGGTAATATTTTTATTTTTGTACTAAAAGCTGAATTATCAAAGACCAGATGGAACCTCCAAAACCTGCTAATGGTCTGAATCTCTACTTGCAATTGGTTGTCAGTCCTTTACGAAGTGTGGCACGAACCAAATTCACCTACACAGAAACTGTCCAAATTTAGGACGGGGATGTAACTGATAAAGGTAATTAGAAAAATTGCTGCAGCAGAAGAAATAGAATTAGGCATACCATGGTAAAAAAAATAATCTTATTAATCATAGTCATAAAAGCAGAAAATGAAAGCTAATTTTACTAAGTAAAAGCCCCCTGCTAAGTGGTATTTTGACATCTGAAAATAATTCAGTTTCGATCCCAGTGCTTCACTGACATGAAAAGGAAATTCATAATTCTCTCCCTGAGTTGCTGTTCGAGCCACCTCCTCAGAGACGAGCCCAGATTTGCTTTGCAAGCACCACGAACACAGAGCCGGGAGCACAGGGCATTTGGAACCAAACTCAGCCCTTTGCTAGGACAGGACACGAGTTCCATGTGCCTTTCGTGAGCTGCTTTTTAGGCTGACAGTGGCACAGTGTAACAAATGGATTATCAACCAACACTACTGGCAGTTCGCTCGTGGTTATCTGAGATGATGAGGATATGGGGGAGGTTGTGCTCATTTGTTACCTACCAAGTCATATTTAGCATTGCCATCTGAGTCCATATTTCACCATCATATTCAGATATTATTTTGTATCCACTGAAGTAAAAAAAGAAAGCCTCACACTCCAGACCCCTCAGCCCAGTTCCTAACCAAGAAGGGGATTTACCATTCCGAGCCCCTCACACCACTGCTGGCCCTACATCCCCCTGTAAAAAGGATAATAATGAAACATCTCCAAAGGCTCCATTACAGCTTAGTGCTAAAAAAAGGGTTTGTGTACCTTGTCTGGAAGGAAGGGATCTCACAGGATGCCTGTTACTATCTGTGATGTATCATCGGGCCATGAAATTCAATGAAGACAGCACGACAAAGACAAGTTACACCTACCTCTGATCTTAGGTTTATTCAGAAGCAAGGAGGTGTTTGAAATTGAACAAATATTGCAGAGGAGGGGGAATGCCATTCACTTAACACACGAGTCATCCATCCTGTAGAATCCTTGGTCTGCAATCCCGGGGAGAGCCGGAGCTCTCATTCTCCAGATTGCATCCGACGTCTAATACAAGATATTACACGGGGACACTTCCCATGCTGTGAGAAATAGAGCTGATAATGTTTACTCTCGTGTAGATGAAACACTCGGGCATTTTAACAAACACCCAGAGATGTGTTTGTTTACCTGCCCAGCCCACATGCCTCTCATTCCTCCTGGCTGCAGCCAGGTGGTGGTCAGATGCATCTTTGGACTCCCAGAACCCTTGGGAATCAGCTGTCCATTAGCTGCACTAGGAATGCCATTATGAAGGTGGTATTTCTGCAGCATTTATAAACCCTTCCAATTGGCAGCCCAGGCACAAGAGACTGGCTTTAAACAGGGAGGAATATGATTTCTTACTCCTTGCACTCTTTCTCCTTCCCCTTTCCATCCTTTAATGGAGCTGTGAAAATCTTGTCACCTTGGAACTCCTCCTTCAGTCTTGTCATCAATGTGTAAATATTGTTCCTAAAAAATAATAATGCAAAATAATGCAATCCCTCCCCAGTAACCCCAGCTAAGGGAGCTGGAGGGAACAGTGAGGCAACTGCAGAGTCACAACCCCTAAAGCAAAAGGACTTGCTGCTATCACCAAGGTTCAAACCAGCACTAGCAGCTGCTCACAGTTAACACGAGAATAGTTCCATGATGCTGTTGCATGGACAAAGCTTAATGGCAGGAGGAAAATATGAAGCTCTGTTGATAACTTTGTTGCAGCTCTTCCTTACTGGTTTACTTAATGTTTTGGCTTTTCAATATTTAGGACAGAGTGTCCAAGGGAATGCAGTGTCCTTCTGTTGTGTTTAAAGTATTTTAAAAATATTGCAAATTATTAACATTATCTTTCTTTAAATATGCTTCTAGGATATTTAAAAGAGCTGGTGTCAAAGATTTGAGAGCAGTGACTAAAATAAGAAACAAAATAAAAAATACAACTCCCAAACCCAAAATTTAGGGGAGTTTCTAACTTTAACCTGAAGCTAACTAAAGAACAGGTATGCCCTGTCATTTTATTGGCCTGCAAGGACATATCTAAAGTAGGAGCATTGCTCTGGTGATGGCACTTGTGTTTGCAGTAATAATTCCCACATGGAAGACACTTCAACAATATTGTGGCTACATTAATTGAAGCTGGACTAGAGGCATCACTGGCTCAAGAGGGGAGTTGTTCCCTGAGCAGTGGGCTGAGGGAGCCTCTTCCTAGGGTTTGCTCCATCCATCTCCCAGTTCTCCACGTTTTCCTTTCTCAGTCCCCTCTCTGATCTGGAGGGACAGTTTGGCTGATGGGCCAGGAGTGGCTCTGTGCTCTATGCCCTTCTGGCTGCCATGTGGGGAAGGTTTGAACTATAATTCTTTCTTCCAACGAGTACATTAATTTGGATCTTTCTTCTCTCTCCAGATGCTGATTGTCACACAATCTGCATAAACTCATGTCTTCAAAACTGCTCCCCAGTGATCAGGTTTGACTGAAGTGGTGAACAGCTTCAAGAAAGGAAGATGGATGGATGGATGGATGGATGGATGGATGGATGGATGGATGGATGGATGGATGGATGGATGGATGGATGGATGGACAGACCAAAGAAAAGTGTAACCCTTATTTTCTTATAAAGGAGGAAAAAAATAAATCCCTTCATTATTATACTTAAAAAGTATAACAAATTTTAAAGAGAGTTTTTCCTGATTTTAGATTCAGTTACAGTCTAGTCTGGAGGAGTCAAAGCCCTCACCAAGATGCAATTTAACATACTTATTAACCGCTTCTGAATTACAATGTCTGCGTCTCTGCATTCAATCTTGATTAACTGGCCCAACAATGAATTAATTGTTAATTACCCTGATTTACATTGCCTACAGAGCTATGGTCAACTTCCTATCAGCAAACTTGAAGCCTCCTAAGCATGTTCCAACAGGGAGCATCCAAGTTGCCTTCCATGCAGTGGAGATAAGCCCTGAGAGCCTACACGGGGACATTTCTCTTGCAATGAGCTGCTGTAAGGAACAGGGGGGAAGGACACGGGAAGAAAGTGAACTGCCGAGCCTCAAAGTGTATTAAGGGGTTCTCTTTCTGTGTTCCAAGTTATAAAGATGGAGGTGTTACACAGCGCAAGTTAGGAAAAGGCATTTAGATACTGAATATAGAAAATCATTAACCAAGTTTTAAACTTTTGTGCTCTTCCCAGCAATAAACGGAGCTGATCAGAGTAGGACAGTGCAGGATTTAAAACAACGTTCTTTACCTTGGTGGGAGTTAGCAAGCGTGTGTAGGGATACAGCCACACATGTATACACAAGATCTATACATCTCCCACCAAACCCCGGGTTTTTCCACAGCCATAGCCATTTCACAGTGACATTCCTGAGGACAGGAATTTCCCGGGCTGGGCAGAGCTGTGGTTCCTGGCCCGCAACAGTTCCTTGTGGCAATGAGTTCCACGTGCTCCTAAGGCAGGGCGTTAAAAAAGCTCCCTGTTATCTCCCGAGGTGGGGTGGCTGCTCTTGGAAACACGCCTATCAAGAACGATGCCTCAGCTCTGTTGGTGGTAGAAGATTGTTCCTCTGGACTTTCCTTAAAAAAATAAATAAATGTCAAGCCCGAAAAGGAAGCCTGCTAGTTTTCAAATCCAGGAGCTGTAATCATGCTAATCCATATGATCGTGCTAAAGCCAAGCAACTTGCCTTTTGCATATGATGTAATCATCCAGTGCAGCCTATTTATAACCATCACAGGCTGGGAACACCTTCCCACAAAAACATATTCAGGGCAGCTTTTCCTCGGTCACATTGCTCCTCTTCCTCCCTGTATTTTTCAGTTGGTTATGCCCTTTCTCCTATTTTTGCTGTCGCCCTAGCCTTAAATACAGCAACTTTTTAATTTTTATTTTAAACTAATGCTTTCTATGTATTCTATTTTTTCAGTGTGTTAGAGCTGTGCTGAGTGGAATCCCAGTCCTCTGAAATCAATACCAAAACTTCCATTGATTTCACATAATATATTCTTTTAAATTCAGTACAAATGCTCCGTGTGAGTTGTCTATTTTTAAATATGGATCTACTGTACAGGGCTGTCAGTCTCCCAGCTTGATACAAAACCCAGCATGTTTTAATAAATTCATTGGTGTGGGCTGGTGGTTTTATGTGTAATAACTGAAAATATGTTGGTTATACTCAGCATATCAAGTGTAAAAGGAGAAAATTCGTCAATGGGAATATCTATCTGTGGATCAATTGGTATCAATCTTGTTTAACAGTCTATTTCCTCGGGACACACTTTGGAAACAAAGAGCATTTCAAACTGCTGGTTAAACAAACAAATACAGAGGAGCTCTTTGGGCAACATGGGGGCGGAGTAAACACCAGATAAAAATGGTCAGCGATTTTAAATATCTCTTAATATCTCCTACTTTATATTAGTAAACACAGAGTTTCTCCTGGTGTAATGTGCCCATGGAAGTCCATCAGGAGTGGGGGGTTGTAAAACCATTATTTGCTTGCAGAGGAAAGGGTGAGGAAAGTGGCTTGGAAAACAAAATTTGTCCCCTGACCTCCATGTTCAAGAGTTGTCCAAGGAGGAGGGTGACACCTTCTGCTCTGCAAGATTTTTTCCAAGCTTTGTGTTATCTTTAGCTAAATAAAACCCCCTTGTGAGACACTATAAAAACAAAACCAAACCCCGAGAGAGGATATATAACTAATTAGATCAGGATGCATTGTTTACCCTGGTCTACAACTTTTAAGATCTATTCATGCCTGTCCCATCCAGGTCCCCTCTCCAAAAGCATCACCAAAAAAAAGGAGATTAATCCTGACCAGTACTTGGCATGACTGCATGCACAGGCACAAATTTGAGAACAGAATAAATGCTGGACAAACCCCAGAGTTTTTTGCAGGATAAAAGTGCTGGTAAATAGGAGGTAAAGCGAGCCTTTGGTGTTGAGCAATGTCCTGTGGCAATTGCGTGGCTGCCGGAGGTGCCATCGCTTCCTCCCTCCTGCAGTCTAGTAAGATTTGGGTTTTCCACTCTACATCCCCCTTCTGAACCGCCCCATAATCCTTGGGTGGGTGTTTGCCTTCCCAGCAGCTTTGGAGCTTAGGGAACCCTCAGTTCACCAGGGGAAACTGAGGCACCGACCCTGGTGAACTGTTTGCTGATGAATTCAATGGAAGTGCACATTGAGTCTGACTTGAGCTGAACCGAGTTCTTCTGAACCCTCACCCAGCTCCTCCAAATCAACAAAATTATATCTTCACCAAAATCAATCCCTCTCCAATGTTTTCTAGCAACGTGTTTCATTTTTCGTAGATAGACCTGGGGCGTGTGTGTTGTTCTACATGAAATCAAAACGCAGTCACGTCTCCCACGAAGATTTTGCAATCTCCATATATTCAAGGATCCTCACATTTTCTCTTGTGCAAGATCCATCTGGCTTGGGGGGGGGGGGGGCGGTGACTGCGCTCTGTGACACTCGGGGGCTTTACAGCACAGTGAATTCGACACAGTGAGGGGGGGGCTGCGGTCACCTCCAGCCACACGGACTGTCCCCCGTGTGCCACCCAGCTGGGCTCGTGGAGAGGACTGAAGCGTGTTCACGTGGGACCCAACGGCACGAGAGGGGAGTGAAAATGAAAACGATCCCACTATGCGCTAACACAGTCAGCTTAGTGCAGGAAAACACTTTCAAAGTGTTGCTTTATCACTTGTTTCAACTTTTTCACGTGAAGCTTTTCCGTGTCTACCGTTTTGACTTGCTGTTAAAAACACTACTGGCTCAAATTTTGCCGGCTTCCCAGAAAGTGAGACTTTCAGGACTCTTTTAAACAACTGAACCACCGCCAGCGCAATTACGCGCCGTCTGGATCCGCTTTTAAAGCCCTTCAGTTGCCCACCGCAGCCGGAGAGCCCGGCTTTGCCCGCGCCCACTATCAGCGCTCGTCCCTTTTCCACCTTATCGGGCGACAAAGGGAAGAATTAGCATTGTCCCGGGCTCCTGCTTGCTTTGGGGAGACGGCGGGGGGAAAGTCTTTCGGAGCACAGTGTAAAAAGCGCAGGTGAGCCAACAAAGGTGCCGTGGGCCGGCAGCCCGGGCGGCCGAGCCGCGGGTTGTTTGTTTACCGTGGGAGGCGGCGGGTCGCCCCCGGCCCCGCGGGGCTCTCGCCTTTGTGGCCCGGCGGGGCGGGCCGGGCGCGGGGACTACATGGCCCAGCGTGCCCCGCTGCGCGGATCAATGGGGCTGATTTGAATAATCTGTGAGCCCTTGGACTCAGGCCAATCAGCCGTCAGGGACCCATGATAAATCGCAATGCATTATTGATAATCATAATTACTCTGACATGCGCATTCCGCCCAATGGGGGTAATTTCCCAACTCTAGGAATTTGTTGTGAAGAGGAAAATAATTGCTACTATTTTGCTCCCGATGCTGGTGCACCATGTCGCGACGGAAGCAGGCGAAGCCCCAGCACATCAACTCCGAGGAGCAGCCCCCAGATGCTGCAAGTGGTGAGCGCAGAGGGGGCGCGGAGCCCCGCGGGTCCCGACGCGGCTGGTGCGCGGAGGTGGCGGCGGGGCGCGGGGGGCGCTTCCCGGGGGGCTTTTTCCACCCTCGTGCTTCACCCCCCGCTCTTTTTACCCCGCGGGCTTTGCCCGGAGCCCGACCCCCAGCTCCCCCCAAGGGTTTTGGGGCATTGAGCTCCGCACGCCCCCGCGGAGCCCCGCGCGGTGTTCCGCGGGGCAGCGGCACCTCGTTTTTGAATTTTCGGGGGTGAGGGCTCGGCTTCGGGCCGCTCCGGAGCGCAGCCCTGCGAGGAGCTGCCCGAGGGGTCCCTCCCCTGCCCGGCCGGGGCCCCCCCGATGCCCCGCAGGCGCTCCCCGGTCCCGCGGAGCCTCCGCCGGTCCCGCGTGGGGGGCGCGGGGGGCGCAGCCTCATGGGAGGGGATCCCCAAAGCCTCCCTGAGGCGGA
>VWZF01002779.1:109828-196913 GCA_013396755.1 Sclerurus mexicanus
GTGGGGGGGGGAGCAGAGGAAGAAATTGCCGAGAACTTCGGAGGGGTAGGAAACGGCTCGAGTTTGGTTGCCCTGATCTATTCAGCACTTTCTCGGGAGTTATTTGTGGATTTTTGTGGGGATTTTTTTTTAAAGAAAAAAAAAGGGAAAAAACCCTCCACGCTCGGACTATTTTTGTTGGAGATCACAATCGCCCTGGACCTTTTGTAGCTTGACCTCCAGCCATCTTTGATTTCCGACTTCCTAAAATAACTCCGGTGAGCTAATGTGGGGTGTGCGTGAGCGCTTTGTATTTGGGCGGCGTGGGGCGCTTGGCCACCGTGAATCGCTCTCCCCCCTTTTGGGGAGCTCGCAGCCTTGAGCCCGGCCACGGCAGGAGAAATTTCGGCTCAAATCAGCGCGGAGCTGCCGGAGGGGTGGGCGCACAGGGGGCACTGGCCGGTGGCCCCCACGGGAGCGAGGAAGGGCCGGGGCTCCCGGAGCGCTCCCGGGTCCCGCGGGGAACCAGCATCTTCCCGCAGCGGGGCTGCCGGGGCTTGATGCTCCGTGCGGGCTCTCTCCCGGCTATCGCGGAGCCGGGGACGCTCCCAGGGTGCCCGTCCTGCTCCCGGCCCGACTGCGGCGGGAGGAGAGCACGGCCCGTCCCGCCTGGGCAGCGGGGCTGACCTGGGCTCCTGCGTTTGTTCACGCTTGTGGTCGTCGTGCCCAAACGCTTCTGTGTCCCCCCGGAACTTTCTTTGGTTCTCTGCCATTCTTTAGGACTGGTTTTGTTTCCATCCCTAGCACTGATCAATACCCCTGCACGTTACAGGAGCTGCTTATTCGCAGCCCGCAGGAGGTTCGGGCTCTTTAATTTTTTTTCCTCCTCCCCCCTCTCTTCTTTGAGTCGAAATGTGCAATTGTTGGGTCCGGTTAATGGTGACTTAAGAAACAGCATGCTGGCCAGAAGGCAATAAATCCCATGTTTAATGCATGACTGTTTTCCTTTGTGCATATGGTTAGGTTGGGGGATGGAGGTGATGTTTCCACATGTAAATCTCTGCCCGCTGCTGGAAAGGCACCTCCGGCCCCGCGCTGAAACAAAAGGGTTAATCACTCCTGATGCGGCCGCTGGGGCGGGGGAGGTGTGCGGGAGGGAGGGAGGGAGGATCGCTCCACGCCGCGCTCTCCGGGGCAATGGCCAGCTGCTTTTTTGTTGTTGTTGGTGGAGCCTTCTTTTTTTTTTCTTTTTTTTTAACCCTGCTCTCTTTTAGCAATCAAATCCCTCCGGGAGCCGCTGCGCAGGCCGGGGGACCTGGGGGAGCTCTGGCCATGCCTGGGGGTCTTAGGCGCTCATGGGGCGGTGGGGGTTTGGAAAATCTGGGGGGTCGGAGCTGCCGTGGGCTGCCCCGCCGGGACCCCCCGGCCGGTGCAGGTCACGCATCGAGCCCCGTCCTGCGGCATCCCCGCTCTCAGAAATGCAAAATCGCTGTTGCGGCTCCCATGGCTCCGACCGCCCGCCAATATCCAATATAGTCCTGATATTCTCGGCTCCAGGTATGCCCGTAAATAATAAGTGATGGAGCTGCATAACAAAGGCGAAATTCCGCAAGGATTTGTCCGGGGCATTATCGAGGATATACACGTAATAATAAAATCAAGCCCTTATCTCCTCTTTTGCAAGTGTTCCCTTTTTTTGCAAGGCGATTTGGGACCCACCTCTGTGAACAATGCAGCGGGTTAAAGTGTCCCGCGAACCTGGGGATCCATTAACAGGTCAAAAAATCAGCAGGTGGTCACTGAGGAGTAATGCTACATACTGAAAATTAGCATTTCCACAAAGGGCTTGAAAATACCCATTGTGCTGGATTGCTGCCATTAAAAATCGGATTCATTCTTGAAAGTACAGTATCAAACTGCAACTTTATTTTTTCCCTCTAATGTAAAATTAGAGATCTGCTTTATTTAAATCCTGGTCCGTGCGCTGAACTCCGCAGAAATGGAGAGGGGTTGTTGAACAAGCAAACCCAAGTTTTGTGCTGGCTTATTTTGTGCCGAATTTCGGTCGCCCGAAGCTGCAGTGGCGGGACAGGCTGGCCCGGCCCGGGGCACCGGAGCATCCCCCGGGGCGCTGCAGCCTTGTGAAGGGGGAGAGGGTGCCGAGGGGCGGAGGGGGGCGATGCCCGGCTTGTTTTGCCTTTTACGTAAGTGAAACATTATATTGGTCGTAGGGATGGAGCCCTTTCGCTGGGCTCGGCGGCATGTGACGTTTTGACAGAGCTGCTGCTCTAACCTTTGCCTCCTCCTGCTTGCTGTGGGTGGTAAGTTGATGTCAGGCTCACAATTAGGACTCTCATGCAATTGACCTTGGCAGCGGGGTTTGTGCCGTTTAGCTCGCTCTTAAACACTGTACTAGTGTGTTAAGTGTGGTCCGCGGCCGGGGGGCTTTGGGGGGGGAGCCGCGGCTTTTGGGGGTTCGGAGCGCTCCGGAGCAAACCCCACAAACGGCCCCGGCGCTGCGGGTGATGTGCGGGTCGCTGTTGGCTCAGGTGGATGCCGGGGGGTCGCGGTGGCCCCGCCCGGGGGTGGCCGGGTCCGCGGGCCATGAGTGCCCTCCACCGACCGGCACCGGGACCTCCGCCGGGGCTGCGCAGGTTAACTCCGGCCCCTTCCCCAGGGCTCACACACAGACACACGCACACTCACACGCTCCCCCTTCCCCAGGGCTCACGCACTCACAGCCCCTTCCAGGCGCCGTCGGGGGGCCGGGAGCGGCGCTGCGCCCTCGGGAGCCGGCGCCTCGGAGCGTCGCGTTCCCCGCGTCCTTTAATGGTCGTTTTGCTCCTCAGGAGCGTTTTGTTCACGATATCTGTTGTGTCGTTGGACCGAATATGTCTTTCGAATGGGTGGATAATCAAAAGGGTGAATCAGGTGGATAGTCAAGTAATTAAAGCCTTGAGAGAGAACCTCTGAAGCACGTGAAGTACTGATTGTAGGGGTAACGCGTTTCTGGTTCGTTCTTGGGTAGAATAAATGCAGCTGATAAATTCAGTGTCGAAAACATCAAGGCCTTTGGAATGTTTCTGTAAGTAGTCAGTCGTGTGATTTACTGACTCAAGGAAGTAATTTTGTCTTAGTTACAGTTAAAGAAAGTGCATTAAATTATGTTTGATAGTGGGGGGGGAGGGAAATTTTGGGCAGTTTACAGTTCTTGGAAGTCCCAGCTTTGGAGCTGGGAACAGGAAAAAAAGCATCAGGGAAGCATGATGCCAGGGAGCAACAGGGAGCTGATGGCAGAGCCGAGGGTCGATAATCAATCCTTCATGAGTTAATTGTAAGCGGGGAAGTGCATGATTTTGTTAACATTCAAGTAAAAATAGTTGATCAGTTGTAGTCTGTGAGGAAAGTAAGCTCCCCAAAGGTACTAAAACTCCTGAAAAAAGCGGGTGGGAAAACTTGAGCTCTGTTTCATCCCAGTTCAAGTGAAATACAGGTAGAAAAAACAAGTCGCTAATGGTTCAGATGAGCCGTCGACGAGCAACGCCCTTCGTGAAATCACATCAAACCAGACTTATTTAACTCTTTCGGTGGTTCCCTTAAAAAAAAATTAATTCGAGCTGTGTGGATTTTATCAGGCTTCCTTGTCGATGACCGCCTTGTCCTACACAATAGTGGATTTTTTCCATCCATTTGTCAGTGATTCAGTCTAACCCCCCTGCCGGGTTTACTGCATTCTTCTAACTTATTGGATAACTAGATGCTGAGAGATAACATTCCTGAAATTCGGGGGTGGGGAGATAAAAACCACAGTAGAAGTCCTATCCCTGGGAAGCCTTTGGAGAGGGTTAAGTGAAGTGCACAAGCAATTGTTGTGGCAGGGCTGTCCCCGGTAAATCCTTGTACAGTAGTTGGGCAGAGCTGGTTGCTTGGCATGGAACCCCCCTGATTTCAGAGGGTTAATTCGTGTTAGTGATAACTGCTGGGGCTTCGGGGAGCTGAGGGGCTCTGATTGCAGCCCTTGGTGCCGGGGAGAGGATGTACCTAGAAATCAAGATGAAGAGTTTCACAGAAGCTGTTGAATTTTTTAAAGAAGCAGTAAATTGCACCTTAATTTTTGCAGCTACTAGACAGTAGCCCAGCATCTTGCTTCTGAATTTACCTAAAAACCTTTTGGACAGGGAGGAAGATATTATATTAATTTTCTCTAAGGTTAGAAGGCAAAATAAGACATAACTTCTTACTTGTCATGCAACAAGTCGTTTCAGGCTCTGAATTGAATTTATTTGGAGTCCTAAACTGGCACCTTACTGTCAGGGGAACTGGAAACTAAAATCCATGACAGTAGTAGCAAGAGCTGGCAGGGGCAGGGCTGCCAACCTGCCTGCTGCTGCCCAACGCAGATACCTTCAGTTTACTGGAGTTTTTCTCTGAGGTGGCAACTGCTGCTTAGGACCAGAAAAGTTACCAGAGCTCCTCAGAACTATGAAAACGAGGAGTATGGGCTGGGCTGGAGGTTGGACAAGGGGCATTGAATTTAGTGTGGTCTTATCAGTGGAAAAGTAGGAAAATAAGACAGTGCTACCAAGGGAAGGGAGATAAATGAGCAGATGCTTTGAAGAAGTTAGTCTGAGGACTTGTCTAGACATTATCCTGGAGTATATTCTCCTTGGGGGTGGGCAGCAGTCTTTGGTACAGACATTTCTGCTCCACTGGAAAAAGGAAAACGTGAGGGTTTGTATCGTGTGGGAGCTCTGTAGTTGGGCCTGGGAGATGGGACTGTTAAAGCCCAAAACACTGAGGGATTTGCAAAAGAGATCTTCATGCTCTAGTGTATTCTGTGAAATACTCGTGTAATGGATAGAAACAGAAAGTAGTCAAGTCTCAAGTCAGTGCACAGAGTAGTTCTGGAAGTTTATTGTCTTTTTTTAAACACTGATATTTCTTTCCCATTATATCTGCTCAGACTCTTGCAAAACGAGTTCAAAAACTATTCTTGATCTGGTTTGACTCTATTTATTGACTAGGTTCTGAATTATGTTCTGGTTGTACTTGCCTGCAGACTATATTTCTCTGTATTTTTTTTCATAGAGTTAAATCAATTTTAGGGGGATCAAGTTAATAAATGATATTGGGAAGGGAAACGTGTGCTTTTGTTTTTTTCACTTTACAGGAGTTTGAGTTGAAGGAGAGAGGGGGAAAGCCTTTAATTCTCCTTGTTTAGGTAGGAGGCAGCCAAACATTTTGGATTGTACCATACCAGTGCTGAGAACACTTTTCCTCCCTGTTCAGTGACTTGTAACCCTGAAGCGCATGTGATTTTATACATACACATTTGGCTTTATTGCTCTGCAGATCCTAGCAGAACAGGCCTCTGATGCTTGCAGTGTTTTGTAATTGATCAAATGTTTGTTTTTAGAAATAAACTTTCATGTGCACTTTCTTCTACACAACGCTGAACCCTTGAAGTTCGGTTTGTTGGTAAATAGACTCGACTTGCTTGGCTAAGAAGTGTAAAGGTGTGCAATATCCTCCCTCGGAGAGCTTTTACACGGCCCCGAAACAGCAAGTTGACGTGCTGGGACATCCTTGCCCTCCACCCTGCCCCGTGCAGGAGACACACAGGTACCAGGTGTGCGGTTCCGCTGCACCTTTAGAACGCAAGGCGCGAACGGCTCCTGTGCTGGCAGAGCCCGGGGTTCACCCTGTAAAAGGTGTGGGCTGGGGCTGTGGGAGCGGGGAGAGTCCCCGGAGCCACGAGGCAGCTCTGGGAACACAAGGTCTCAGTGTGCTGCAGGTCTGGGCTGTGGGAGGTGCAGGGCGTTTGTTACTGCACCCGTGGCACCCATCAAAACTCAGTCAATTAATGGCACTTCCAGGGCTGATTTGGGGCTGGAATAGAGCTCATGGGGGCTGGAGAGCAGCTGGAGCCCTTGCTGCTGCTCGAGCTGTGAAGTTTTGCTTCTGGAGCCGCTCCTGCCCCCACTGCCCCGAGTGTTGGCCTCGTAGAGCTGGGTGTGAGTTTGTTGCGTGAAGGATGGTGAGACCGAGCAAAAACATCCTGTTTTGCTTTAGAGTTTCTCTTAACCTCTATTCCAGTTCTGATATTTCCCCGAATGATGTAGTGTGTGTGTCCGTGTGCAAACTCTGCTCATTCTGACCTGGAGGGTGCTGGTGGTGGAAGGGCAGGAGGGGATGTGGAGCCCAGCTTGGCTTTCCCTGCCCCTTCCTAAAAGCGGGTGAGTTGCAGAGGCAGCGAAATGGGGCCTGAAAGGACTTGTTACTTGGATTATTTTTTAATAATCACAGTATCAATGTGGGCTCATAGCTATGTGTGGGGTGCTGTGAGTTAATCATCTCGTTTTTTGCTACTGTGTCTTTTTAGAGGTGTGGGGAGTGTTAGTGTGTGTGTGGTTTTGAAGGATTTAATTGCTATATTGGCCTGGTGGCAGCTCTCTTCCGTTTTAATTACTTTCATAATGGTGGAGGGAAAGTCGTTTAATAGATGACCGTACAATTAAGAATTGCTCTGAAGTTCCTGCATGAACACTCTTGTATGAATTTCTGAGATGGTTAACAAAGCATTAGAACCTGAAGTACAAACACCAAAGAAGCTTCTGTGGTGTTTTGCTCAGTATTACAATCCTTTCTCTACCGACCTGCTGTTCCGTTTAAGGTGTTTTGAAGGTGCTGCCTTGGTGCCCTGTTCCTTTTTTTACCTATGTAAAGGGATTTTGGATAAACCTCTTTTCACTGAGCCTTGTGAGAGTCCTTTTAGATGATTGTTTTTATTGAAAAGGCAGCTGAGCTGCAGATTTCTTTGGGGCTGCGAAGGAAATTAATATCAAAATAAAGAGCAGGACTTGACTGATTTGCAGACTTGATTCCAGTGTCTTGTATCTTTTAACCTGCAATTCAGGTGAAGTTGGTGATCTTAAAAGTAGTTAATACTTGGTCTAAATCTAGCAATTAATAATGTGACTTTCTTTTATTTTAAGGGAGTCCACAAGACGTCCCAGGTGATAGAGATGGTGAAATGAGTTCCAAAAGGTGCCGCACGGAGGAAACTAAAATCTGTGAGAAATGCTGTGCAGAATTCTTTGTTCTCTCTGAATTCCTTGAGCATAAGAAAAATTGCACTAAAAATCCACCTGTTCTAATCATGAATGACAGTGAGGGAACAGTGCCCCCCGAGAGCTTCTCTGAAGCTTCTCTGGGGAACTTCCCAAGCGACCGAATGGATAGCAGGACACGCAAGGACATTCAGGCAAAGGGCTGCACTGGCTCCATGGAAAAGAGAGAAGGAAAGATGGATGCTGAATCGGTAGGGGGAATGTACCTTAAAATAGAGCCCCCTGTTACCCCTGCGGCTCCCGGGCTAAGCTATCTACCAAAATCCAAAGTACCAAACACTAACGTGACTTTGCAGACGATACGTGGCACTAAAGTGGCTGTGAACCAGCGGACCTCGGATGCCATCTCCTCCTCGGCAGCCAGCTTTAACGCCATCCCCATGATCCTGGAGCAGCTCGTGTGTCTGCAGCAGCAGCAGCTGCAGCAGATTCAGCTGACGGAGCAGATCCGCATTCAGATCGCCATGATGGCTCCCCACGCCCTGCATCCTTCTCTCGCAGCTGCTGCTGACCCGCTGAAAGCTCTGGGCGCTCACATGTCCCAGCAGCTCTCGGCCGCTGTGGCTTTGATTGGACAGAAAGCTGGAAGCCAGAGCCTAGCACTGGAATCCTTGAAGCAAGGCAAACTACCTCATTCTAACACTGGCATCGCAGCCGCCGGCTCGCTGGCCGCTGGGCTCTCCTCCTCCTTCCCCCTGAAGCCAGAGGGAAGCCGAAGCCTCCCCGGCTCCATTCCTCAGTTCCCGAATCCTTTGCTACCTCAGTCCTCCAACTCCGTCATCTTCCAAAACCCGCTTTCGGCCGTTTCCTCTGTAATAGAGTCCTCCAAGAAGGGGAAGGGGAAGCCTCCCAACATCAGCGTGTCTGACAGCAAACCGACCGCGGAAGAGCCGTTCTTCAAACACAAGTGTAAGTTCTGTGGGAAGGTCTTTGGCAATGACAGTGCCCTGCAGATTCACCTGCGCTCCCACACCGGAGAAAGGCCGTACAAGTGTAACATCTGCGGTAACCGCTTCACCACCAAAGGAAACCTTAAAGTGCATTTTCAGCGTCACAAGGACAAATACCCCCACATAAAGATGAATCCTTACCCGGTTCCCGAGCACCTGGACAATGTTCCCACTAGCACTGGAATCCCGTATGGGATGTCTGTGCCACTGGATGAGTCCAACCTAATTGTGGATAGCAAACCTCTCCTAACAACTCTGCCTACCTCTGCGGCCACCGGTGCACCTCAGACCATCTCCAGCCTGGCAGGCATTAAGGAGTCCCTGCCTGGTACATTCTCAAGTGATCTGCAGTCAAGGCCCTCTCCGGACAGCGAGGGTGGCTCCTCCTCCTCGGGGGCGGTCGGTCATGAGTCGGGAGCAGAGCAGAACTTGAGCTCACCACAAGCCACCTGCAGTGTGAGCATCTTCCACGTAAGCGGGTCAAACGAGCAAGGCTCAGAGACATCGAAGCTTCAGCAGCTGGTTGAAAACATCGACAAATCCACTGCTGACCCCAACGAGTGCCTGATCTGTCACCGAGTGCTGAGCTGCCAGAGCTCGCTCAAAATGCATTACCGTACTCACACCGGAGAGAGGCCCTTCAAGTGTAAAATCTGTGGCCGTGCTTTCTCCACTAAAGGGAACCTGAAAACTCACTACGGCGTCCACCGGGCCAATACTCCTCTGAAGATGCAACATTCGTGTCCCATTTGCCAGAAGAAGTTTACAAATGCAGTGGTGCTGCAGCAGCATATCCGCATGCACATGGGGGGGCAGATACCCAACACGCCGATGCCAGAGAACACCTGCGACGGCGCCGACGTGGATCTTGCTGCGGCTGAGAAGAACGGAGACGTCGGTCGCCCGGACGAGACTGTGGAAAGCATAGAGATGGAAGAGGACATGGACTCTCACGATGGCCCCAGGAGTTCTTCCAAACCTCCTACTCCGTATGATGCACAGTCAGAGTCGCCAGCCACGGCAGCCTCCTTCTCTGGTGTTACAGCTCTGGAGAACCAAATGAAGATTGTCACCTCTTCTCTGAATTTGCAGCGGCAGAGCAGCTTGAAGTCTAGTGACAATGGCTCAGCAGAAAGCGATGGCATGACAAACGATTCATCTTCTGTGGCAGGAGATCCAGATTACCAGAATGGCAGGAGCCCCGCTGCCTCTGAGTCTGCGTCGCTCCAGGCTCTATCCCCAGCCAACAGCCAGGCTGAGAGCGTGAGGTCAAAGTCACCTGCCTTCAATAATCAAGAAGATTCAGGCATGGGAAATAAAACAGAGGGTCCTGAGAATGCTCCTGCTGAAATGGAAGGGGTGGTCGGTGCTTTGGATTTAACTTACGGCAATATTGGTCGGAAGGTCATTAAGGAAGAACCTGGGTTACACTTTGCAAATGGAGAATATGGTGAGTAATTTGAAATGCTGATGGTAATTTGGGGTTGGGGAAATCAATTTCTAAAAGGACCAACAGGAAGCAAAGCCTTCTGAGCTTTCCCCTCTTCCTTCTCTGTTAGGATAAGGGCATATGCCCTGTTAAGTTTCCCTGACTAAATCAGACTCAAAATTCAAAGGTGTAAGTGCTGTCATCTGCAAGGTCCTTAAAATAGAGGCCATGCACGTACCGGTCTTTCATGGCTTCACCTGATACCTCCTTTTAGCTTTTAAAGATACACATTTGTGTTTTGCAGGAAAGCTGCTTATCCCAAGAACGTGACCTGGAAACTCTGGAATAATTTGTGGGGGTTTTCAGGCTCTTTAGCATTGAGGTTAACGTTGACCTAGATTGAGACTGAAAGCGAGACTTCTAACTCATAAGCTCACCTGCAGAGAACTGGGATGAGCTGATGTGCCTTGGGGTCCCCGTCCCAGGAGGGGCAGTCCAGCCCTGTTGTGTGTCTCTGCAGGGCTCTACGGATCTGCTCTTCAGGCTCGTGCAGCTCCACAGGCAGGGCCTCTGGAGCCTTGGCCAGACTTAAGCTTTGAAGCAGAGTGAGGTTGGGATGAACGTGATCTTTGCTTTTTTTTGCAGGTCGAAGTAGTATTCCAGCTGCTTTTGTCCGAGCACCCCCAGCCCTGATAAAGATGGAGATGCCCAGCGACCGCCCCCTCAGCACTGGCCATTTCATCGGCCCACCAGCCCTGTCCCCTGGTGTCGCCCCTCTCCTCGTGCCACGACCCAAGTTCTGCCGTCCCGCCAAACAGCACATATGCACTACGTGTGGGAAGAACTTCTCCTCTGCCAGTGCCCTGCAGATCCACGAGCGCACCCACACCGGGGAGAAGCCGTTTGCCTGCACCATCTGTGGGAGAGCCTTTACCACCAAAGGAAACCTGAAGGTAGGTCATCTCTGTCTTGTCATGTCCTTTGCTGGTGAAACTCATACTACCGATGGAAAGACTTGCTAATATTTGATCTCCCTTTGGAGACAACATTTTAGTTCCTCAAGTAGTTATTGCTGACTTTTGTCTCTGTTTCCTGAGTTTCTTCACACGTTTGCTTGTTAAACACTGTACTGAGATTGCCCGCAGGTCTTCACTTCTGTCCTTGACTTTCCTTTTGGGATGGAAGGGACAACTTAGCCCTTACTGAGCAAATTGCCTTTTTTTTGTTTTTTAAAAAAAATTTGGATGTGCCACTGCATAAGCGTTTCATAGACTGAATGCTGCAAAAGGCTGCCTGCAGAGCTTGAAACACTGAGATGAGGAGGGATAAAACAGGATAATCCTGAGATGGCACCAAGCGCTTGGGCATTGTGTCTGAGCACTTGCTGAAGGAGTTCTGCGAGTCTGTCCTTATTGTCAGATGAATCCATTTGCCTTGTGAGGGACTCTCAGCTCCCTCACTTGCACCGAGGCTTCTCCCTTCCTGTAAGAGCCTCTTGTATAAATGCTGATGGGGAGAGAAAATACTCTGCAGTTTGTGAACAGTCTCTTGCTGGAAGCACCAGCAGTGTGGTGTGGAAGATTTCAGCTTCGGTGAAATCTTCCACATTACTTGGTGTTTTTTTGCATTATCCAGTATTTCTTCAGCTTTGTCTGTTCACAGCAGGTAACATGGCTATTACTATTACTTTGGGGGAGGAGAGGGGTCTTTTTGCCAACACCACTTAAAATAAGTGTAAAGCACAGTCTGACAAGCCCTTCAGCAGTAAAATCTGGAGAGCCCTGGTGATGTCAGGCAGTGGAATGACTGTGTCTCACGTGCCAGGACAGGGAACTACCTGCCAAGAACTACCCAGTTTAAATACTTAGCTGAATGCAAATATGACTTCTTTTGGGCAGTGTGACAGTAAGCAAAGTAGAACTTGGGTACACCAAGCAATATTAATGATTCTCTTCACTTTTCTTCCCTCTCTGGAAGGTCCATGTGGGAACTCACATGTGGAATAACTCTGCCAGGCGGGGAAGAAGGCTTTCGATTGATAATCCCATGGCTCTGCTGGGGAATGATCCCAAGAAGGTATCTGAAATGTTTCCCAAGGATATAATGCCTCCTTCAGTGAGCATTGACCCCACGGTGTGGAATCAGTACGCAGCAGTTCTCAGCAATGGCATCGCCATGAAGACCAACGAGATCTCGGTGATCCAGAGCGGTGGGTTGCCCACCCTGCCCGTCACCATCGGGGGTGGCCCGGCCATAAACACTGCTACAGTCTCCAAAATAGATGGGACCCAGTCTGGGACTGGTTCTGAAACAGAGAAGGCCAGTGGTGCTGCTGCAGACAATGTGCCAAAACACCAGTTCCCTCACTTCATGGAGGAGAACAAAATCGCTGTTAGTTAAAAACTCTAGTGAAGTTGACGTACAGAAAGAACAAATATATATATACACAAACATATATTTTTAAGAGATTCCACTTCAGCCTCCTATTTTCCTATTGACGTGCAAATGGTTTTATGGTTGTCTTTGTAAGAGTTGCCCAGAGTACAATCATGATATTGCTTTGCAAATAGTAAATAATAAAGATTAGGATTTCCTTCTATTTGGAAAGATGCGGGTCTTGCAAAGTAGTTCTTGCGTGTGACTTTAATGTGTACAGCCTTACAGAAGTTTCTACAACTTGAAATTCCAAAGGTTAGAATATTTACCTCTGTTTAGAGTGATACTTGGGGGTTTTGAATAGAGTGGAAGCAACCTACTGTTGATGGAAAAGCTTCTATTTACTGATAAGAAATGAAAACTATTAATGCGGGTAAATATCCTAGAATGTCTGCCACCCTCCTGGAAAGAGTTTTTTGTTTGGATTTTTGGCTCTGTGTGGTTTCTGAATGTACTTTTTACTATAATGGCTATAAAACTACAAATTTTTTTTAATGACTTTTTTTTTTTGGCCTCAGAAGTTCTGTGGGAAGAAGGTTCCCGTTTTTCTTTAGTCACTGCTCCGAAATAATTAATTCTGTGTTGTTGACTGCTGCTTATTTAATACTACTACTAGGACAGTCCTTCAAGTGTAGTGCCAAAATTCCTGCTTCCAAAGATGTGCAGTCTTTCCTAGATGTTTAATTTCAATACCAAGAGCCCCAAACAAGCATGGGTGGGTATGTATATACTTTTTTTGTGTTGTTTTTTTCTTGAAAGGGAAGACTTGCCTTGGGGAAGTCAGGTCTAAAAGCTCTGCAAGGGATCTCAGGTGACTGCTGCAGTTCAGCATGGGAACTGGTTTCCTTAGCAAGAGACTTTTTTATTTTATTTTTTTTCATTTGGGTAATTTAGGAGATCAGTCTGTGTAAACCTGTATTTAAATATGAAGTATTCATGCTTAGGTTAAATGTTTTGTGGGTTTTTGGATGACATTCCTACTCTGGTCATTAAGTTTCTTGGTGGTCTGTGAATTTACATTCTACCAACATGGTAATTAATGATCCATGTGTATTGTATGAAGGTTGCTGGGATAGTCATCTGGATTCTAAGTTATCTACCTCATTTTTTCCTTTTGTAGTTGTAGTGTCTATTTTTCTATTAATGACCACTGTAATGACTGAGATTCAAGCAGATGCTTCCATGCACTATCTGAAACCAAAACCTGATGTATTAGTGGAAGCACCTGAAGAGTTACTGGACTGACCTTTCACTATTCCTCTGACGCCTGCTGGAACTGGATGTGTAATGGGATCTGAACCAGACTGGAAAGTGAGCATTTGCCATGGAAGGACTGAAGGATGGAAAGAACATCTCGCTGTTGACTGCAGGAAATCTTCAAGTCCAGTCTCTGTTGTGGAAGGCCCCAAAAATGCAGATTACCAAAAGTTTGTGTAATGTTGTTGCACCTGATTCTTGCTTATGATCTCTGTATGCCGAGTTGTGCCTTTCCTGCTGGACTTGTAAGTAAGAACATACCAGTACCTGTTTACACTGTAAAATGGATATTGTTACATAGACCATGCAAAAGGCATCCCAATTGTCACGTTTCTACATTGTGAATGTATGACTTTTGAGAACTCTGTAGTTTTGAGTATCTACTGATGCATTTCTGTTGACATTTTTGAGAATAAATTTTGGGATGGCTTTTTCACACTTCAGTGCTTAAATTTTTCTGGCAAAGCACTTGTCTCCTGAAGAGTGAGTTCATGCTCTCTCACTCCAGGGACTTCAAATCCATTATCTAGTTATGCTTTGGTTTGTTACTAGAAACAGCAGGGGCCAGGTGGGAGTGGAGGGGTCCCTAGGCCAGTTCCTCGATACAGGGATTGGTACCTGCCAAGGATGTTGATTCCCTCACTGGAATAGAATGACAGGAATATGTGCAATAATTCCTGTACTGTGATCACCCTAGAAAGGGAAAAGAATATTAAGTTGTCAAATTGCCAGTGACTGCATAGAAAAAGGATAAATCACTTCCCCTAAAGAATAAAAGAAAACTGTTCTGAGAACAGCCCTGATAAAATGGAAAAGTGCTGAGATTCTGGTTCTTGCAGCATAAAACTAGCAAATGTGTTTTGGGCTTGGGAGGTGACAGTGGAGGAAAACAGTGCAGAAGCAGGGAACCCTTAAGGTGCACCTTTCCAGCATCAGATCCTGCCTGATCTGGTGCTCCTTGTGCAATATTTGGGAGTACAAAGAAAGGCGGAAAGAAAACACTTGTTCTCTAGGCTCTACCAGCAAGCTCTGGAGGAATGAGGACAGGTGTGAGGAGGGCAAGACCAGGTACGAGATGGTCCAGGAAGGTAGGCAAAAGAGGAGCAGAAGGAAGGATAACAGTGGATGCACAGGAAGGTGGAAAGCATACAGTGCTTCACTAGAGCATGAAGTTGTTCAAAAGCAGCTCTCGTCCCTGGAGGCAAAATACTTGGTGCAAGAGAAAACGTGGCCCTTCTTTGGTTGGGGAGACCAAAGGATGACAACCTGAAGCACAGTGAGGAGTACTGCAGGTGGTGGTAAGTGAAAACTATCCCCTCGTGCTGGTGTGGGTGCTCTGCAACTCCTGAGCTTACAATCTGCTTGGAGAGCAGATGTTGCTCTGAGTGCCTGGATGGGCTTGGTGATGGAGCTGCTGCTCTGCCCCTTCAAATGGGCAGGATTTCTGGCTGGTTCCTTATGCTGGTGCTGAGGGTGTGCTGCCTCTGCAGGACTAACTGCAGCAGCTCGAGGAGCAGTGTGGGGGGAGAGAGGAGGTGTTGGGTTTGCAGGAGAGGAGGATCATGTCTAAAATCTGCCCTAACTGGGAAATTGCTCTCTGGCGTGGGCCAACCATCATGAAGTGCTCTGGCTTCAAAAGAACCTGTGATAGAAAGCCTGCTCTTTGCTGGTAGCTTGATCCCAAGTGGTATCATAATGCCACGAAAATGTTGGCAGCAGGAGGAAGAGAGCAATTTTGCCTGCTGTCCTGGGGCTTTGCACCTTGGTAGTCTCTGATGTCTCCTCATCCAAACTGCTCCTGAGGTTTGGGGTCTCTCTCTCCCTTAAATACAGACTCTGCACTTGTCCCATGAGGGCTGAGCACACCTCAAAAGCTGTGGGGCTCTGCCTTTTCATGACCATCTATAAGAATACGTATTCAGACCTCTGCTGCCTTTTAACTGTATTGATCAACAGATTGCAAATTAAGGGGACATGAGAAGGGAGAGGAGTTTTTTTAAACCATGAGTGCTGGTCTAGAATTAAAATGCCAGAAAAGTGCTGGGAAACCAGGACAGCAAGAGGTTTTGGCAAGCAGGTGTGTGATATTCCTGCAGCAGAGGGTTACTCAGGGGAATCAGGTTGCTGGCTGAGGAGGCAGCAGTGAGGTCAAACGGTGTCACTTGGCAGACACTGCAGGGCTTTGCTCTCCGGGCCACCTGTCAAGTGCTCGCTGAGCCCAAAGCTGTGTCTGCTCAGTGAGGAGGCAGCTCCAGGCTGGAGCATGGTGGGATCCCTGGCTGAGCCACTGCCAGCAAGCCATGGATCTTGGCACAGGAGCTGGAGAAGGGGTAGGGCTATCAGCCCCCTGTGCCCACAGCAGAAGCAGGCTGTGCCATAGGGGCGTTTCTGCTGGAGGGAGCTGCAGGGGGGACTGCATTTCCAAAGCCAGGAGGTCTGGGGATTACCTGCTCTCCCACGTGCAAGGGCTGAGCCAACACCTTCTGAAACTCAGCGTGGTGGAACTCCCTGCACTGGCAAGTGTGTTCAGTCTACAGTAGCGTTGCATCTGAACAATTAAAAAAGACAGCTGATGCTCCTCTTCCCCTTGCTGATGTAAATGAGGCCCAAGTTTACCAAGCTAAGGTGGCTGCAGTGGTGTGAGAGCAGAGTGAGCACGGTATGTGTGCTGTCTCTGCTCATTAGCCTCTCCTCTTGCCTGAAGCACGTTCTTATTTGTTATTGCTCACTTTGCTCACTGTGCAGAGGATTTGCAGACTTGCTTTTGTGTAAGTAGCATATTTGCTTGCGTGAGCTGAGGTAAAGGCTGGCTGACTTGAAATGCTAAATTTGAACTTGAAAGTTGCATTGCTTTTAAAAGAAAAAAAGGATGTTAGCTCTAATGTAGTAACTCTGGTATTCCTCTGAAGAAAGATTTCTTTTAACCTACGCCCTGTTCAAAACTTTCCAAGAAGTCAGTGGCAACTTTGAGGAGTGAGTTTGTCTGACAGTCATGTAGATAACCATCTCTCTGGCTAAGCTCAGTGAGGCCAAATGCCTTTCCACAGCTGGCACTGAGGAGGTGGGAGCCTTCCCAGGCTGCTGATGGATACAACGTGGAGCAGAGGGTGAGTGACCGCTGGACTTGGATCAGCAGGAGGGACAGGACCTGGCTGAGGTGCTTGCACGGATGGGGTGGCAGAGAGGGACTGAAACAAAGGAGAAGGGATGAGTACTGCATTATTTTTCATGGTTTTTACTGTTTACTGCAGGGTTTGCAATCGGGGAAGGCAATGGCTTCTGCCTGCAAAACGCCAGCTCAGGCAGAAAGCTGCCTTCGAGTGCGTGTGATCCTGTGAGGTCACTGCCCGGGGCTGAGGCTTTCTGGGACTGTGTGTGGTGTGCTCAGCCCAGAGGGCCCTTCTCTGTGAGCCCTTCCCATGGGCTCCCAGCTCACCAGGGAGTGCTCTGCGCTGCTGGGTGTGGGTGAGCTTGACTCACGTGTGTTTGACTTCAGCTCGCATTCACCGCTGACCTAGAGTAGCATCTGGCACTGCTCGGCCCCAGCAGGAAGGAAACACCTTGGGCAGAGAGAGAACCAGCAACTACACCCTCCTGGAGCCTGTTACCATATTGGCTATGTCGATATTGAAGCCATCCCTGCTGCAATACACTGTCAGACTGCTGGAGCATAAATAAGGTACCATTTTTACTGATGATGATCTTGTCTATATTTCAATCAGCTCATTTCAGCTTTCAAATTAAATCCAACAAAAACGCAACACGCAAGCAAACCGTGAGCTGACCAAAAGTCAAAGCAACCAGTTCATGAAACTATGAGAATCTCAGGGCCACGTACACAAAACATGGTGTGTTTTGAACACAAAGGTGATGCAGGAGGACTATATGGAGTAAAGAAGTACTTGACAAATAATGTGTATTCTTAATGTAGTAATATAGAATCGGACCCAGAATCTTTTACGCATATTGTCTTCCAGGATACTCACTGGCTTTGCAGTCCAATGTGTGTGATGGCAGAGGATGCTTTTAAATCAGCACCTGAATTGGCTTTACAGCCCTTCAGAGTCCTGCAGATCCACTTGGCAAAGTTTGTTTTAGAAAAACTTGTCTCCATGCAGTCTGGATGTTCAGAATACCAAACATAACTTTTTAATTTATTTTTTTTTAACACACTGATGTTTTCTTCCATGAAACCAGTTTGATTACTAAGGTCCTTAAAGTTCAGCACATATTCAGGTGATTTGCTGCTTTGAGGTACCTAAATTTCTGTATATATTAAAAGTACTCCACCCTTCTCAACTGATGATCTCCAGATTTGGAAAACATCAGATTTACTCTTTATTTATTCTTTTGTTTCCCCCTCAATTCTTTCAGTCCTAGCTGACAAAATAAGCACTTTACATAGATGTTGTTGTTGTTTGGGTTTTTTTTATAAAATTTGGAAATATAAAGTGTAACAAATACCAATTTATTTTCAGTTGATACCTTTACATTTTTTTATCACACTCACAGGATGTGGAACACAAAAACAGTAGCCAGATCAGTACAAACTACAAATGTGAGTTTATTGGTCTAGCAAACCCTTTTCTTTCTTCTTTCTTAGATTTGACAGCTGTCCTCTCTGAACGACTGTTTGACTACCATGGTTTTAAAAATTAGGTACTGAAGGGTTGTTTTCTTCTTGATCCACAACATATAATTATGTGAGGAAGAAAAAGATCCTACACAAAGACTGCACTTCCTCAGATCAGCGTGAGCAATATCTGCTCTCAAACTTCATTATGAGAATGCCAAATGTTCCCTCCATAGCAGAGCCCATGGCAGTAGGAGCTTTATTGTAGTTTCCCTTAGCAAGTGTTGATGGATTTATGGAGGGCTTCATTAAATATAGGCTTAAAGGATATCCGCTATCGCCCACTTGTCCAAAGGAGAAATAATATCAAAGCCATCCGTGCAGATCAGAGCTGCAGGTGTTAACAGTGCATGATAATCTGGTAGTGTTTAACTCCCCAATTAATTGCAGTAGTCTTGTCTGAGCCCAGGCGTTCAAAAGATAAATTTAGAAGATGAATGCATCTCGTGCAGGCTGGGGGCACATGTACAATGATTCCACACTGCTAATGGGACGTGTTTCCGTGTCCCAGTTTGTGTCTCTTTACTCTGAAGTGCCCCATCCCAGCGACTCTGTGTGCGCGTGGAGCTGAGCGCTGGGAAGGGGCAGCTTTGGTGTGCTTGCTCCGATTCGGAGGATAGAATGCCACAGTGCGAGCCTGTTCCAGTGCTGCCCTGAGGAGGAGCGATGTTTCAGCACTCCAGACCCACCTCTTTGCTGGTCCCTGGTGGGAGGGAGCAGCAGCTTGGGGAACATCCCCGTGTACAAGCTGTGCTGTGCAGCTCCTGCAGGGCTGCGAGTCTGCAAACCCTCCGCAACCAGATCCCTGCTCCTGCCCGCTGCCTTCCTTGCCAACGGTGCAGCTGCAGGCACAGCCCCGAAACAAAGCTCCAAATACCGTGGGCAATGGGCTTCGCTTTCAGACAAAGAGGCTGCACCCTGCTATTTGTAAAACAGGCACTTACGAAATCAGATAATAACAGGTACAAAGAATAATGGCACAACTCGGATTGCCTGTGGAATCGTAAACATTTTGTTCAACCAGTTGCACACCTTTACTCTGAGCCAACTCCTCAGATGTCAGAATTATCCATAATTTGATACTCAGGGAAAAAAAAACTAAAGGAAGCAAACCCAAATGTAGTTCAAAAATTGAATGAATTTTTCAACATATAAAAAGTCAGAGTATTATTATGACCTTCCTCTGCGTTCATTAAGCAAAAAAAAAAAACCCAAACTGGAGTTCTATTCATAAAAAGCTCTATGATTCATTTAGTAGAACAACTATAATGGAAGAAAATTTATAGCATATTGTGCTAAATAGGTAATGAGTACAATTTGCAAGTGCATTGTCAAAACCACCAGTCCATTGTTTGAGTGGGAAACTGGCACAAGGACTCGCTCCTTGGAGAAATATGGGTAAAATACAGTTTATTTACATGTTCTTTAATCAGTGGAGCTCAGAGACCTGGATGCATTTGAGGATCAGGGAAAGCCAGGGGAAGGCATCACCTGTGGGTGAGGAGCTGCTGTCACAGGCAGAGGGGAGGAGACAGAACTCTGTACCACAGAGGTGCACTGAGAACTGGGGCAGGAAGCCAAAAGATAAGGCAGGAAGGACCTCCAAACCCACTGGGAACCACTGTGGTGCAGGCTGATGGACACAGACATTTCTAGTTTGACTTAGACACACCCTGGAGCCAGTTGTGTCCATAGGCTGCGCTTTGCCAGGCTGAGCTTCCACTTGTCTTTGCAAGCCTGAATGTCAGACCACGAGAGACTCAAGACTATTCAGTGCATAAAACATAAGCATAAAACTGGCAAAGCAACTGTGCTTGTGCTGCCTGCTCTGGGAAAAGAGATTAAATCACCCCAGCAACCTGGTAGTTTTGTACAACCCTTCGTATTAAAAATGGAATCTCAACCTCGCACTCGCCCACAAACAGTTTGTGGGTTTGAAATGGGATTTCCCATGTGCAGTGATGAGAACACTTGACAGCATCTGACGAACTCTCCCTCCAGGACAAGCTCAGAGGAGTCCAAGTGGTCCAGAACTGGTTCTAACACAAATCACTTGGTGGGGATGGGAGGAGCAGGGAGGGATATAAAACTGCTTGCTGTGCTGTTAATTTAATCATCTGGGGGAAAAAAAAGTCCTGGGAGAAAAAACCAAAACATAGATAATGATTAAAAATGATGGAAAATAAATGAGCTCCCTTTAATTAACAGTGGTGCAGTACAAATTCTGCAGCTTGCAGGGCTCCTTTGTGAGCCTCAAGTTATGTACTTGCAAAAACAGAGCATCAGAACAAGCCAGTGGCATCAGAAAAACCAAAAAAGGTTTTATTTTGCTTGATTTAACAAATCTAACTTCCCAGTCTGAGGCTGGAGGTTTCCCCTTGGGCATTCCTTCTCAACAGGCACAGGAAAATCAAAGGCTTGGAAACCAGGAGAGCTCGTACCTGCTGGGAGTGGTGAGATCACAAGTGAAATCTTTACAGCAAAGCTAATGTTATGCCAGAAATACATCAAGGATTGGGCTCCAGCCTAGTCTGGATCCTTCAGCATGGTTTTCTAACTGAAAACCAAAAGTGTTTCAATACAAGGCAGAAAATCAGAGTGCCCATAAGGGAGACTTTGAACATTGGTTTGGCTCCTCAGATGCCGTGTGAGTAGGTCTGCAGGCTGCAGTGCATCCCGTTGCTCCTCTTTTAGGATTCCTGGGATTGAGTCAGTCACTTGTTTTTCCTCCCACGTTCCTGGGTGTTGGAGTTGGGCCATGCAGAAATGACGTGGAGGAAATTTAGCTGCTCCATGTAAAGGAGGGATGTCATTAATTCTTGTCTGATCACAAAGTTACCGAGGGCCAAAACGTGCTGCTTAAAAGAATGATGGATGTTTTAAAATCCAGTGCTATTTTCACCTCAAAACAAATAACAGTGGACTTATCTAAGTTTTACTTTAATCAAGGCTGGAGGATAGGATTAGCATTTCAGCCAGGTACAGTATCAGGCCACTGTTTTTTTGGCAATGGTGTGACCAGTTTGGGTCATGTACAATGTCCCATTTAGGTTCTTCAACTGCTCCCTTTATTAAATCATCATTTGCAGTGAATTCTTTAATAATATTTTTCTTTCATATGAAAAAATATTTCAGATGTTGAATATGAGAAAAAATGGAGCAAATATGCTTCATGAGCTGAAGTGTTTGTGGGAGGAGAAGGGATTTCTGTTTTTACTTCACTTGTCCCCATGAGGGGATAAGAACAGTAGATTGAGAAATAAGAAATTAAAACATGGTATTACTTAATTGAAGTACAGCCTAAAAGTCAGTTCTACAAACAGTTTTGTAATAACACAGCCCTAGTTAGGATAACATTGAAAATATCTGCCTAAACAGTCTCAGTCCTGGTGCCTCAAACTGGTGTAACTCTTCACTGCATTGCTGAAATGTCATTACAAAATTCCAGGATGACTCTGCTTCAACTGTAAGGAAAACTGAAATGACAATAGCAGTTTTTGTGTGGGTGTAATCCATAGTGTAACCCGAGACAGAGCACAGTGAGGGCAGGAAAGAAAAAAGCTGCCCAGAAACTCTGATGTGACTCGCTCGTCTGTGCTCCTCTTTTGTTTTTTATGTATATTATTTGGAGTTCTTTTTCTAATAGTCTTCATTTTTCACTGGGCAACTAATATTAACTATATTTAAGATTAAATAAGATGGCAGGAGAAAAATGCAGTGGAGGTAGAAGAGCTGGAGTGAAGCAAGATGAGTGGATGGAGAAGATGGAACCAGTGTCAAAGGCACAGAGGACAGAGTTTTGCTGGGACAGGAACATAAAGCAACCATGAAGAAAAGATCACAGTGGCATCGAGGACCCCTGTCTGATAAAATACAAAGCACACATTCCAGCTTCAGTACCCTGGTGCTTTTTTTGAATCTGATTTAGTCATCATGAATGTAAAGAGATGCTTGAAGTCAGAACAGAAAGGCTGGAGCAATTTGTGCCTAAATTTACAGAGGAAATCTGAATTGGGATCCAGACATGAGCGTTGCCTGGAGTGGGTGAAGGTCACTGAGCAAGAAGGGTGTGAGGAGCAGCAGCACCATAAAGGACAGTCCTGAGACATGAGTGGAAGGATGGTACAAAGAAGGGGAGATCAAGCTCGGAGCTCTGCCCTGGCTGCAGAAGGCTGAGGACACACGGGACGGGGCGCGGGCCTCTCACCTGGAGGGAAGGAGAAGAGACCACAGGTGCGGAGGGGCTGGGGCAGGTGGGCAGCGGTGCCGGCACGGGGGTGCTGAGCCCCGAGGGGCGGTGAGGAACGGAGAGGGGATGCGCGGGGCACCGAGGGAAGGGGGCAGGATGGGGANGGTGCGGCGCTCGGGAGCCGGTGTGGGATGCGCGGGGCGGGCGCGGTCCGAGCCCCCGGAGAGCAGCAGGAGGAGGAGGAGGAGAAGGGGGAGGCAGGCGGGGGCTGACAGGTTGCTCCTGACGCCATTGCCTGGCACGGCCGGGCGCAGGGCAGGATGGTGCGGGGCGGCGCTGGCCGCGGGCACGGCCCTGCCGGGGGTCGCGGCCGGGGACACCGCCCTGCCCGCATGTCATCCATCCATCCACCCATCCCGCGGAACCCCTCGGCCTCGGGAAGGAAGAGCGCTGGGCCATAAATGGTGTGTGTGCGTGTGTAACAAAGGCCCCGGCTGGAAGCTCGGGTTTAACTGTATCAGCTCCAGCAATACAATATCCTCGGTGAGCCGTGTCGCACTATCCCGAGCGTGGGATGCGTTCCTAAAGGAGACAAATGTATATGTTTATACTGGTATTCCCATGCAGGAAGTTAAATAGGAAAAATGGGCTTTTAATACTATTTCGTTATGAAATTGCACCAGCAGGCAGACAGGTTGGCTGGCACACAGTGGGATGTACGGGGTATCCAAGTTACCTGGCTGGCAGCTATTGCAGCATTTCATTTGTCCCTGGATGATTTGGTTTTTCAAATGGGGTGAGTGGTACTAGCGAAATAAACCAAAATATCTGAGGAAATCCTCGCTGTTGGAACAAGGGGAAATATTTACATTTTCCTTGTTTGTTATGGTTTTGGTTGACAGTTTTCAGATTCCTGTAATTGAAATTGTTCTACACAGTTTATTCAGCATTAGAATTGTTGTTTGTTACCAGCATTGTTCCTGGTACCTGATGCAGCAGTGCCAGTTGAGCTGGAGGAGTGTGTGATGCAGCAAGTAATTCCCAAGTGCCTGTGTCACATGCATCACCAAGCAATACCACAAGGTGCAGCCACCATGGCATTTAATTTGGTGACGTGATTGAAGGGTTCAGAGAGGGGTGAAGGCCTAAGAAATTTCTCAAAGCTTCTTGAATGATTTCTTTTCCTAAAGTTCTCTAATCTCCAGCAGGACCCTCCTGGGTGCTACAATGTGGTTAGTGCTATTTGCCCTCGTCTAACCTAAGCTGTGGTTGGATTCTGCCTGATTAGCAGTCACAGAGATGGTTTCCAGTGTTAGCAAAAAATTCTGGCAGCACGTGAAGGAACATTGCCTGGGATTTTTCTCCATAGCAGTTGAAATAACTTGGACTTGGTGCTTTTTTTTTTTTTNCGAGGACCAGGGCAGACACACAGACAGAGACACAGAGCCGCACAGACCCGCACGGCGCTGCCGGGCGCGGAGGGCGGAGCGGAGCGGGGCGGGCGCGCTCCCGGCGTGCGGGGCGGCCCCGGCGCTGNGGTGTGTGTGCGTGTGTAACAAAGGCCCCGGCTGGAAGCTCGGGTTTAACTGTATCAGCTCCAGCAATACAATATCCTCGGTGAGCCGTGTCGCACTATCCCGAGCGTGGGATGCGTTCCTAAAGGAGACAAATGTATATGTTTATACTGGTATTCCCATGCAGGAAGTTAAATAAGAAAAATGGGCTTTTAATACTATTTCGTTATGAAATTGCACCAGCAGGCAGACAGGTTGGCTGGCACACAGTGGGATGTACGGGGTATCCAAGTTACCTGGCTGGCAGCTATTGCAGCATTTCATTTGTCCCTGGATGATTTGGTTTTTCAAATGGGGTGAGTGGTACTAGCGAAATAAACCAAAATATCTGAGGAAATCCTCGCTGTTGGAACAAGGGGAAATATTTACATTTTCCTTGTTTGTTATGGTTTTGGTTGACAGTTTTCAGATTCCTGTAATTGAAATTGTTCTACACAGTTTATTCAGCATTAGAATTATTGTTTGTTACCAGCATTGTTCCTGGTACCTGATGCAGCAGTGCCAGTTGAGCTGGAGGAGTGTGTGATGCAGCAAGTAATTCCCAAGTGCCTGTGTCACATGCATCACCAAGCAATACCACAAGGTGCAGCCACCATGGCATTTAATTTGGTGACGTGATTGAAGGGTTCAGAGAGGGGTGAAGGCCTAAGAAATTTCTCAAAGCTTCTTGAATGATTTCTTTTCCTAAAGTTCTCTAATCTCCAGCAGGACCCTCCTGGGTGCTACAATGTGGTTAGTGCTATTTGCCCTCGTCTAACCTAAGCTGTGGTTGGATTCTGCCTGATTAGCAGTCACAGAGATGGTTTCCAGTGTTAGCAAAAAATTCTGGCAGCACGTGAAGGAACATTGCCTGGGATTTTTCTCCATAGCAGTTGAAATAACTTGGACTTGGTGCTTTTTTTTTTTTGGTGTGGTAACTGGTGGGGATGGGATTTGTCATATATAAGCAAACCCTTGTTTCACTGAGGAGTAGCCTGTGATGTGTGAGTAGTTTGGTCAAAAGATAGTGTGGATAAGAAAACATCAGGGTCGAGCAAATCCAAACCAGTACTATAAACCAAAGAAGAAATCAACCAGCAGGAGGGTCGCTGGTGTCACATCCAGAGCAGAGTCCTGGGAACCCTAAGCAATAATCAGGACCTCCTTTCTTTCTGTTCTCTCTGAAGAAAAACATAATTTATGTTCCTTGCTGCATATGAAAACTCATGGATAAGCAAGTCTTGAAAGGGTTCACCTCAGTGTAGCCCTAACTGGTTTCTGCTGTGGGGGTTTCCCCCCACCAGCAGTGGTAAGTTCTCAGACAGAGATTTTTGTCGCTGTGGTCTTCTGGAGTGGGGAGCACATTTCTGGTCATGTACTGAATGAGCTCATGGACATCTTTGTTAACATAAAAATGAGAACTGCCTGATTCTCATGTAGGGCAGGTGTCATCCAGCAAGGCTTTCATTAGCCTCAGCCTCTTTGAAGAGAAGCCAGGCAGGAACTCGCTCAGTAGCCTTGCAGAGATGAGTGATGGCTCAGATGGCTGAGGTCTGTGTCAGAGAGAAGCCATGTGCTTAATGAACCAAGTGGGAGCAGTGGTTATCTGTTCCTGACCTAACTTTAATGTGGCTCTTCCTCGCTTCAGTCAAAGGCCAGCTCTAAGTTCTGTGGCTGTGTGCCTTGAATTCAGCCAAATTCTCCCACATGCTTGGCAGCACTCTGGGAACCACTCTGAGCTCTGTGCCGGTTAGGAGGGAAGGGTGGCATTAATTGCAGGGGGACTGTTGGTGGCATGGCAAGTAAGCCTGAGCTTCCCAGGGGCCAAGTTCTGCCGGGAAGGGAGCTACAAGTTCCCGAAGTACCCCAGGTTCTCTGCTCAGCACATGACACGAGTTTTTCCCTAAATAGCTCATGGTCTCAGTCCCCAGTCCTGCAAGGCTTTTTTTGAAACCAGCAAACTGCTGCACTCGTGCTGCTGCTACAATCAAGGCCTTGATCCAGAAATGTGGGGGGAAGGATGGGAATGAGACAGCGAAGGAGGAGCTTTACAGGAATGCTTCGCGAGGCCATTCTGTTATACGTGCCTGTGTACTCTGGCTCTATTTAAAATGGCAAATTCCATTTCAAAGTCAACAGAGAGATGGGAGCTCCTGCCCTCCATCTGCCTGCGTGTGAGTGTGCCTTGGCACCTGCAGAGCTGGGCTGCTTTCCCACAGCCGAGCTGTTTTGCTGGATGGCAGGGGTGGAATAGCAGCTCTCCTGGCCCCTTCCTGTGCCACAGCAGCTGTGCCAGTGCACCATCTGAGATGGAAATGTTCAGAATGTTTTGTGTGGAACGTTTCTTTGGAGGTGCATAAAAAGGCTGGGTGGTTGTGCTTTCTTTATCCGTGAAAAATTTGTTATATGCTTTGGAAATAATGTCATGTGGGAGGTTGGCTCGGATATGAAAGGTGCCGAGGACTTAGTGGCACAGCCCGTGAGGGTCACAGAAACATCAGCTGAGAAGTGTGCCTGTTTTAGAAATGACTAAATATGTTGCTGAACCTCAGCACTAATTTGGCAAATACTAGCCCAGTATTAGACAAATGTGACACTTTTTTCCACTAGGTTTGTTTTGCATGAAGAATGCTTATGAAAGCATTTTTCACTTGATCTTCAAATACTTCTCCATCAAACACGATGCTTTGGTAAATAAAACCCGCTTCTTGGTAATGGTTGTTCATCTGGCAGTCAATCTGTCATATTACTGCTTCTTACATCATCACTAGGAATGCATTTTTGTAAGCAAAGATAATCCCAGGTGAAATGCAGAGCAGACCTGTTCTTCAGCACCTCCTGTTCATTTAGACCCCTGTGCAGGTTAAGGAACACATCACTTACAGGGCTCAAAGTTTCACATACAGTTCAGATCCAACAAGATGCTTTTGAGTGGTTGTGACTTTATTTGGGGATTTGTGAACTTGTTTCTTCGTTACTTTTGCCAAGTTGTGATTTAAAATGTGCATAGCACAGTGCTGTATAAGCTGCCCTGTATAAGTTGTCTGCATATATTTTTCATGTTCTTTCTGTAAGGTGATAATTTTTGAAAGTTCATGGGGGTTTTTTTGAAAGTTCATGACTTGCTAGTTTATTTTACTTCATGGGTTATTGCAGTAACTGTTGTTCAATGCTTCACTTGCAAAATGGAGAAGGAGAAATGTTTAGGAATGTGTATTCATGCCTAAACTTTTATAGAAAACTGCTCACATTTCTGTAACTTTGTGATTCTATTCCTGGAAAATATGTATTAATTTATCAGCATTTCTAAGCAGCAATGTAAACTTTCAGCTGTTTTTCCAGACAATCTTTCTCTTTCAAGGATGTTGCCTCCTGATTTTCTCCTGATGACAAGTGTTTTGTTATTCCTAATAATGCAAATAGTTCTCTGCCAGAAACTTCCTCCTGTGACACTGCCCTTGCCCTGAGCAGAAAGCTGTGGAGTAATGTGATGGTTTGAGCAGCCCCTTCCCTCATCATCTGGGTCTCCAAGCTTGGTACTTAAAAACAGGGCTGGTATCCAAGAAACAGTAGAGCACAGAATTCCACATTACCTGTGCAATTATTTCAGGGAGGAACAAATAAGTTAACTGGAAAAAGGTCTTTTTATTTAATGAGCACAAGGCTAATCTGAAAATCCATTTGTGTGTGCTTGGAGTACTCAATGGATTTGTCAGAATAGTGGGGTTTTTCTGAGGTTAAGGTTATTCAATTTTAAGAGGAGAAAGGGAATAGAAGTGTGTCTGAGGTGTTCCTTGTTAGGCTCAATATCCATGTCTCTGCTGTTTCCTTCCCTTTTGCTCTCGGTGTGAGTTGTGTGTTGTCTCCCATGTCGGATATTTAGCAGTAAAGGTGCTTGTGGAGGTTGTTTGCTCACATTGCCACATCACCAGGTGTGGGGCACAGAGGGCTCCGGCAGTGGGAGTGTCCTGCCTGCACATGCCCCTAGTCTGGGAAAACCCCACTGCAGCAGCTCCTTTTTTTGCAAAGTGCTTTTTAAGGATCACAGATGTCGTAGAGAGGATTTTAAAGCAGAACTAAGGAGCTTATTAATGTTTGCTTCCCCAATGAAATTTAAGACATCATTAAAAAGTTTAGAAAAAATGTAAAAATTATGGCAAGTGAATATCTTTGGAAGGAGCGATAGACATCTGCCTGTGAGAATGAGCACACGCTTCTGTGCTTGAGAAATCTCTGTTTTTACCAAAACTTCATTTTCTACCTTATTTCAGCAAGCCATGGGCTGGCACTTGAGCAGTGAGTGTGTGAGTTAACCTTCCTGCGTCCGGGGTTTGGATGGTGGTTTTCTGCCCTGTGCCCACCCAGCAAAGCACAGGAGGGAGAAATAAGGTCATAGATCAGGTGAGAGTTTAATGCCAGCGCTGGGGCTCACCGGGTGCCCTCCCAAGAGAAATTCCTTGAATGCCTGTGGGATGTAAGTCAGCGTTTTGCCAGCTGTCAGGATTTTCAGGCACTGGTGAGGTCCTGGCTGAGGTTCCAGCCCGTGACGCGATGGGATTCCCGAGTGCTGGGAACCTCCCCAGCCAGTGTCGCAAGTGCCGCCGGAGAGTGCTGGTTGTGGCATCGTGCTCGGTGCCGGACCGCTGCTTTTATTACAGCCTTTCCACACCAACCTCGTGCCGAAAGGCTGTGTAGGAGACTTCACAGTAAAAACGATGGATACTCTTTACTTGAGCATTGATAATACTTGTATTTGCCTTGAAAACTTGCTGGACGGGAAGTTTGTCTTTTGTTTGTCTAATTAGGTTTTCAGTTTGCTTTCCCTGTAATTCAGGAGGTTGCAAAAGCTGTGACCCGAGCCAGGCAGGAATTTCACAAGCTTGTTATTTTTACACAGCACGTTCTCCCGTGCCCTTTCATGGTTTTACTTGGAGCTGCATTATTTTTAGGTTGTTTCTTGAACCTTCTAGTAACATAGCATTTGTAAATTAAAATTCTTTTTAGCAATGAGAATCTTTATGGTGGAAATGCAATGCGAGGTCATGTCTTCAATTGCAGAAATCAAATTTTGGGCCATTTCACTTTTGTGCAGTTGCCTTCTACTTCCCTGCCTTTGGAGGTGCTCTCAGTTCTGGGGGCTGCTGTCTCATTTGGAACCACACAAGTGTAAGCAGTTTTGCAATGCTAGATATTAACATTCACAGGGAATTTCTATTAATTTCAAAGCCAAAATACTCAGAGCAATGTAATTGTATGTAAACAACTGGGCAGAACAAACTTCTTAAGGTAAAATATTCTGATAACTTTGTAGGGTTTGTCTGCCTTTTTCTTTTGCATCAATGAAGGAAACACACTGATAGTCATTGAATTTATTAAAATGTCTTAAACTCTGCTTTGGAGACACAGGTATTGAAGATGTGCCCAGAAATTTGGAGTATGTGGGTGAATTTTACTTTGTAAAATATGTTCCCAGCACAAGGAAAGATTACATTAAATTGACGGTAGTGCCTTCTTCGAGCTTTACTTATTCTGTTGTCAATATTATGATAGAGGTGTGTGGGTGCTTTTGCTGTTGAGTACAATCGCTGTAAGAGGCCCAACCTAAAAAACAAACAAAAGTAACTGGTTTCAGCTGTCTGATTACAAGGGCAGACAGACTCTGTAAATGCAAAGCACCTTGTGGTGAAATGGGGGGCGTGGACACCAGATTTGCTCCCGTGGGCAAAGCCTCCTTTTTGGAGCCTTTTCTCCATTGTGAAAGGAGGACAGCCACTTTTCCCCTCCCTTTTTCTTTCTTTTTTTCTTTTCTGTAGTGTGTTTCTGTTTCCTATTGTGATCCAAATACTACCATTCCCACTATTTTCTGTTAAAATATATTTGGGGTGCCAGTGAGTATTTGTCTTAGGTCCTCATCTGCAAACACAAAGGAAAACTGCAGTTAAAAGGTATCAAGCTAATAAAACACAAATCTGTTGTAGTTTATGAATTAGAGTGTTTAACACCAATTTTGCTGTTTGTCTCGTGTTGGTAACAAACTGCCTTTCAGGTGTGGGTGTTGTTCACAAATGTGTGGGGTAAAAAAGATCTGCTAGTTAGTTTTTCTTAACAAGCAAAAATAGTTTGTAGAGTTGACAAAAACGGCGAGTTTCAGGGGCAAACATAACTTTTTGAAGTGGGTTATGTTTGGGGCACTTCTGTTAATTATGGTTGTATGGTACCTCCTTGGGAATAGTCAAATATGAAAGTCCATTGGCTTAGAAACATTACAAATTCAGAATAACAGGTAATATCCCTGTAGAGAAGAAAGCAGAAATGGCAGTGGTGCTGCAAGTCTGTGGGAAATCAGGTGCCTCTTGTATATACCTGAATATTAAAACATCTTCAATTATTTGATTCCAGTAATTTGATGTAGGTTTTTGTTGCTGTTGTCAGGGTTTGAACTGTTTGCCTTGCCCGCTGTGTTTATTTCTCTGATTTTCCTCCACTCTCCTCATTTTCTTTTCTTCAGCAAATGCAAGTCTGAGCTGACAACTGCAGTGGTGTTGGTAAAGCTGGGCTGTGCCTGGGCAGCGATACCTGGTGTGGGTGAGAGCAGTAGGATCATTATTGAAACCGGGGGACCTTACGTGTCCTGGTTTTGGAGTGGAGGGTTTGATTAACCTGGGGCTGGAGGAGACTGTTGGGCACCACCACAAAGCTTGTGATTCCATGTCCCTTCAGTACCAGGGTGTGGGTGCTGTGTAATGCTCTGCTGTCTTGGCAGCATTTCAGTCTCAAGGCTTCCCTGAGCAAGGAAACCGCCTTTCCTGTGTTTGGGTGGCATTTCTACGCTTCGGGCTGAGGTTGTACTTGAGTACAGACTAGAGAAAATCCACCTTTTCAGGGCTCATCTTCATGAAATGGAATAATGGCGAAGTAATTTGATTATGCAAAAATCCTTTTATCTAGTTTTAAAAGCTTGTGAAGTTAATGTCTGTGAGTGCTCATGAGCACTGGATCATATGGTGACACCTCTTTATTTGTGGATGCAAAGTTGATTTTTACTTCCCTTCTGTTCTGAGGGAACTGACTTAACTGATAACACTTCCCTCTATTTGCATCCAGCAGAGCATAAAACATTTTAAAAAATGGTTCTTTGTAGGAAACCACCTTCTGTGTGGTGAGTTGGGAACTCTGAGCATGGTGCTGCATGTATCTTCTGGCAAGACAGGCACTTTAAGAGGTGAACATCTTGTGTGCTTCCTTAAATATTTGCTTCTTTGTTAGCTGTGCACTTAAGCGACCCTTTGTGGCAGAATGCTTGGTTCAAGAACAGATCTTGGTGGTGCTTTCTGGAGAGGTGTTCCTAAGAGCTCTGAAGCTTTTGGTTATCGCTCTGGCCCGTGCACGCTTTCCCAAATGGCAGGGAAATTCAGTAGGTCTGTTTTTAAAGGAACGAGGGGGCTTGGGAAGAGATTGACTTTGAGAAAGGAGCGGTGACACCAGGAAAATAACCCTGATGAGGTTTGAGAGGGTGCAGTGCTGCCATTTGGAACAGGGAGGCTTCTTCAAGGTGCAAGAGGGATTACTGGTGCATCTTTGCATCTTCCATGAAGGGACTGATGCTCTGTTTGATTCCTCGTCCCAAGTAAGGATTTGTAACATGGAGCAGTGTTAGTTTTGTTCACCAAGATTCACGTGAGCACAGAGTTCATGGTGGCCTCAGTGCCAGGCTGAAGGTCCCGTGAGGCACCTGGAGCTGGTGGCAGGTGGGCCAGAGGAAAGGTCTGGGGTGAATGTGCGTGACTCGGAGAAGCATGTTAAAAATTAAGGAGTTCATTAATGAATGTTCCTTCTCTAGGTGTTGTGAGTGCTTAAGATGCTGTGGGAGGAGGGACCCGAGGCCTCGCACTGTTTGGCTTGGCCACCCAGAGAAGAGAGACCAGAGATACCCTCGCAATGTGATCAACAATCAGAAATACAACTTTTTTACGTTTCTCCCTGGGGTAAGTGTGAACGAAGTTGCTTTCCATCATCCCACGCCAATGCTTTCCCCATTTTCAGAGGTTTTACAGTAGACAGGTGCAGAACCTGGGGCTGGAGAACACGATGTTTGTGTTGGCTTTGGTAGGCTTCTTGCAAAGGCTGCCTTAGGGCAGGCACGGATCTGTCCTGAGTGGCCAGGACTACTGTAAGACTGCCCAAGTGAGCACTTAGTCACTGGAAGAGTGTGCAGAAATGTGTCTGGTGGTTTGTTCAATATGCATAACATCTGAACTCCATTAATCTCCTCTCTCCTCTTTTTTCCCTATTTTTTTAGGTGTTGTTTAACCAGTTCAAATACTTCTTCAACCTTTATTTCTTGCTTTTGGCCTGCTCTCAGTTTGTCGTTGAGATGAGGCTTGGTGCACTTTACACGTACTGGGTTCCTCTGGTAGGTCACTGAAAGTTTATTTATTCGAGAAAGTTTCAGTGTTTGACAACATTTCTTGTGTTAACTGTGAGCAAAGGAAATTGATAATAATCAGTTTTAAAGCAGGAACGCCGTTGCTATCAGAAACAAAAGTAGTTGCATAGAATGGGCTGCTTAAATCTCTAAAATGCCCTGCATGAGCCAGTCACAACCGCTTAGATGCTTAAACATGGGTATCTATATATTTAAATAAACTACATAAATAAAGAATTGTTTTGCATTAATGCATTTTTTACACAGTGAAGGATGTGATGTGGGCATTTTCCTCCTGACAAATGGAAATGCAATGACTACTCATATCCACAGAGAAGTAGGACTGAAACCCTAATCAGGCAAACGTGTAATTATACCATGAGTAGTGCACAGGAGTGTCTTTAGAGTGCTTATTTGTGTAGGTTGAGTGTGTGTGTGTACACATGCATGAATTCACATACATCCTCTGTTTATGTATCTCTGTATATAAAAGGGGGGTTATGCAGATTTCTGTATAAATAAAGATATAAAATAAAGGAAGGTGAGCTAACTTGGATAGCTCTGTGGTGGCAGGAGTACTGAGTTTTGAGGGATCCTGTCTTACACTGGACTCCTGTGTGACCCCTCTCAGTCTCAGTGACTCACCTGTGAAGCGAGATGAAATATGTCGTTTACATTCTTCAGATGAACTTTACAAAGATTGCCTTGGGAAAAGCAGAATGGTAAAACCGAGAAACAACTACGTTTTTTTAACCAATGAGAGTTTTTTAAGCGACTCCTGTCAGTTGGGTATTGGGAGTTCTGCTCAGCAGCACACACTGCTGTAATGATTTAGGAAGATAAGATGCGCTAAGGAGATGCAGGCTGCTGGCGTTGGCACTGATGAATACTGCTCTTATTAGAGGCAGATGTGGTTTTTCCTGACCTTTCCATCCCTTCCGTGTCCCCCCTCGGTGCCCCCCGCAGGGGTTTGTGCTGGCGGTGACGGTGATCCGGGAGGCGGCCGAGGAGATCCGATGCTACATGCGGGACAAGGAGGTGAACTCGCAGATCTACAGCAAGCTGACAGCCAGAGGTGAGCCCAGCTCCCCGCGTCCTGCATCCAGCACTGCATCCAGCACTGCATCCAGCACTGCATCCAGCACTGCAGCCATCACTGCACCCAGGCAGAGCCACGGACACGGGAGCGGGGACGGGCTGTGGTGGCTTCTCCTGGGTGGCTCCTCACCACGCCGTGCTGGAGCCTGAGATTTGCTGAGGGTTTCATAGAACCATAGAGTGGGTTGGAAGGGACCTTAAAGATCTTTTAATTCCACCCCCTGCCATGGGCAGGGACACCTTCCACCAGCCCAGGTTGCTCCAAGCCCCGTCCAACCTGGCCTTGGACACTCCCAGGGATCCAGGGGCAGCCACAGCTTCTCTGGGCACCCTGTGCCAGGGCTGCCCACCCTCCCAGGGAAGGATTTCTTTCCAACATCCCATCTAACCCAGGCCTGTGTCAGTTTGCAGCCATTCCCCCTTGTCCTGTCCCTCCAGGCCCTTGGAAATTGTCTCTCTCCATCTTTCTTGTGGACTCCCCTCAGGCACTGGAAGGCCACGATTAGGTCACCCTGGAGCTCTCTCCTTTCTGGGCTGAGCAATTCCCGTCCCTCAGCCTTTCCCTGCAGGAGAGATGCTCCACAGGCTGCTGGAGAGGTGCACAGGTAACACAAGGTGGGGTGTGTGATAATTGCTCAGTAAGTTTGCAGCACCATGCTGGTGCCCGAGGCGTGGGGAAGGAGCTGGCAGCTCCTGTGGTGTTTGGAAACCCCGATCGCTCCTGGCGCCAGTCTAGACCAAAACGTCTTTCCTCATTACTGTCCCTTCCCGGGGGACCGGAGTCACCAAAGAAAATGGAACTGGAGGTGGGTGTTTCCACGAGGGAAATGCGTTTTCCTTCCTGCAGGGCTGTGACATGAGAGAAGTGCCCTGTAGTGCTGTGTGGAGGCAGGAGCAAACGCAGCAAACAGCTTAGCGGGAGGACAGCAATAGAGCTGTCACAGATGAGACACGTCGTTTGGGGATTTTTGGTGTCTGTCTGTTTGTTTCGCCCTGTCAGTAAGAGAGTCGGATGTAAGAAGGATTTTCTGTAAGCTACCGATCCATAATTTTTAATGGAAACCACAAATGCGTGCTTAAAAAAGGGTCCAAATAGGCAGATCATTTGCAAGAGTGCTTTGCTAAAAACATTAAATCTAGGTCTGTGCAATTGTCGGCTGGTTCTGCAGAGGTGGATTCGGCACGGGAGGGTGAAGGGGGGGACCCTGTGGGCACAGGTACCCCAAATGCCCATGCGGGGCAGGCACTCTGCACCGAGGAGCCTGCAGCGCCTGTGTGAAACCGGAGGTGACTTGCTTGACACGCTGACGTGTTTCATCTCTTACTGAACGTGCAGTGCTGGCTGAGTTAGAGGTGGTACCAGACAGGGACTTAACTCATGAAAGTCCTTCGCTAAAACAGACTGTGATACGGGTGTGCTTCTGTCAGCAGCATCCGCTGCGGTTCCTCAGGATGGGCAGAACCAGCTCCTGCATTTTTTGTGTGTGCATCACCTTTACCTCTTCCTCCCGCTGTCGGGGCTTTGGAGCCCTCGTTTGTGAGCCGGGGCTGCAGCTCAGCTGAGCCCGATCCCTGGCTCTGGCCATTGTTTACAGCTGTGCAGTACCTAACAAGGACTTGGAAATTCTCATGTGCAAAATCAAATGCTGCCTCGCCCTGCAGTCACTCCTAATGCCGTGACAGAGCTGGTGAGGCCAGGGGTTTGGTTTCAAAAGGGAATGAACCGAATTTAAGCAACCTTTTTGTTTTCTTTTCCGGTTTCTTTGTTATAAAAGTTTATATCCCTAAATTAAGATGCAGTGAACTAGGTATAGTGAAAATAAGCTGCTTTCAACAATTGCACTTTTAAGAGTAAGGCTGCTTTTTAAATGTAATTCCTTAAGGCTCTATATATTTCACAAGCCAGGAGTTATGAGGCAACTCCAAACTAGGGAATTTGAGTTTCTGAATATTAAATCCCCTTTTAATAACGTGTTCTTACTACAACACTTAAAATGCTTGGCAACCAACAAAAGCCTCATCCGAGAGGGGTATACTACATCTATTTAAAGATATAAAAGAGTTGCCTTCTGGATTCTATTCAGTGATCTATAAGGGGCCTGACCTCTCCTTTAGTTCTTTTCATATTGCTATTACGTTTCCCATGAATGATTTCCCTCCCCCCAGTCCTTTAACTTTTCTAATTTTGTGAAAGAAACCAAGGAGGAGGATTGGCAGCTGGGCACTAGCTGAAAATCTTAAGCCACTTTATTTAACATGAATTTGGTGCAGAAACAGGAATGAGACTGTCTAGCACTACAGTTTGGAGGAGAAAGAACACAGAAAATTATTTATGATTGTCTCATGGGGAGAAAAGTAATTTTCTGTCTCTCACTGGATCTCAGTACTAAATTTTTCAGGAGACCTGACCATCTCCTTTCCCACTGATTAAAGCCTTAGCACCTGTGAGAATTACCTGGGAGCTTAGGCCACCGTGGTTGGGGGATGGAAGTTTTGGGTTTGCCTTATAACATCCATTAGTACAGTCAGAGAAAGCAGGTGAGTTTTTGAGGGAGCCCTTTATCAGGTCACAAGTAGAAGCAGCAAATATCAAAATAAGTTGAGAGCGGCTGATCTGAACGATTACTTTTCATCATAGCTGACAAAACTCCAGGTAGGACTTGACTTGGGCTGGTCCCACGCTGTTTCTTCCTTTATTGCTGTTGTCTTGCAAAGGTCACACTTCAGGGTGCTGGTGCAGCCCCGTACTGAGAGGGGCAGTGCAGAAGGTGCTGCTGCACAGAAGCCCCTGAACTGTTCTGTATAATTTTTTAAAAACTTCACACTGTTTCACCTCTAAAGCCAGCGTCCGGTGGAGGGGGATTAGTGAGGCTCAAGGCTGAGCACTGTTCTGGAGATGGGCTCTAATGGAGCTAATGCAGCCTTGTGGCTTTCCCCAAGTGATTTTCATTTCTCCAGAGTATTTGCCCTCAGCTTCAGTTAAGGGGACTGGAGAACAGATTTTCCCATCGCCAGCCTTGGTCTCCCACTGCAGCCCCTTGGATGTAAGTACATATTTAGGTCTGAGTGAAGTCAGGGGGACTTAAGCATGTGCTTGCGCACAGTTTTGAATAGAGAACTAAGCAGAGATTTGGGTGCTTTCCCAAACCAGGATCCCCTTGTCCCCTCTGTGTGCAGCTCCTTTGCCTTGTGCAGGTCCATGGCTGGAGCACGGCCAGGCACAGCTCCTGCACACCCACCAGTCTGGTGTGTGTCCCCCACGGGGGATCCAAAAATCACATTTTAGGTTTGCAGCTTTGCTGCTCTAAGTGGAACTTTTTTCGTGCACTCCTCTTGTTAAGCTTTTTAAGATTGACTGAGCTGCTTGTCTCAGAGAGAAAGAATCCTCTTTGGATCACGTTTTAGTTTGAATATAGTTGCTGAATTCCAGGGAGTAATGTTTTAGAGTAGACAGTGGTGTATTTTCTGGGTTCCTTTATTTTACGTAACAACAAAAAACTCCACCCTAAACCTCTTTTATGTTTTCACCAATAAAATCCATTTATGTTCCAAAACCAGCAGACTTCTGGAAAGCATTTTTTGTGGAAAGGTCTCCATTTAAAGGACAGTTGTTTGGATTGTAATAAAAAATAATCAAATTTCAGTCCCCTATTCATAAACCCACAAGCCTCCTTGTGTTCAGAAGGCTGCGTGCTGACTTTCTGCTTGACAGAAAGTTAGAACTGTGCTTGCAAATTCTTGGTTTGTTTTTCTTCTCGTGCAGCCCCCCCTCCCTGGGTAACACTGCATAATAGAGAGAAACTCCACAGAAAAGTGGGAAGAGACCTCCTACTGAGGGGTGCTACTTAAGATACAGATCATTGGCATTTACCAGCCATATAAAAACAATATTTTCCCAAACCCTTGGAGTCCTGCTCCACAGCACAAAGCTACAAAAGCCAAAAGTTTGGTGCAGCACATCTAAACAACCCATTTGTTTTTTTTTTTCCAGATGCATTTAACTTGTTTTAATAAACCTCTGGCTTCATCTGTAATTCCAAATTAGGGGTTTTGATCTGTACCTCAGTGAAGCTCTGCAGATCTGTTGTGAAATCTTAAGTACTTGCATAGTACAAAAAAGGCATCTCTCCTGGCTAATATATTTATTACTTTAAACAATCTGCTTTATGGTACATCCATCATGCTGCAGATTTGGTGATAATTTCAAAGACCATAACTTAAGGTGGAACAAACTGTTTGCATTTTGTTATGTTTATTATTTTGTCTTTTGAAAAATAAATCAGGCAACAGCAAAGAATGAAGCAAATGCCAGTCAAATTTTAACAACAAGGGTTTTTTAGTAAGAGATTGAGACCAGTTCCTGTTAAAAGTGGTGTTAAATACTGACTTGTGTTCTGATTAACTTTAAAAGATATAAACTGAAACTGATATAAATGCTAAACAAAACTGTGTATATTTAGAAGAAGAGCTTCTAGTTGCATTTATAAAAACAACAATTTATAGTTACGAGAATACTTTAATAGCAGAGCAGTACTGGGAAATGAAACAATTGTGTTATTAGCTGGTTTTAGACATGCATGAGAAAACATCTGATGTTTAGGTGGCAGTTTCCCCCCCAGAAAGAAAAAGGAATTACAGAATTCCCAAGATCAATATAAAACTAATTCAAGTGAGTTGCTTTATGGGAGCCCTGAGTCAAAGGAAACATCTGGTCCTGCGCCCTTTTAGCAGGATTGTGGTGTAACTGCAGAGATGTCACCCACGAGGGGCCAGGGATGGCTGGAAAAGCAGAATTAGCTCCCTAAAAAGGGCATCTCATTTATACAGGAGTTATAAAAATGTGTGTTGGTTAGAAAGGTCCCCTCTGTGTTTTACCTTCAAACAGCTGAGGTTGGGAGGGTTATTGAACAAGACAGATCTGCTGCAGCTGCTTTGGGTTTGCTCATATTGGAAACATTTTAAAGCAGATGATGCTGTTTTCAGAATAATGATCCTAAAAGGCTTTCATGTGCATAATGATAGGAAATCATCACATTTTACCTTTGTCCAGGCATTAATTTTTCTTTTGCAGTGTGGTTTTTTACCTCCTTTAGGAAAGCATTACAAAAGTAAATTTCCATTCCTGAATCTTCCAGGTAGTGCCTCCTGTACTGACAGTCACCAAATAAACCCTTGTGAGCTTTGAGAGAATACAGAAAGTATGGTTAAACAAACCCAGCTCTCCTTCCAAGGGATTTCTTGCACAGTGTTTTAGGGATGGCTGTGCCTGTGTGGGGAGAGCACACGAAACTTTTTCCCCCCCTTCCTTTGCACCGGAGAATATTCAAAAGCACTTTTTGTTGGTTTGTGAATAACCGTATTAAAAGGGGAGGAAGAGATGTTATCTGTCAGACCCTTTTAGTGTCATAGTACCTAACTTTGTATAGCCCATACAGAAGACTGCCAGGGATGCTTTTTTTGATCCTCTTGGAGCGCGGCTTTTCTTTTCAAGCCTCTGCGTAATGGACTCTTAATCCCCGGTTTGCTTCCTGCCCCGGCAGAGATGTCTTTAGCCCAGCATTCATTCTGTTTACCTTTTTTTCCCCCCCTTTTTAAACTAAAAAAACCTTGCAAGGCAAACCCCAGAACGCACGAAAGACCTATGAGATATTTGTGAAATGGGCCATGACTGCTTATAATTTGTAGGAATAATTACAGCATGTAAGGAAGTCTGCGTTTATTAGCAGCAGTGCCGGAGCATGTTGTTAAGCACACAGTGTGTCAGCAGAGCAGCAGGCTGCCCGGAGCCCAGAAAGGCTTTCATTGTTAATTTGGAGCAGAAACACTGAAGCATATCCTGAGAGGGATGCTAATGAAGGGACTGCCAGTAGTAAAATCCCGGTGACCTTTGTGCTTTGTGCTAATTTCTATTCCCCCTTTCTCCCTTCCCCCTTTGCCGTCCCCCCTGAGCTGCTATCTGGCCATTTAGCCCCTGGATTTTGAGGTACAGTAGGGGTGTTGTCCGTGCTGGGGTGAGCTCCACGTGCCTCCCCACTCCCACTCAAGTCACAGCAGATTAAAGAGGCTTTTGTTGAAATATAACAGACAGACACATAAGGCAGGGTTCAAATTAACTGATTATAAATCACTACTTAGTCTGAGAAGCCAAATCTAGAGCTGGCTAATGATTTGAAATTACTGGCCAATTGTTAAATTAATCCCCTGTTTTAAAGCAACTGGGAAATGTTTGACAGCTGCACAGAAATAAATATTTACGTGTTTTCTGTAGGACCTGTTCTCTGCAGGGCTTGTTCTGGCTGGTCCGTGGAGAGGCAGAAGGGAGGTGGCAGAGCTGAGCCAGACACTGGGGCTGCCCCAGGGAAGGAAATGAGCCTGGTTTTCAGATGGACCCGTTGTACTTACGGCACCCAGGTCTTGGCTTGAGAGTCGAGCTTTAAATTTTCAGCCACTTAGGGAAAAGGAGTTGGAGTTGATGGTTCCCTACTGTAATTTTCCTTTTCTTGCTCTGTTCTCTGCCTGACACTGAAAGGATTTTGAATTCATGAGTCAAGCAGTACAAATAAGAGTTGAAGGAACCATTTCAGAGTTGTCACTGGGGGTCTCTGCATCCAGGGCTGAGGTCTGGAGCTGGTGGACAAGAAGCTTTCAGCCCTTCTTGCAGATTGAGATCCCCCCACTCTTTACGCAGTGGGAGCAGTGGGCTTGGGAAGTCTTCACAGGGCAGTGTTGGCCAATTCTTGTGATGGAAACATTACCCTTTTCCCCCAAAACGGTGTAGTTGGAAGAAAGGGAAGGGGGAGCATCAGACACACCCATGAACCCTGTCCTGCTGCTGCTCTAACACTTCGATATCTTTCCTTTGCAGGGACTGTGAAGGTGAAGAGCTCTAATATACAAGTTGGTGACCTCATCATTGTTGAAAAGGTTTGCCTTTATATGTTTCTTTTCTGTGTAAAGCACTTTTTTTGCAAAACTATAGGAAATGAGATATTTTGAATTTATGCTTATTTTATGACAGAATCTCAAGTGTTGAACACTAGTTACAATATTTAGTCACTTTTTAGGGTTCCCCTGCCCTGCCAATAACAGCATCATCTTTACAAATGAGAGCAAATCTGTAGACATGCACCTATAATCTAATTTTTCTACTTATACTGTAGTAAGATACAGAGAATCCCTGTCTGTTCTCTGACTGTTTGGTACAGGTTAAATACCTGTAAAAAGCCAACATTCAGATGTTGCTTTGGGTGTAAGCCCAGTGTTGGGAGACACAGTGATCCATTTGTAGGTATTGGCAAGTACAGATATATTTCCCCCTTTATACAAGTTTATATGTGGGGGGTTTTTATCCGCTGGTTTTATGGTTTTCCCACACGTGCTCTGTGCAGGCAGCTGTGACCTTTAAAATCATTAGTATGAAAATATTCGGTACCAAAAGAGAAAATTGGTAGCTGTGCCTTCCAGATACAACCTTTCTTTTAGCCTGGGACTCCTTGAAAGGAAACCGGCATTAGTTTAAGATTTCTTCGTACTTCTGGAATTACTCGGCAGCCCTTTTGTAAACCAAGCCCTTGGGTCTGACCAGTGGGAGCTGGCACCAGTTATTGTTCTGCACTTGGAATTCTGCAGGGAAGCGAGTTCAGGATTCAAAGCGGAATGAATGCGAAGCCTCAGCTTGGGAAAGGGATCCCCTCTGTCCCCCGTGCCCCCTGTGCTGTCGCGGTGGGGCCGGGCAGGAGCTGCACACGCGTGCGGGGCTGGGGGCACAATAATGGCCTTTCTTCTCCTCGCAGAACCAGCGGGTCCCTGCTGACATGATCTTCCTGAGGACGTCGGAGAAGAATGGTAAACATCTGGAACCAATTGTCAATATAGCCATTAACCTTTCACTGGTTGTTTAGAGAAAGTTATCTTTTGGAAATGTGAAAGGCATAGATAATAGTAAAATTTTAGAGAGACAGAGAATTCATGTTCAGAGAAAGCAGTTTTATGGAAAAGGGGGTCTGGGCATGTTTATACTCTGTTTTTGTTTGCTAATCAAAGAGCTTAGGGGGTTGAATCCAGGGTAGATGGATCTGGTTACATAACAGTTTGCATTTTAAATGTAAATCATTTTACTTGCTGTTCAGATTTGTTTTGTTTAGCATGGGATAAGGAAATGTTTGATCAGAAGGGTTAGAAATTATAAAGACTAATGAGAACATGTTAAATGTCTTAAAAATACAGTGTCTCACTGTATTTTGGACTAGCGGAAGGAAATGGATGTGTGATGCAGGAATATCATCCTTACATTATTAACAAATGTTACTTGGAATCAGACACTGTTTCCAAAGAAAGAAGGCTATGAATATCCCAGCTGTGAAGCCAGTTCATGAGTTATCTATAGATGTACCTACGAGAGAGCTGGGAGGAACACTGAGTGCTGTTGAAACCCACAGGGTCTTGCTTCCTTCGCACTGACCAGCTGGATGGTGAGACAGACTGGAAACTGCGGCTGCCTGTCACCTGTACCCAGAGGCTGCCAACTGCTTCTGTAAGCTCCTCTGCAAGCTCTGGGCTTGGTAAACCTGTGCATGTTTCCCCTGAGAAGTGTTGGGCTGCCTCAGCCCGTGGGCTGTCCTGAGCAGTGGGTGAGTGCAGCATCGTTCTGCTCAGGGCGTGTGATACATTAGCTTTGGCAACCAAAACTACAAGTGTAAAACAGCTCCTCCTGAGCTCCAGACAAAGGTGAAGCTTACCTGTGCCACAGGGCTCTCAGCACATGCTGTGCAGGTAGGCTCTAGGGTCAGCAGCCTCAGGTGGCTCAAGGTAGGATGCTCCTATTTGCTTTTTCCTTTCCAGAGGCCACTGCAGTCACTTACTGCAGGACAGGTCTTGTTGCCCTCTGAAATGGCTTCAGAGGCCATTCAGTTTTTATTGCCCGCCCTTATGAAAGGGGAGGTGTCACCATGGAAGCTTTGCTGTATGATCTAAAACAAGCATGAAACCTCCACTAAACATGCTGTTTCCCAAAATCTCTAGCTAAAGCAGTTCAGGTGCTGTTGGTGCTTTTCGTTTGTTTGTTTTTAAGAAAAAAAAAAGGGGGGGGGGAATCAGAGTACCCAAGTTATTGATGTTCTATCTGTAAAAAGTGCCAGAAGTTTCTTTTATACAAAGCCTTTGAAGCAAGGCATCCTCTCCATGGAGTGAAGAGTTCCTGCCTGTGTAGGAGTCAGCAGCAAAAAACCCTGTGCAGAAGTGGCATTACCTTCTTGCCAGCCCAGAACTGTCCTAGTGACACGGGCATCTTGAACTAAATACTGAGTGATAGGCTGTGCCCTGGTTGCCTTGGAAGACCAAACGATCTTTGCTATGAAGTAATAAGTATCTTAGGCTGCCTTGATTTTTCAGGCTGAAGTTTCTTTTGTGGGCCACAGATATCTAAGTAAGTCCCAGGAGTGTCTCAGATACCACCCCAAGAAATGCTCCTCAGTGAAGCTGCTACACCAGAGGGCTGTTCTCTTAGACACTTGGGCTGCAGTAAGGAACAAGATTTAGTAATTGCCTTTCTTTGATAGGTAACTCTTGCTCAAATATTGTGGTGGAATCATTTGTACATTATTAAAATGTGGTTGTCTGTCTGCCAAAACGTGTCTGTTTTACAGGACCTGCTGCAAATCCGATCCTATGTATACGCAGAGGAGCCCAATATTGATATCCACAACTTCGTGGGGACCTTCACGAGGGTGAGTCTCTGTGACATATGTTTGAAATCAAATCTCTGCAAACCTGCTGAATGGTGCCAGGGTGCCAGGGATTCTCAGGAGAAACAGTGAAGTTTGTCTTGCCATTTCTATTTTTCATTTTCTTTCTTCATAAAACCCATGAAATGAAAATGGAAACTTTGACTTGGAGACAATGTCTTAGGCTCTTTGGGATCAAGGACCTCACCTTGAAGGTATTAGACATGAACACATGGACAAAGGTTGGCAGTTACATATTCATCGTGGCTGTTCAGAAGGAAATCTGAACCACCGTGGACTCTGTAGGATTAAAATCCTTTAATTGTGAAAAGACAGGGGGTCTTAGGTAGATCAGAAATTACAGTCTGAATACTGAGTCAGTTGGGGTTTTGCCTTCAGTTGCTCTCAGCCTATGTGCACTCAGTTGTGTTTGCCCCCATTTCAGAGGGCAGCAGCACTCAGAGCCACTGAGAGGTGTCACCATTAACAACATCTCTCTCTTGACTTGTTTGGAAGACGCATTGTTGGGGTTTTTCATCTCAGTGGGATAATGAAAATTTTGAGAGAGTCATCCAATACCTTTGGGGAGCTTTCAGAGGTTGTAACAAAAAGGGAACAGGGAGAGCTTTTTAGAAGGTGTTGTCCAAACGGGTTCTGAGTGAGCTCTCACAGCAGCAGGAGAAATGAGCCGAGGGAAGGAACATTTCCCTGGAGAGCTGCTGACAAACAAATGCCTTTCTCATTTTTGATTCCCAGGGACCTCTGGCAGGCAGAGGTGTCTTAATAGATCCCCACTGAAAAAAGTGGTCATGTTTTTAACCCAGAGATATACCAGAGTTTGTGAAAATCCTCCATCCTACTAAGAATCCCTCTACCAACTCTCCCAGCATCCCTCTGCAAACACCTCTGTGTGACTCTTGTCATCCTCTGCTCTTTTGCATTACTGACAGTTTTGGTTTTCTTTTTATCCCCTTGTAGGAGGACAGTGACCCTCCAGTAAATGAAAGTTTGAGCATAGAAAACACCCTGTGGGCCAGCACAGTGATTGCATCAGGTAAGATGGAGGCACGTGTGAAATTGTTTTGAAGGGAATATGTTAACAATTTTTAAAGGTATTTTTGTAATGGAATAATAATCTCTGTCAGTTGGAGAAATTAGCAGTTGGAATGAGGTTTCCCACTTGTCCTAACACTTCTGGGGAGCTGATCTGACATCTAATTGCCTCTTGGACATTCCTAGATGAGAAAGAATTGAAGTGGCCTTTGGGGCACTTCTTCAGCGTACAGGGCCAGAATAGCACTTAATTGCTCTCCACATTGACATCCTAATCTGTAACAGAAATGGTGTCAAATAGATTCTGGTAACAGAAGCTAGGATGAAAGATTTCCAGGTAAGTGCTTCCATTGAGTTCGTCCTATATACTTTTAGAAAGGAAAAAAATCAGATCTTTGACAGAGTTTGACTTGTATATACAATAAGCTCCCAATGCCTGAGATTAATCAATGCCCTCTTGTAAAGGCTTGTCAAAGTAAAAGCCTTGTTTCTCTGCTGTCCAGTGTGTTTGGGAAGCTTGCAGAGCCATGGCTGGAGGAGAGTGGAGTTCTGAGGTCCAGTTCTGGAATGGAGAGACTGGACAGTGCATTTGCAAATATCCTCTCAAAGGGTTTATGGAACTGAGTCTGTTTTAAGTGGCCATAAACCACCTAGAAACTCTTTTTACACATCCCAGTGTGCCTTCAAGCTTTTTCTAGTCCTGGCAGGTGTTTCCTCTTGTTTTGACTCACTTACCAACATAATACTCATTTGTTTCTCCTATGGCAGTAATAAATAGCACGTTGTAGGTTATTTGTGTTAGAGAAAATAGTGGATATTGTTTTTCTTCCTCTGTGAGTGAAAGCTGTGGAGTTGTGGTGCCATCTCACTGGGCAGCCCTTGGTTGAAAGGCACAGCAGAGCTATGTGGCTGCTCCATCTGCTGTGGTAGGGATGGCTCTGACTCTGATTGTGTGAGGTGGATTTGGAGTAGCTGTGCCATCTGCTGATTTGAATTCTGATGATCTTACCACCACCTGCCATCTGGCTCCAGGGATTTGTTGTTGTTTCTGGAGGTATCTTTTTAAAGGAATGTTTCTCAGTGTATTTTTAGAAACCACCTATTTTGAATCAGTCTTATTTAAAAACAATTCACTTGCAGCTTGTTAAAACTTTGATAATTAATGAGAGCAGGGCAATAGTAGAGTATAAAGTAGCAATGTGTTTGCAGGAGTGTTTTATTTTAGAATTGCTTTTCCCCATTTTTTACAGACTAAAATTTTATGGTAGAAAACAAGTGAACTTTAAGCAATAGCAGTTTTTAAACTCTTGACGGTACACAGCTTTTTCTTTATGGCTTTTTGCAAAGCCTTTAAGAGAACACCTGTAGAAACCCCGTAATTTGTGCTGCTAAACTGTATTATGTTTCTGTGAGAAGAAAATAGAGAACTTTGTTGCTCGCAGCTCTTTAGCAACTGTGGGAGAGAGCATGAAAACACACTGATGGGCTCCCAGCAGCTCCATCTGTTACAGTAAGGTAGGACATGGTATGATTCACTTTTTGGTAGGAACAGTAATTAAACAAATACTGAAAGTAAACTGTAGATTTTAAAATAAGGTCATTCTGTCTTTGAAGCTGTTGGAATTCATTGGTGAAGGCTGACATCATCAGAGTAAAACCAATAAATAACCATAGCCCAGAACACTGGTTGAATTTTGACACACAATGAAGGACCACTGTCTGGTGTAAGACAACCCCAAAGTGGGATTCCAAGTGGTGGGAGGAAATCCAAGAGATCCTCCATCCTTACCAACTCTTATTTATAGTGTGGAGAGACAACTGGCAGCAAGAGGGGGTCAGGGACAGCAAAAGAGAGCGAAGCTCACTGCTCTTTCCGTTCTCAGGAGTTGATGCAGTGTGGTTGAAGTCTTACTGACTCGGAGGATGTTTTCTGTTCCAGTCTGTGTTTTCAGAAGGCTTTTATTGCAGATACCAGCTTTTTTAATTTCTGGTTGCTTCTGAAATGAACCTGCTAAAAGTCCTTCCCACCTGACAAGGCTTTGGATCCAGCAGCAAGTGTTTTTACACAGAGAACCTTGGTTTGTTTAGGTACTGTGGTGGGAGTTGTCCTCTACACTGGAAGGGAACTGCGCAGTGTGATGAATACTTCAAACCCAAGAAGTAAGGTATGGTGAAGAAACAGTCTTATAATAAATATAGAGAGTCAGAAATGGATCATTTAAGGAAAATCCTTCCAAATGCTGTATGTACACACTGTAGGGACAACCTCCTGGGAATAGTTGATATTTGCCAGCCTGTGATTTAAGATAGTTACTCTAAAAGAACTATTTCTCCTTATTTTTTTTGATCCTATTATACATGTGTCTTCTCACTTTTTTAAGGTTGGCCAAACCATTGTTTTATATGGTTATAAGAAGACAGTCCCAGTCAGAATAGAAAAGCTCATTTTGCTGTATTATTCTATTATAGCAAAGCTAAGACACAGTGCAGGGCTGTTTATATAGTGTGCAGGTTTTGGCAGCGTGAGTCCTCTCACACCTCTTCACACACTGCTGGGCTCCTAAAGGATGGAAATTTTATTTAATAAGCTGGCAAGAGTATTGCTTATAAATTTAAATATGTTTGTAGTGTTTTAAAAGAGAGGCTGACTCGTGGGGAATGTCTCTGGATATGGCAGTTCATTTCCTTTGTGAATATTACGTTGAGCTAATATCTTAATTTGTGTGCCTGAAATGTCTCTCTCGTATTTTTTTAGATTGGTCTTTTTGATTTGGAAGTGAACTGTCTTACCAAGATCCTGTTTGGGGCTCTTGTGGTGGTCTCCCTGGTCATGGTGGCCCTTCAGCACTTTGCTGGCCGCTGGTATCTTCAGATCATAAGATTTCTTCTTCTCTTCTCAAACATCATTCCCATTAGGTAAGGTAGCAGCTGCCAGTGCTTCCCAGCACAATACTGCTCGCTTTGTGTCCTCCTCCATGTTTCTGCCACGGACAGGCATGTAAACTCTTATCTAGTCCTCATTTTACAGCCAAGCAAATCTAGAAATAGAAATCAAGTTACTGTTCAAACATAAGAATTGCTTTGTTGTTTCTGCTGACTTGGTTCGACTTGTTAACCCCTTCACTGACTCAGGCTGTGCATTAGTCCTTTAAGGGCCCTGCTCTCGGTGTTTGGACTGCCTGGGTGCTTTGATAAGAGCAGAGTGAAAAACAGAAAAGGAGGGTTGTTTGTACAGCCTGTAGTGTCATAGCACACAGCTGCCTTTTAGGGGGAATGAAACTTTAATATTGGATTGTACTGCGTTAGTAAGTGGATTAGGAAGTTACTTTGGGTGCAGGACTGGGATTCATTTCAGTTTCATTTTTAACCTGCTCTTTGTGGATCAGTCACACTGTCCTTACTCTGTGCCCATCCTCCCCTCAAATCAGACCAGTTCTTCTCACTGTAATGTTATCATCTGTCTTTGAATTACAGAGTAATTACTTTTGCCACCCAGCCACTGACTTTGAATATACTTCTCCAGAAAGGGCCTCTTCAGCAGCTCCAATCCAGCGTGGACAGGGTGTCCTTTCATTGCACTGTGGCAGTTCACAAGGATTGTTTTCCAAAGCTTAATTGGTGTTACCTTTTCTTCCTCTTTTTCCCCTCCCTCCTGCGCAGTTTACGTGTGAATCTGGACATGGGGAAAATTGTCTACAGCTGGGTGATCCGCAGAGATTCCAAAATCCCCGGCACTGTGGTTCGGTCCAGCACTATTCCTGAGCAATTGGGCAGGATATCCTATTTGCTGACAGACAAAACAGGTATCTGTGGAAAATCATGGAATGTTGTTGTTTGGCTTTTGTTACCTTTTTGGCCAGGCAGAGAGTATAATGTACGTTTTCTTTGGACTAGAAGAAATGCGCATTTCCTGTCACTTTGACTTGTGATTTAATCAGTTTTTGGAAGAAGGTTCTGCTTTATTTTTTGTTCTGAATGCACTATAGGTAAGGTAGGACAGGAAGGTTAGACTACTTCAAAGAACACTTAAAACATGCTATTAAAACAAAAGCTGAGGGTAAAAATAAAATTAAAATCAACTTTTTAGAGCTAGTTTTCAAAGCCAGATAAAGATAGCTTACACACGTAGGCAGAAACATATCATCAGTCTTGTCTGCTGCTGTCTTTATACTTTTGAAGTTGGGCTTGAATCTGAGAGCCTGAGCTATAATGACATAAAATCCTGGTCCCACTGAAGTTGTTTGCAGGGGGTTTTTTGTTCCAATGGGACCAGAATTGTGCCTGCAGCTCTTGCTGGCACTGATTGTGAGGTGAATCTCATTCTTATTTACGCAGCACTCCTTCCCAGGAGAACGAGCCCCCAGGTTTGTTAATATTGTCTTTTTTGCTGGCTGTGCTGAGTCTGATGCCATGACTGGTTCAGCTTCTGGCCCAGTTTCTCTTGAGTTCCAGGTGCAGGGACAGGGAGGTGTGCTGGGGAGTGGGTGTGTTGGTTCCCACCCCACGCCTGCTGCTGCTCGTGTTGCAGGAACTCTGACACAGAACGAGATGGTTTTCAAGCGGCTCCACCTGGGCACGGTGGCGTATGGCCTGGACTCCATGGACGAAGTGCAGAGCCACATTTTCAGCATATACACCCAGGTACAACTCATCAGTTGACTCTCCGTTCACAAAAGCTTTCCAGGTCACTGCAATAATGATGAATTATTGTGGCAGGGATGTGCTTATTGACTATTAGTTTTTGGGACGGTCTGAAGGCCATTCGATGCTTAATGCATAAATAATGTCATGGTTGCTTGTTGCATCTGCAGATAGTTTCACATGCCCCAGTCTTGAACTGTCCCAGCACAGGCAAGTGTAAGTGGGTGTATGTGCCTGTGTTTTGTTACTGGGGTCTGAGTGTAAAATAACACGCATTTATTTAGATATCTAGGGCATCTCTCGCGCTCTTTCTCCCTTCTCCTTCGTAGCATCTCGTTCTTCTCTTGCTGTTGGGACCCTTAAATGTTTGAGCTGTACTAAAAAAAAATATTCAACAAAACCCCCCAAATGACAAACCCCCAAACTTCAGATCTGTTTGCCCTCATTCCGTACTCAATCTCTAGAGAAAACCTGACTGCTAGTTAATTATTTGCCAAAGTATTCAGTATTTGTCGAGAACATTTGGGTGAGGGACTAGTGACTGAACGCGCTTCAGCTGAGGGTTTGCTGTTGGATTTTGGCAGCAGTGCTGAGGAGCAGCAACATTAAATTTGAAGATCTTATCTGGCCTGATCACTAGTGTGGAAAATAACATGTGGAATTACCCTGGTGAGGAATGTCTCATAAAACTTTTATAATTACCACGTGAGATTCCCTATAATGAGAAGCATTTGCTGGCAGTGATTAATTTTGAACTGTAGTTCTTATTCTTTGCTCTTATTTTTACCATGTTGTGGCCTTTGACCTGGAAGTGAAACTTTTGTCCTCTTGACACTAAAGGTTAACAGAGCAGGAAACTGGATCACTGTGTGTCCCTTCTTCAACCAGGATAATTTAGTAATTGTGCAATTATCTGAAGACTCCCATTCTGATACTAAAAATAGTATTAAAAATTAAATGAATGTAATTAAGATTTTCTGGCTCCATAAGAGTCATCTGTTTTCTGTTTTCACCAATTATATTCTCTTGCACATGAAACCCAAGCGACTAAGGTTTCCAAGCCACTGGTCTTTTGTGGAGCAGAAAGTGGTTTCGGGGAGTCTTCTGACTGCTGTCTGGTGGATCTGCGACAAAAGGGTTTTTAATTGGAGTACTGTTCCAAAACCTGGGGTAAACCTGGGGCATTTTCCTGCACTGGTAGCAGTGATGAAGGAGCTGAATAGCCGGGGTTGTGCTCTGTGACGGGCACGTCTCGTTTCTGGGGACAGTCTGCGCAGCTGCCTCGCGTATGGTCTTCACTGAAGTAAAAACTTAATTTCCCCCCCTCCACAATAATTCTTTTTTCTTTTCCCTAAGCAATGCCAGGACCCCCCCGCCGTGAAGGGCCTCGCCTTGGCCACCAAGGTGCGCAGGACGATGAGCAGCCGCGTGCACGAGGCGGTGAAGGCCATTGCCCTGTGCCACAACGTCACCCCCGTGTACGAGTCCAACGGCGTGACGGACCAGGCGGAGGCAGAGCGGCACTACGAGGACTCCTGCAGGGTGTACCAGGCCTCCAGCCCCGACGAGGTCAGTGTTGCTGGAGAACCCCCGGCGCTCTGGAGATGGAGCTCCAGGGTGGTAGGGAAGGGGATGATATTCCAATGCATTTATTGCTCTGGTAACTCGCGAGCGGACCGCAAGTGCCCTCAGCTGTTCTGCCCCTCTGCCTGGAGCTGCAGATCCACGGGGTGACTGGGTGTCTTGTACCATTGCAGCTTTGTGCAGGGTATATTTTGCACTTCAACACCATGAGTCGCTTTGTCCACATGTGGTAAATTATGGGCTGTCTTATCTTGTTTGGGGGGCGAGACTTCTGGGAGGGGGTTAGAATACTCAGTTCAGAATAGAATACTCAGTTAGAATACAGTTCAGCTTGCCCCTGCTCTGTGAGGCGTTTGAACTCCAGGGCAAGTGAAAAGTTGTAAATCACGCTGGGCAGCGCTGCTGACCCAGGACACGTCCCTTCCCCTGCAGATGGACAGGCCAGTGCCCAAGAGCGAAGTGCCGAGTTTGTTTTGGAGCAGAGCTGTGCCCTGCCAGCAGGGCCAGGGCTGTGCAGGCTGGCACAGGGGGGAGAAGCTTTGCGGCTCTCCAGACACTCACTGGAGACTTTAACTCAACACCTGAGAAATTGGGTTTGATACAGGACCTACAATTTAAGTGCTGTTTGCAACCCTCTGCAAAATTTGGAAGATTTAATTATAGTGTTACTTCCCTCTCCCTTCTTGACAAAGACAGGAGGAATAAAATACGGTTTTGTGTATTGGTTGCACTTCTTGGATGCATCTTCTTTTAGTGCAACCAAAGTAGCACATTTTATTTTCTGTTAATCTGTACAACTACACTTGCTCTGTCCTATGAAAAGAGATTGAAGTTTGAAACTTCGCCTGAGACGTATGAGAACATGTCACCCTTCTGATTATATTTGAAGGGTTCTTCCATTTATTGCCCCAAATAAACCAGCTTTGCCTCTGATAATAACCTTTTCACCTCTGACATCAGAAGAGGAGCTGGCTTTCCTCATTGTTAGAGGTGAGAAGTGCTTTGCACGGAAATACATTTATTCCTTCGGAGCTCAGCTGTGTGAGGATTTGGGGACTGTTAAATTACTGTAAGGCTGGCACACAGAATTAGTTTCCACATGTTCCCTGTAGTGTTTTTCTTCCAAAGTAGGCAATTCATTTGTTTCACACAGTGTGTTTTTCTCTGCACGGTACAAAAGCTGCATCTCTGCTCTTCCCCCTCCATCAACGTGCCCCCAGTGCCAACCAGCCCTTCCTCCTCCTCGAGCAGGGTGTGGGTGTCCTCTCCTCCTCTCCCACCCACAGTCTAGGGCAGGGTTTGTTTATCTGCTTTTCCCCTCTATAATGTTTTGCTCTGCCCTGTAAAGGCAGCTTACAGAAGGCAGCTGCCTTTGGACTGAAATGAGTTCTGAATGATTTCCAGATGGTATTTTTTGTGATCTGCATTTAAGTTGGGGTTTTTTTCCCCCTAAAGCATTTACTGGCTATTTTTGCACAGATCCTCTGTTTATTTACATATATACTGTGGTACATAGTGAAATCAGTGATTTTTCTTTTCCTTTTTCTCTTTATACTGTTCTGTCTGTAAAATATTTATGCAGCAATTTGTCTGAAATACCCAGGGGATATTGTTTGTTTGTTTTACTATAGCATGATAACTAATCCTTCCAAGATTATTGTTTAAATTCTTTTTTCCTTTCTTGTGATATCTTAAGTAGAGAATTACAGCGGGTTCAGAAATCAGATACGCTTTGCTGCACTGAGGCAATCTTGTCTGTAGGTCTTAGATATACAAATATTGTTTAGCCATGCTCTGTATGTCATACTAGATGGTACAAAATGCAGGATCAACACAAGTGGAGTCCTTAGAAGGGAGCTGTGCTGTTAAATAACATTCCCTGTAGGGGAATGGCTTTGGACTCCTGTTAAAGCCAGCCTTTGAAATCCTATATCAATAAAATATTGCCATGGCAGGGAAGGTCAGTTTATGAAATGAGTACAAAAACTTGTATTCTCTTTACTTTACCAGCAAGGGTAATTTCTACCAGTTGGCACAGGATTCATTTCCTGTAACAGAAAGCAGGATTTCCTAAATTTGTTTCCTGTGCACGCTGCCATTTAGGAGTCTTGAAGTATCTTTATTCAGATATCAGTTACAGCCTTGGGGCTCTGCGAGCCACTTGTCAGTCGTGGCCATACAGTAACTAACAGGGGAAATGAAATAGATATAATCTGATCAGAGATAAGAGTGCCTGGGATTCCTGGGCAAACAGTCTTTAACCCTGACAGCCCTGCACAGCTGCCAGGACATGAAAGGGTGCAGGGATCAATCGCTCTCTGCCTGCGCAGGCGGCCCTAAATGGGACTCCGCAGAGCAACTCCTGGCACCAAGGATCAATGTGTCTCTTTAGAACGAAATTTATTAGTCGATATCCACTTCAGTGGTGGCTTGGGCAATTTAATTGTCAGAAAGAGCAAAGTTTGGGGATAGTGTGCTGAGCTGCTGGGGCTGCTCTGTTTTGTAATGATCAGCATCAGGCTTGGCCTGGACTGAGCTGGGAAATCCTGGCATGTGGTCACTTTATTGATCTCCCTCATCAGTGAGTGGGTTTGGAGAAGGTGGTTGAGAGATTTCAAGCCTCTTTTAAATCTCGGGCTAAGCTGTAAACTTGTTTTTGCATCTTGAATGTTTCTCCTCTTTTCGCTGTGGGTGAGAGCACCCCTGGTTATCTGTTTGCAGGGCACACATAAACCTGCCCTGCGTGTCCTGGAGCTGGGACGTGTTCCCTGTCCCGGGCCCTGCCAGAAGAACTGTCTGTGCTCCCACTGCTGTCAGTGTGTCCCTCGGTCCCCCAGCACTTCCCAAAGGCGCGGCCCATTGTGTTCCCTGCTGAGTGGAGACAGTGATGCTCTTAGTGTGTCTGCTGGGGACACTTCAAAATCACGTCTCAGTAGTTACTCGTTAAGTACTGTAGAGGCTGGGAAGTGGCATGTTCCCCCCTGTGGGTCACCTGGAGGTGCTGACAGGACCTACACCTGCTCGGGAGCAGCATGGAAAAGGGGGATTTATTATTCTTCCACTGAGTACCATTTTGGGGCCATCCCCAATTCCTGCTGCTCTGCAGTCAGTCTGAAGTGTGTCCTGTGCGTGATGTGGCACCTCTGACTGCTCACCCATTTGTTCCTCTGCACAAGGCTTTTCTTTCTGCAGATTTAAAGCTTCCTGCTGCAGGATTCGAATGGGATGCTGGCAGGGAAGGAGGGAGGAGGTGTCTGGAAAAGGAGATGCTGAGCTGGGAGCAGAGATTTGTCTCTCCAGGCATTTGCAGTTTACCAACGTGGGCAAATCCAGTGCTGCTCGGGCTGAACATCGTGTTGTGAGCAATTCTCAGTCATTATTTATTAACCAGAGTATTACAAACCAAGCTCCATCTCTGCTCTGGGAGACTGTTAGGAGGATTATCTATCTGCACACTTTAATGCACTGAGGATGGCTTGAAGAAACTTTTTCAAAGATAAGCTTGAAAGAGCCTTTGATTTGTAATCTTTGAGAGTAAGCCTGCAAAAACTTGCTAATATTAAATCAAATATTGATTCAAATTGATTTAAAGGTCTTTCAAGGCAAAGTCAACTCAACTGTTTTTCGAATTTTATTTTAGTCTGGCAATTTAAGACTACTTTATGAAAACAGAAGTTTAAGTTTTCTTTTATACCTAGTTTTGGATGAAAGGGATCTGAATTCATAAAAGCTTATCCAATTAGACCCAGTTGTATTAATTCATCTAGTAAAATCCAGACCCAATGCAAGTATTTACAGGTTCCATTTTTATTTGTATCTCATGTATGTGATTTCCCAAAATAAATTTCATTTCTGTTTATGGTATTCATGGTCACTTAAAGGCAGAACCTGAAAGGTATAAGAGATAATTAACCTTCAAGTAAGCAGCAACCGTGTCTCCAGTGCTCTCGTGCCTTTGAAAATGTCACTGTAAAACACTTCCAGTGTTTCATGTCTGTTTGGAGAAAGTATCCCTTGATCCTTTCTGGAGGCTGGTGATATATGGGCTCATGTCAGCTGCTGCTCCCATCTGTTACTGCCCAGGCAGCTTCCAGAGTTAAATCTCAGCAAGCTCAGTCCTAGATGGATGTGTCAGCTGAGGTGGGGATTCTGGGGGGGATTGTCAGTGAAGCAAAAGAAAGGCTTTGGTCTTCTGTCATGACTCAGTTGCAACTAGTGAAAGCTTGTAAAGAATTTGGTGCTGTAGGTCCCCCAATACTGGAAGCTGCAATCAAAATGATACCCCCCTAAGTTCAGTTAAATGAGTTCTGGTGTGTGCCTTGACAAATCTGTGGTTGATTTAGGGTTTTTTGGTTTGTTTTTTTTTTGTTTTTTTTATTTAACGTTTAGGGAGAAGGGCTCTCTGCTGAGAAGTGTCTGAGCCATCCTTCAGCTGCCTTGCTGATCACTACAGAGCTTGAACGGTGTTGATGAACTGCCACTGCTGAAGAGATAGATAATAACAGAGCTCATTTTGTTTGCTTGCTTTTTTAATATGAATTTTTAATGGGCTGCGTTAGTGTTTTTTGGCTTTGATATTGTAAATCCAGGGTGAATGCGCTGGTTCATATCCTTGATTTCATAAACAGCAAACCAGGAAATAGCATTTTCAAAAAGCAGATGTTTGTAAAGGGATTTACCTGATGTGCCTGAGGGGGTTTGGGCCCCCCAGGGCTGGGCAGAGGGTCCCTGTGCCTGCCCTTGTTCCTTCAGAACAGAATCCCAAAATCATTTAGATTGGAAAGCCCTCTGAGATCAGCGAGTGCAAGATGTGCCCAATCCCCACCATGTCACCCAGCCCAGAGCACTGAGTGCCACAACCAGTCTTCCCATCCCTGGAGGTGACCAAGGGGACTCCACCACCTCCCTGGGCAGCCCCTTCCAGTGCCTGACCCCCCTTTCCATGGAGAAATTCCTCACAATGTCCAAGTGAACATGGCAGTCAAAGGGTGACCACCTCCTGCTGATGTTCTAGGACAGCCCGGCAGCTGAACCAGAGAGGAGCTGGGCTGCCCAAACCCCCAAAATAGTGTTAGGAAGCTTCTAAATCAGGGAAAACCCACTAGGAAGAGCCGTGGAGGAGCACCTGTGTTGATATCCACAGATCTATTTGATAGCACCATTAACGACTAATGAATTCTCTGCAGCCTCCCCCACCATCCCTTCCCCTCCGGGTGGGCTCTGGTCACCCTCACCGTGTCCTCCTCCTCTCAGGTGGCCCTGGTGCAGTGGACCGAGAGTGTGGGCTTGACGCTGGTGGGCAGAGACCAGTCCTCCGTGCAGCTGAGGACCCCGGGCGGCCACATCCTGAACTTCACCATCCTCCAGATCTTCCCCTTCACCTACGAGAGCAAGCGCATGGGCATCATCGTCCGGGTGAGCAGCTCCGGGAGCTCCGTGTGCTGGGGAACCTCCTGCTGGCACAGAATCCCAGCATGGGGCAGGCTGGAAGGGACCATGGTGGGCCATCTGGTCCAGCCTCCCTGCTCGAACAGGGCTGTCCCAGAGCACATGGCACAGGGTTGTGTCCAGGTGGTTCTGGAGCATCTCCAGTGAGGGAGACTCCACGCCCTCTCTGGGCAAAACATGCAGTGAAACACATCAAACATCTGTGTCCATGCCACAGTCGTGCTGGCAGAGCTGGGACGGCTGTGGGATGGACATGTGGGGAGTGGACCCAGCTCACAAGAGCCTTCTCCAGTCAAGGTCACCCAGGAGCAGAAATCAAGCAGGATCGCAGGTCCAGCTTACACTGCACGTCCAGAGCACTGTGGGGGGCAACAGGCAGTGATGGAGAAGGCAGCAGGTGGGAAGGAGGGAGGAGGTTCTGGACTGATGCCACAGCAAGTAACTTTAGGGTCTTGTTAGTGGTTTTGTGAATCTGCTCCCCAAATCTCTGCCGGCCAGCAAAAGTCCTCTCAGAGCCCATGGAAGTACAGCAGGGCAGGAGGAAGCCCTTGGAGCTGCAGGGAGCTGTGCAGGGGATGGTGTGTGAGCTGTTGGAGATGATTGGAAGAGTCCTTGAAGCCCATCTCCCCAGCCAGGCTGAGCACACGGAGTCCCACCAGGGCTGGGACACAGGTGAGTTAGGGTGAAAGGAGCATTTGTGCAGGTATCTCCCTCAGCAGCAGCAGCACTGCACACGCTGAATCCGTGCCCAGCTGAACTCGTACGTGTGCCTGTGGGTTTAGATACAAATGCAGTAAAAGATCAGAGCTTCAGGAAAAAAAAATACCTTAAAAAGAAAGAACAAGAACAAAGTGTGGCTGTTAAAAAGAGTTGTCACCATGGTCATTGCTGGTTTTCAAGACTGATTCTCTAGCACTGTGATAGGAAGATAAACCCAGCTGTGCTGAGGCACTGCTGTTTGCCTGTGGAGCAAACAAGGTGAAGCAATCCGAGTATTTCTTTTGGAGATAATTAAAACATCCTTGTTATTTTTTACTGAGAGTACAGACAGATAATTGGTACCAGGAATCCAAAACATGAATATGAAACCTATAATCCAAGACAAGATAGGATTTTTTTGTATCACTTCATGGGCTCTGCAGCTTTGTTATTTAGGGTGAGGAGAATAGGTAAGGGGGGCTTTATTTTGGGTTTTGTCCTCCTCTGTTTTGTAGTAAAACTGGGTTAAACTAAGTTTATTTTGATTGAGGAACCTGGAAATAGGTTGTAGAAATTTCCTCTGCCTGAAATTTTCTCATCTGAGTGGAAAAGAGTCCTCTTTGTGTTTGCCTTTTTGATTTGAAGCTTATTCCTTTTAAATTACCTGTTATCTACTTTCTCCCAGAAAAGGAAGAAATTCTCTAGTTTGTATTTTTGTATTTAAGATATTTCTGCTGGCAAAACCAGCAGAACTCCCACTTGTGGTCAGTGGGAGCAACATCAGGCCCAGATCCTGATTGTGGATGTTTTTAAAGAACCATTGGTCCCTCTCTGTTGTGCTTGTCAATGGAGTGTCTCTATTCTGTAGTCATTCAGCTGCTGCTAAGCCATTGAAATGAGCTCCCTACTCTGTGCAGAGTTAGGGCTGAGTAGCAGATGTTGGCTGCCCAGGTATTGTTTTGCCACATTTCTGTATGCTGCAAAATATCTTCAAGCAAGTATTTAATTTTAATTTAAAAAATAATTTCTAAATAGGTATCAAGTAAAATTTACTTTAATTAAACCTACATGTATACATGTGTAGGCACTCCTTTGGTTTTGATCCACAACTTGCAAGGTGTTTACCTTTTTAGTGTATGTTTTAAAGCTGTGCTGCTTGTTTAAAAAACAGAAACGAGGGGAGGGAAAGTAGCATGAAGTATCCAGAATAAAATACACACAGCCAGGGAGGGAGTGAAGCTGCATTCAGCATTGCAGTGAGCAGAATCCAAATGGTAACATTTTCTGCTCATCTCTACAGCTATTGCCCATTGCTATAAACTGCACTTTTTCAGCTCTTGGGAGCCCTTGTGGTAATTTTTCCAGGTTTTGTACAGCCTGGGCATGGAGTTTGAGCCAGAGATTGCTGTGCCCGGCCCAGCAGTGCTGCTCCTGCAGTCCCTGGTGGGTGCCCACCTCCCCTGTGCATCCTGCCTGCTCTGGCCCCTGTGTAAAGATCTCCTTCAGCACAAACCTTTTAGGAACTGAAGTAATAGTTAATATTGCAAGCAAGTAGCAGATGTTGCCTGGTTTGGGACATTTTTGCAGTATCTGCTTGTTTCTTTGCGATCAACTGTCATTTCTGCACCTGATTATTTCAGTTCTAAGAAGTCCTGCTTTACTCGAGCAGCCTCTTCACCATTCTGCGCAGTGCCTTATCTTCCCCTTTGAAGAAGGCCTGTTTGTTTGACCACAATATTTTCCATTCTTCTTTTTCTTCGTGTTTTTTTTTTTCCCCTTACCCATGTGGAATGATCTTTGTTGTACAGCAAAGATAGTGCTATTGTCATATCTGGAATTGAAAGAAGCCTTTGAACCGTGGCCAGAGTCAGACCACGGTGGAAAAAGATGCTTCTCCAAAACAATATAACTGGCAAATCTCTGTGTAGATTTATAGTGTGATCTTGCCAGAATATGAGAACGCACTAACCTCCTACTGAACTCGGGGAGAGGAAATGACTAATGCAAGGAGATAGCTGATACAGTATTTATATTGGACAAAAAATCTAAACTATCTTAAGCCAGTTCTGCAGCACGGGAAGTGAAGTCTTTATTCAGTTTCCTACAGAGATGTTGTTAGACACTCTTTAATCAAATAATTTCATAGATAAACCTTTGCCTTTGGCTACTGCCAAGAGCATTGTGTTTTATTCAAGCAGATTCTACTTGTTTTGGTAGAGTGACACGTTTCCCTCCGGGGATGTGGGCTCTGTGTGTGTCGGTATACGAAGGCTGGATGTTTCAGGACATTGAAAACCAGGCTTAGGATGAATTATCAGAATCTTCCTTGTGACTATCTCTGTGAGCTTGGCTAAAATGTTCAGTAAAGGAGCTTTGCTATCCTTGGCTACTTCTTAATTTGCCCAGGAGAGACACTTCTTTTCTTTGCAGGTTTAGTATCCACATCAGGTGCTGCCTCCCCCCCACCCACCACGGTTGTGAAGTCTATTTCGCCACAGGACATGAAGCTTTTGCCTGCTGACTCAAACTATTCATGGATGAGAACCTCCCCCAGTAGTTTCCGTACTGGTGGAACAAACTGACCCAGCCATTAGTGAAAGAATGAAGTGTCCACTGTGCTTTTCTTTCATTTCCTTTTTTCCTAAAGTGCTTTGCCCCCTTCATTCACAACTGTCTATTGCAGACCTTCCTGGGCTTTTTGGTTTTGCGTGTTAAGTTTGGTTTCTTCCTATCCCTGGTGGCTCTCTTGGTTTACAGAGCAGTTTGTTCCCTACTCATTGTTTTGTCTCCTTTGAGGAAATTGCCAGCATTTCCATTAGCTTGTAATACTAATGCCTGTGGCCTCCTTAGGTATCTGCCTGGTTAGAAGGGATTTTTTAATTTGAGGTCATGTAAATATGCTTTGCTTGCAGCCTGTAAATTACTTGCATCAGATAAGGCAGGCAGCAACCTAACCTTTCTGTGGCAAGCAGAAGCTTTAATGATGCTTATTCCATAGACTGTAACAGAGAGGGTAAATTAGAGTGATTTTTACTCTGTTAAGCTTCGTGCATCTGTATTATTGTTTCAGGTAAACATGAAATACATTTTCAAGGTGAGGGCTAGAGGTTATTCCAGGGGCACACACAGTCAGGATTGAGAGGTGTCTGTCTGTGTGGAGATGCCATGTGGCTGATTAAAAAGATGATCCTCCTTGTCTGAACATTAATTCCTGCTGCAAGTAACTGAGTTGCAATTGAATAAGCATCTCCTTTTAGCCCCTAGACAAGATGCTGAGCCAGGAGAACCTTCAGCCTGACCCGGCGCAGACATTTCTGTGACTGTTGTGCTGAGAACTCATCACTGACTTGCTGAGGCCCCTCCAAATCTGCTAATATTGGCCCAACTTAGAGTGTTCTGTTTCTCATCTGCAGGATGAATCCACAGGAGAGATCACCTTCTACATGAAGGGGGCGGACGTGGTGATGGCTGGGATTGTGCAGTACAACGACTGGCTGGAGGAGGAGGTACAGGGCTGGCTTTTCTCCCTCCAGGGAAAAAAACAGGGGGGACCTCACTGCTGAAATACCTGCCAGCCAGGAGGTCGCTGATCCTGGCAATTCACTGCTTTAGTCTTCAGCCAAACACAGATGCAGTAAGGCAGTCAGGTGGCGAGTTCAATATATTTTGTGCAGACTGAGTCCTGTAAATAAAATGGGTTTCCCTCAAAACTGATGGACACCAGATTTGTCCTGGGCTTGATTCTGGTTTTGGATCTATTTTAGTCTAATTTCAAAACTACATTTGGCAGCTTGGTGGTTGAGACATGTTTGTGAGGTTAGTGGTAATGGTGGCCCAGGGTTCAGAGAATCACAGAACGGTGTGGGTTGGAAGAGTCCTTGAAGCCCATCTCATTCCAACCCCCTGCCACGGGCAGGGACACCCTCCACTAGACCAGATTGCTCCAAACCCCATCCAACTTGGCCTTGGACACTTCCAGGGGTGAGGCATCCTCAACAGTAGCTTCAATTACTGATTCTCTATTGTTCACAGAAATAATAATAACTTGGGTTTATTTTAAAGAGTTGATGGCCATAGATGTGAAGTCTACAAATCACAGGTTTGTGTCCTTTTACAGAGCCATTTAAATAAGTGGGATTGGTTTTGCCACCCTGGTATAGCAGAGAGGACATTTTTCTTTCTGATCACTGGCATAGGTCACAAACCATTGCAGATCCCCTTTTCCTCTTGGGTTTATCATGCACTTTATCAGATGTTATAGACTCACTCGGGTTGCTCAAATGGGATGGTTATTTTCTTAACCTGCTGTCTTACATTGCCATCTCCACACTGCTGTGCATAAATCATCCCACTGGAGATGGAGTTTATGGTTTACAATGTGATCCTTCTTTTCAGTGTGGTAACATGGCTCGGGAAGGCCTCAGGGTTCTTGTTGTAGCCAAGAAGTCTCTGACAGAAGAGCAGTACCAAGACTTTGAAGTAAGTTTCTATTTGTTTTTTTTCCCTTTTGTTTTCAAACAATCACTGAAGTGATTCTCACAGAGCTCTTGTGATAATGCTGCCTCTCATCTCCCCACTGCTTCTGCTAGAATTGTCATTCTTCAATGTCTTGATGTTCTTTTAATCAAAGTTGCTTTTTAAGTGATACGTATGAAACCTGGATCCCAGCCAGGACTCTCCAGAGCAGTTCCTGAATCCTGCCTTATAATCTCTTGTGATTATAAATTCTGCAAATGTTCATCATTTGTTAGACAAGTTGTGTTTGTGTCGGGAAACGTGTTGGCTTTTAATTTTCAGTGTTGTATTCTGACATCCAGGGAAACTACAAACAGGCTGAGTATAACCCATTGAGGCTACATGGAAACACAGGCTTCAGGCGTGGGCTTTGGTAGGTGGGTCTCTGCGCACTGCACTGACCTGCTTACCCCAGGCAGGAGGACATGAAGGAGAACTGTTTATTTAAATGCAGAGCTGTCATAGTGGAAATGCTTAGGATTCTCTGCTGACTTAAAGACCATCCAGTTCCAAGTCCCTGCCGTGAGCAGGGACACCGTTCCCTAGACCGAGTTGAATGGCAGTCAGCAGAGGGAGGTTAAGGGGCTGCCCCTCGTGCTGCCCAGCCCTGTGTGCCCCAAAAGCAGGGGCTGACTGGCTGTGCCTGCTCTGCCCTCAGGCCCGCTACATCCAGGCAAAGCTGAGCGTGCACGACCGATCCCTGAAGGTGGCCACGGTCATCGAGAGCCTGGAGATGGAGATGGAGCTGCTGTGTCTCACCGGTGTGGAGGATCAGCTGCAGGCTGACGTCAGACCCACGCTGGAGACGCTGAGGAATGCTGGCATCAAGGTCTGCCTCCCCCAGTGTTCCTAGCAGCAATGCTTAGACCCTCTGGAGGAAGTGGCGTTGTCCTACAGACAGTAAATTAAGGGAGTTTTGGGGCCTCTGTCAAGGTAAACACTTCACCAGATGCCCTTTGTGATGGGGCTGGGTGATGTGTTTTAAACATCTCTGTGGGAACAGAACATGCTGGAAGCAGTGGGTGTTGACTGAACACACCTCTTGTGCTTTCATCCCCTACAGCACTGGCTCCTGCAGACACAGGGTGTGAGGGCAGGAGGGTGGGTGGGGAACTGCAGGGCAGTCCCTTCCTTCAGGCAGGTTTGCATGAGTTTGGTCTGCGGGGCTGGGGTTGGAGCTGTGGATATCCACGTTTCAGTAGCCACTAGAGGGGAGTCTGAGCCAAGAGAATCAGAGACTGGATTTTTTTCCCCAGCTTTCTGGGCTCTGGCATCTCAGACTCGGACACCTCCAACCCGAGCTGTGCTCGGTGGCGAGGGAGCCACTGTGGTGCCCGCTTGGCTTCTCTCTCTGAAATCGTGTCAGTCACATCCCAGAGTGCAAAAGAAGAAAAAAAGTTGATTAAACATTCAGATTTGGGCAGGAAAAGTAGGTGAAAGATTCTGTTTGGGGTTTCTCTGCTTTAAGCAGCAAAGTGAGTAAAGATCTCGAGCCGTGCTGTGAATCCAAAGCAGGGCTGTGTGTTTGGGATTTAGGTAGGAAGTGGAATTCAAGGCTTGGGGCAGACTTCCAGAAGTGCTGTCTGTCTGGAGCCATCCCTGTAAAGAGCAGGGATTTCGGCAGAGAAGCAAGAGGAGGGACAGAGTTCCTTAGTGGAGCTGTGGATTTATCCCCCCACAGCGTGGCCCTGGCCCATCATTCCAGAGTGTTTTCCCGTCCTGTGCCCAGCGTGGCCGGGGCTGTGTGTCATCACAGGGGAGCCCACACTGCTGAGCGCTCCTCGCTCTGCAATCCCCAGCAGGGCATCGAGGGGGTCTTGCAATTCGTGACGGGGACCTTCTTGTTGAGATCAAATCTCATTCCGGCCTCAGATTATTAAGCAAATAAGTGAGTCTTTGTTTTCTGGTTGTTTTTTGGGTTTTTTTTTTAAAGTTTGTTTTTTTTGAGTTTTTTTCTCCCCTGTTATATATTCTTGGAAGAATAAAATCCAGTGGAAAAAACCAAAAACTGATACTTTTACACCCTTGAAGGAATTCCCAGCCAAATTATAACAGGGTATTGCTGCTGACATTGCGTTCTAATTCCTCGCCTTCACCAGCACAAAATAAAAGGAGCAGTGTATATTTAAAAAAAATAAATAAATAAACCCTCAAACCCTGAAAAAACCCAAACCTCAGCGAAGTCGGTGTGTTCCAGCCGTACACATCAGCAGTGAGCTAACCCCAGTTGCATCATCCACATTTCAGGCAGGGCCAGGAGGGATCTTTCTGCAGCAGGGCCCGGGCGAGAAATGGCCGGGCAGGGACACGTTAACACACACATACACGTCTTTTAGCTTGCATTTTGTGGGTTTATCAGCAGCATCTTGAAATATTGCAGGTGGGAAAAATGTTATACATAGTTTGTAACTTCCTTTGCGGTTCAGCGTCTTTAAAAGCTTTGCTTTCTTTCATGTGTGAAAATTTTTGTGTGTGTGTTTTAAGATAGGGGTTTTTTTAGGAGAATAATTTGTATGTGTGTTTTCACAGTCCTTCTACATGCCTGAACTGGCAGCTGATCCTTGTAGATGTCCTGCAGATGTGGCTGCTCATAATAATAATGAAATGTTTGGATTTCAGGTGTGGATGCTGACAGGGGATAAGTTAGAGACAGCCACGTGTACGGCCAAGAACGCACATTTGGTGACACGGACACAGGACATCCATATATTCAGACTAGTGAGTAACACCCCTGTGCCCCTCTCACAAGACTTGTTTGGGACCTGAATTCTGGGGCGAGGGGGATGCCGAGATCACAACTGTTTCCCAGCAGGATGTTTTTATTCTTTTAGCCCAGCTTTCTGTCCCCTGAGCCCTTGTTTCTCCGGCTCACTCAGTGTGCCGCCTGTCCCATGAGTGTTACTTTTGCTCCCTCCGAGACTGTGTTTTGCCCCCCCCGAGGCCAGCCTTCCCCAGCTGCCACCCCTCTCCCCAGGTGACCAACCGTGGGGAAGCGCACCTGGAGCTCAACGCCTTCCGTCGCAAGCACGACTGCGCCCTCGTCATCTCGGGGGACTCCCTGGAGGTAGGCTGTGTCCCGGGGGCACCGGGCTGGGGCAGGGACCCTCCTGCCCTGCCCTCGGTGCCACCTCTGGGCTCTCCGTCAGGTGTGTCTGAAGTACTACGAGTACGAGTTCATGGAGCTGGCCTGCCAGTGCCCCGCCGTCGTGTGCTGCCGCTGCGCGCCCACGCAGAAGGCGCAGATCGTGCGGCTGCTGCAGGAGAGGACGGGGAAGCTCACCTGTGCAGTGGGTAAGGGGCTGGCTGGGGAGCACTGGCACGGAGGGAGCTGTCTGCTGTTTCTTGGTGTGGCCTCACCTGCGATATTGGGGCAGTTTGGGGCGCTGCAATGTAAGGCATGAAGCCGCTAGAGTGTCCAGAGGAGGGCAATGAGATGGGAAGGGCCCGGAGGGGAAGCATGTGAGGACACGGCGCTGCAATGTAAGGCATGAAGCCGCTAGAGTGTCCAGAGGAGGGCAATGAGATGGGAAGGGCCCGGAGGGGAAGCATGTGAGGACACTGAGTGTGTTCAGCTGGAGGAGACTGAGGGGAGACCCCATTGCAGGGACAACTTCCCGGGGAGGGGCAGAGGAGGGGCAGGCACCGATCTCTGCTCTGTGTGACAGGGACAGCACCCAGGGAATGGCTGGAGCTGTGTCAGGGCAGGCTGAGGCTGGATCTCAGCAAAAGGTTCTTCCCCCAGAGGGTGGTGGGGCACTGGCCAGGCTCCCCAGGGCAGTGGGCACGGCCCCGAGGCTGCCAGAGCTCCAGGAGGGTTTGGATGATGCTCTGGGACACAGGGTGTGACTCCTGGTCCTGTGTAGGGTTGGACTCAATGATCCTTGTGGGTCCTGTCCAACTCAGCATATTCTGTTATTGAGTGAACAGTGCCATGTCATCTCATAACACCTGGAAATGCTGATTTAGGGAACAGTGTTTTTGTGGGATGATTGAGGAGATGAAATTTTGCATATGGAAACTTCAATGACAAACTATGCATAAATATTTCATGTGGTATCTTTGTAAAGCAGAGCTTGAACTTGATCAGGTAAAGTGCCCCTGTTAATCTGTGAGCTTTATTTCAGCATTGTGGGTATAATGGTACATATACAGGTCAGATAAATTGATCAGTGAGCCATGGGTCTATTAAAACAAAACAACTAAGAACTTAAATCCATTATTTCTATTTAAAATCCTGCTTTTGTTGATAGGGCTGAATGTTTCTTGTCATAATACAGTCTGGTGCAGATGCCTTTGGTGGGATTGCAAGTTGCCCCTGTTGCTTAACTCCCTGTGTTGTTTGTGCTGTCGTGCAGGTGATGGAGGGAATGATGTTAGCATGATTCAGGAGGCTGACTGTGGGGTTGGAGTTGAAGGAAAGGTGAGATTACCTCGTGTTTAATAAGAATTCCTATGGCTGGTTTGCAAGTAACTCTGAGAATCCTCAGATACGTGTGCAGGAAAGTGCACAGGCTCCCACAAGGATAATCATCAGACCAGTAGCCTTACCATGAAAAATAGTTTGGCTGCAAAGGAGACCACTGTTTAAGGGAGTTCAAATTCATTATTTTGGTTCATGGCAGAATCCCTGAATTTGCATTGTCATGGTTAGTTTTTGGGTTTTTAATCGTGCATAGATACTCCAAATGCTGGAGTTATAATCACACTGATAACATATACCCTAGAAGTACAATTAAAAACTGTTTCTATTAGTTTAGGATACAGGCTCTGGGTTACAACTCTGGTTCCTGCATGTGGAGCTGCTTGGAGCAACAGCACTGCATTTGGAGGCAGTGACAGACTTTGCAGGGAGCCAAAACATTCACATGGAGTGAACTTTTGAGACTGAAAAAATTTGTGTTCAGAACTAACTTGATACGAGTGTCACGCTAACATACATGTTGTGAGTCATAATCCAGAGGGTTTAGAATTGGAGGCCACGGTTCAAATGGGAGTTCTCTTAGTTTTCCTTTTTGCTTAAAAACCACGGTGAGAGGCAGAAGTGCTGAGATAATACTCTCCCTCACCCAGTGCCTTGCAAATAATCTTGGAAATTCTGTCAATAACTAAATAATAATGCAGTGTTGCTTTGTTTCCAGTGATGACATGACCTCACTATGCTTTTGCTTGGTGTTTCTCAGGAGGGAAAGCAGGCATCGCTCGCAGCTGACTTCTCCATCACTCAGTTTAAGCACCTGGGCCGTTTACTCATGGTGCACGGAAGGAACAGTTACAAGAGGTCTGCAGCCCTCAGCCAGTTTGTGATCCACAGGAGCCTGTGCATCAGCACAATGCAGGTAAATGGGCTGCCAGGAGAGCTTTTCCAAAGGAGAGCCCAAAAAGCCAAATCAGAAAGAAAAGGTCCTGTGTTTTGTTTGGGATGCAACTGTTTCATGCCGTGAAAATTTTCATGGCTTGGAACTAAAGTTGTTACTTTGATGTGAAAACACGTGACGAAGTTCCTGCTGTTGGACAAATATCAACAACTTCTCCAAAATGGGGCAAACATCATTCTGCCTTAGAAAACACTGCTGTGTACAGGGTGTCACCACTGTTGTTTTGTAGTTCTTGGAAATGCTCAAAACCTGAAGCAGGGCAATGCTCTCGAGGCCTCTGCTGAGGAAGTGCACTTATTTTCAAGGTGTGTCTTAACACCCTGTTTGAAGGCCTTAGTTCTGATTTGGAATTCACACCTGTGCAGAGCCTCGCTGCAACAAAAACGCAATTGCCAGCTGGCAGGCAGAGTTGAAAGAGGTTTCATGAGCCAAGTTCTGTTCTTCGCTGTGGTGACTTGAGTGAAAATTACAGTTAAGGACAGAGGTTACTCCTTGGGAGGTGCTATTTCCACAACAGTGCACCGATACATTCCTTAAAAATGCCAAGTATTCTTCAAGTGAATGGATATTTTGGAGAAAGCTGGTTCTGCCCTCTTCCTTTCTGGGATAAACACCTTGGAGAGGGATGCATAGAGACTAAAGTTTCAAACTCAGAGGACAGTCTAGCTCACTCTGCAGCTAAAAAAAGAGAATAGTAAACCTGTAACTTCTGTCAAAAAGAAAAAGAAAAATATTGAACTCTTTGGAGTTTTGTATTAGTGTTCACTCTTTTTACATTGGGAAAGCCTCATTCAGGCATAAATAAGGGTGCACCTGTCCTTCACAACATCTGGATGGCTTTGATCGAACCAGTGGGCTTTGGAGGAAACTCTTTATGTTCTTTTCTGTGGAATTACATTACAAAAAGGTTTCCAGTCCAGCTCTCCAGGGTTTGCTCTTAAACGTAACTTTCATCCAAGGTTTGTGTAGGAATAAAGAGGGTTGACATTACATTAGCCTGTCTTCGTTTCAGGAATTTGGAGACCCCGCTGCAAGGACGTTCCAGTTTGAACAGAGTGTATTTTTAAGCTGTTACTTTTACTGCAGTATCTTAGTGCCTGAAAATTAATTTCTTTTCTAGGCTGTTTTCTCATCGGTATTTTACTTTGCTTCGGTTCCTCTCTACCAAGGCTTCCTCATCATTGGGTAAGAGCTCACCTTTTACTAATAGTGAGGAAAGCCAGTGCACAGTGAATAGGTGTGGGCTAATTAACAGCAACAGTGTGCTAATTAACAGGCAAGCCATGCCCATCCCCACGCTGTGTTTCGCAGCACTGCTCTGGGAGATGGATGTGACCCTTGTCCCCTCTCTGCTCTTAGCAAAGGCAGGGCAGACACTTGTAGAAACCTTTCCAAAAGGGCACTTGGTCACATTTGGAACACAAGAAGCAACCCATCCTCCAGAAACTGGTCAAATTCATCCCCATTGCCTTCTCATGCCAACAGAATGAAGCCTGAACTGCAGAGCACGCTTTGAGGTGGCACAGGTCTGTCCTTGGCTCCATTAACAACCCAGCTGCAACACTTGAACCGATCATCTCTGTATGATGATCTGATCAAAAGTCACTCAAAAAGCCAACCCTGCAGGCTTTTCCTACATGCAAAACTCTGGTGTGTTCCTTTTGCAAGTTTTTATAATGTGTGCACCATTTGGCACCTGAAGACTGCCGTTTCTGTTTGCTCATCTACCCCTGAGATAATTGGCTTGTCTTCTGCCTTCTTCCCAGGTACTCCACAATCTACACAATGTTCCCAGTGTTTTCTCTCGTCCTGGACAAGGATGTTAAATCTGAAGTTGCAATGCTGTACCCAGAGCTCTACAAAGATCTTCTTAAGGTGTGGGAGACTCTTGTCTGTCTGTTTTGGCTTAAAGCCAGGTTCCCATCTTCATCTGAAACTCTAAATGTGCAAAGTCAAATATATTGTCAGGAGATCCACAACTTTATCAGGCATTTTCAAGCAAAACTGTTTTAAAGGCAAATTTGAATTAACAGATAGAACCAGATTTCCTGGCAGTTACTTATTGAATGCTACATGAAATGCAATTTATTAAAAACGGCTGGGGGAATAGAAGTTCCATTCTGTGGGAAATTCTAAGGATTTAATATTACCAATTTGTTCCAAACTAAGAGGAGAAGAGAAATTGTCAGGGATTTGGAACTATCCTGAAGGCAGAAAAGGGAGTGAGGGGAAGGGATATGCTCATGTGATGGAGGGGGAGGTTATCACAGAGGTTCTTCTATAGGAATTTACCTTGAGGGTGATCTAAAGGCACCTAAAGTTTTGCTTCCTGTGCCATTTTTGTAGCTTTAGCATCAAAGTCAGATCCTTCTCTTTAGAGAAAGAGAACTTTATTTGATGTTTACCGTAGAAATATCAGCAAGGTAAATCTTGTCTTAGGTTCCTTTTTATTTTTATTCTTCCTCCCTGGAAAATTTTCTGAATAACTGGGGTATGCAGCCTGGGAACATCTTTCTTAATTGAAGGGAAGGGTGGACTGAGTCTTCACCAGATCCTTTCCCTCAAGGATTTCTGTTAAACAGATACTCTCAGAAGCAAAGCCTGTTTTTCCAGCAGCCTCAATAAGTCTCCATCTGGTTTCACTTGTATGTTGTCTCTTATGTCATAAACCACTAATTCTTCAACCATCCTTAGGCCTGGTCTAAACATAGGGGGTTTTTGTACTGGTACAGCTATGTTGGCTGGAGATGCTTTTTTAAAAACCTATGTGCCTTCGATGCGATGGTGATTTGTGTGTGTCTAGAAGCATAATATTAATATGTTCACATATATGTGTGTACACACATCTTCTATTTCCCAGCACAGTGGCTGAACTCCTGAGGGATGTTTGCACTGAATTGATTGTGTGTGCAGGGAGGACGAGGCTGTGCTGTGAGCGCAGCTGAGCTCCCACAGCCCCAGCCTGCTTCGTGCACCCGGAGAAATGAGAATAAAGAGCCAGTAACTCAGGGATGGTTGATTTGTTTCATTGAATTCTTTTTCCAAATCACCTTCAAATTCTATTTTATTAATTTCTGAGTTGATCTGTGAGTGTTTGTAAAAGAAAACCCCAATGGAGCTTTGTATTTTTTTCCCTCCCAGGGACGACCATTGTCATACAAAACGTTTTTAATATGGGTCTTAATAAGCATCTATCAAGGTAAGAAATTAACTTCTGCTTGTGCCTTGAGATGTTTTAATGTGTCTGAATAGCTAATTTTTTGTATTGCAGAAAGTTAAGTAAGGCATGAAGTGAATTTCACAAAGTATCCTTGTAATAGTGAATACATATTTTTTGTCTCAGAAAATGTTGGGAGCATTACCAAAGGAAGAAATTATCTGAAATCTAATATTGGCAGCAGCTGGTCAATCCTGTTGTAGACAGTGATGTAGAAGTTCAAACCGTCATTGGACCCATTCTTTGTAATTTTGTGCAAGTTCCTTTCAGTGCTGTAATTGCTCCATCTGTAAAGCAGAGCTTGTGAATCTCCCCTTCTTTTGAAAGATCTTTAAAGGTTTAGATTTTGTAAAATCTATAGATTTTGCAGGTTATTGCCAACATGCAAAATACAGCATCTGTAGCTTTCTGATTTTATCCAAAGCTGTGTAATGGAAGGGTCAATAGTCCTGGTTGCTTCACAGCCTTCTGCACTGAAGGGTTGGAATAGAGCTCGGGTTCTTGATCGTATCCCATACACTCTAATTAGGTTGCTAAAGTAGTTAAGTAAGTGCCTTAATTACAGTGCATCCATTTTCCAAAAGTGAATGTAGTAATTGCAGAATATGTCTAAGAAGATATTTTCTCCCATTTTGTCTTTTTTTTGGTCAAGTAACCTCAAGCTCAAATACTTTCTGAAAGTGTCAATCAGGGAATTGTGGAAAACATGTCCGTAACATGGAGCTAAAAGCTAAAATGGCAATATTTCTTTTTGTCCAAAGCTCCTTTATCAACAAGAGTAAGAACAATGGGGCAGAACAAGCAGATAGGTCTTATGGCTTTAATTGATATTGCCATCAGCAGGGAGTGAGTCCAAGAACATAAAATCTGTTAGCTTTATTTTCTGAAATCTGTCTCAGTGCAGTCCTACAACAGGGATCGTGGTCTTCTGGTGCTGAAAAGCACGATGGCAAAGCCAAGGCATTGCTAGAACACTCGCAAGTGGTGGACAGCTAAAGCCAGAGGGTGATGCATCGAGGGAAAGATTCCTCCTTGAGCTAAGACCACTATCTGGTTACAGCGTTTGGTTAAAGTGACTTCACTTGTGATGTGTTCAATAACCAGAAAACAGCGGGCCAAACAATTGGGCTGGTTGCTAGCAGAGATGAGCCTGACCAAAAACTTGAGCAGTCCTAAATTTTGGAAAGTTCACAGCTGGATTTGAACTTTGTGGCTCGAGCTGCAGTCCCTCGCAGGTTTTCCCTTCCCCGTGTGATGGATGTTGGTGTGGATTACTCATGCTGCTAACATGAGTTATTTGTGCAGGTGGCCGGGAGTGTTCCAGAATGGGAGCACGAACAATGCCTCATTAACAGAGCTTTCATGTGTTCTCCTTTGAGGGGAAGGGCAGAGGGGACAGGTCTCGGCCCAGGCAGTGCAAAGAGAGGCTCACTTGTGTCCACGGAGCTTTTCAGCACCTTGCTTACATCTTGGCACTGAGGCAGTGCAATAGGTTTTAGAAGAATTTGATATATTTTAGCTTCTGAGTAGTGACCAACTGCTTTTCTGGGAGGATAGAGTTTCCTGATGTTAGAGATCTCCAGTTGCCAAAGCAGCGTGTATTAATTTCCTATCTCCGCGTGTCTATGAATATGAGAGACTGTTACAAAAGTTTGGGTACCTCTGCTGTAACTTTTCCCTGTCTTCTCATCAGTTCTGTCTCCTAAATAGTAACTGATTTGTTGTGATTACATTCATCAGGTTTCATGAAAAACAGTCTCAAGATATGATTGTTTCAGCCTTTCCAAGATCTAACAGTGGGTTTTAGAGCTTAGCCTGGTGTTTGACTCAAATCCCCAAATGTTCCCTTCCCTTGCAGGCAGCATCATCATGTACGGAGCGCTTCTCCTCTTCGAATCTGAATTTGTCCATATTGTTGCCATTTCTTTCACGTCCCTGATTCTCACCGAGTTACTGATGGTGGCCCTGACCATCCAGACGTGGCACTGGCTCATGATAGTGGCTGAGCTGCTCAGTCTCTCCTGCTACATAGCGTCCCTGGTCTTCTTACACGAGTTTATTGGTAAGCTTAAAGGCTTCCCTCCAATCAGGTCACGCGCTGGGTAGTGTAAAGAGGACTGTAAAGAGCTGAACTGAGCAAAAGGCTGTTGAACAACAGGGACAATGACAGTGGTACTAAATAAGCTCTCTGTGATTTGAAGGCACTTGAAAGATATTTTATGGTTCCTTCTTATGGCAGAAGGGTAGAGGAGGTGAAGGTGGTCAGCAGACTCTGCTGCCCAGTGAATCTCGTCCATACTTTGAGCTCCACCATGGATCAGCTGTCTCATGTGCCAGTGATCTTTATTTCCACATGAAAATTGAACTTGAGATTACAGACTGAAGCCTCTGCTGTTGGATTGAAAGATTTAAACTGGCTGAAGGAACTTCCTCCTAAAACTTACCTTCTCTTATCTGTTCATTGGGGCCCTTCCCTTCTGGGTTTGGTTGGTGGTGGTTTTTTAGCTGCCTGAAGCAGAGCTAATCCTTTTCCCTGGCTAGAGGAAAAAAGGTGAGGAATTCGAGATTCTGGCAGTAACTGTCTAGTTGCAAATATCAGATCCACAGGGCTTGTTCCCATGTTCATTCAGGAACCACAAGATGTCACTACTTCTTCCATAAAGCTCTTTCCTAACTCTGGAGACACGTAGGGTAACTTCCCAGTGTGTGAGATCCGTCTCTCTTGCTTATGGTTACACCAGTTCCATTTTGAATGAGGCTTCGATGGTTTTGGCAAAGATTCTGAGATATTTTGAGTCAAGAGATGTGTTTGCTGGGCTGCCAGCCAAGTAGCAGAGGGCAGCTCCCAGACCAGGAGTCCTTAGCATTGCTGGGAGAGGGATGGACCTGTTTCAGGTGGGGTATGTGAGGGCAGTTCCCTGTGAGGAGTCCCAGCCAGTTCAGCCTTCAGCCCTCTGCACTGCACAAGTCTGAATCTTTTGTGGAAGAGAAGGGCAGAGGAGTAGGAACCAGGTATCGTATGAGCTTTGAACTGAGGCAGTTTTACGAATCACAAAATCAGAATGGCCTGGGTTGGAAGCGAACTTAAACATCATCTAGTTCCAACCCACTGCCACAGGCAGAAAGAAGTGTTGGTAGATCCTTTTCAGCATCTTTCCCCAGCGTGAACTTCCCATCTTGGCTGACTTTGTGCTCTTTTCCTTACACAGATGTTTACTTCATTGCAACTTTGTCATTCTTGTGGAAGGTCACCGTCATCACTCTGGTGAGCTGCCTTCCCCTCTACGTCCTCAAGTACCTGAGACGAAGGTTTTCTCCCCCGAGCTACTCGAAGCTCACGTCCTAGGGCTGCTCTCCCTGCACCCCAGAGACAGACCTTGCCCAGGCTGAGAGACAAAACCCTGTAGTTGTCACCATAACCAGTACGTCCGATATTTGCATCTGGATCCTGTGGTAATCTGTTACCTGCTGCTTTATTGAAAAAGACTTCACAACTGCCTGAACAGAAACCTAACAATAAAAGGGAGTGTTCTGAGAGTGGAGGCACTTGGTAGTCCATCCAGTTCTTGTCACTTTTGTTCCACTTAGCTGGGGTCAAATGCATGTAACTGTGATGGCGATGGGTTTCTCTTGCATGGTTACAAGTCTGTGAAAGCTGCTAAAAGACCTTGGGATTTACATTTGACAATTTTTAAGTGACTTTTTTAAGTGTCTGTGCTGTTCTTTGCATTTTGTTATGTTGTTTTATATTTTTTGTCTTTTTGATTTAAGTAGTTACATTCTTTTTACATCTTGGAAATCCCTTAATGCAGGTGATGCACTGTACTGCTGACAGCTGATTCCTGATTTATGGCATGCTGTTTCCAGAACAGGGCTCCAGCATGTCGGATCTACACACACTTGAGAATCTGAGCGTGGTTGAGATGTTCCTTCAGTTGAAATGTGGTCACCCCAGTGATTTTGGGGGTATCCAGCCACTGATAAATACAGAAAAATGATAGTCCAGAATGAGGAAACTCAGTTTTATTTAGCTTTTGTGCTTCCTGTTAAAAGGAGCTGGTGACATAATAGCTTTACTCTGTATTTATTTGTGTAGGAGAAAATTATCTAAACTAAAGCAAATCCTCCTTGGAACAGAAATTTGCAGTTGATCATACTTGAAATGTGTCGACAACGTGAGAAGAGACTTGTACTGTTCTGCAGACAATGTGGCAGACGTGTCTTGAATCCTTGGAGACTGAAAGGAGAGGTCACAGAGCTGCTGCTCCTCACAGCTACATGAAATCTGTTTCCTGTTAGGGTGAAGCTGTGAGGATGAGCTGCAAATAAGCCGAGGCACTCCTAGGTGGATGTTGTTAATGACATACTCCCTGCAGAGAGGCAGTTTTGGAACCTTGCACTTGCTTTGCTCTAAAAACCAAACTTGAATCACAGGAGTGGGTTCATACCAAGGCGTTGGGCTCGTGTGCAGAGCAAATTTATGCGTTTTTAATTTTCAAAAATTAAACTCGGTGAGTTCTGTTTTTATAATTAACTTTGGCCCACATTATAATATCAGGAGGAGAGGAACACATACTTGGGCTTCTCTGGAGAAGGACAGAGTTACAGGAACCTTTTTGATTAGGGTTCACGCATCAAACATGGATGAGCTTCTAGTGGTGGCCATCCTCATCTAAAGGCTGTTTAGTCTGGGCTAAAAAATTAGTTGCTTGCTGTCTTGTTCCCACATCATAAAAATCATGGTTGGAGCTGGCACAGCTTGGCACCGTTGGGAGTCGGCCGCACAGGAGAGGCAGAGCCCAGAGCTGAGCTCCCTTCTGCCCTCACAAGGAAACCCTGCCAGGTCAGGGCCGCCGTGTTGCTATGAGGTGCAGAAGCTCTGGGGTCATCTCTGTGTCCCACTGAGCCTCTTTAAAGGACTGCCAGCTTCTGCTGCCATTGCTACAGGCATTCACTGTCTCAGCACAGTGCTGCGTTAAAAGGTCTGATGTGAAAATTGGTGGAAAATGGGAATGTTGTTCTAAAAGAGTCTGAGTTGGCCCATAGTGGTGCGTCTCAAATTTTCAGATCTAAGATAGCTGTGGCTTGTGTGGTTGATGTGTGGCTGTTGCTCCAGGGAATGTTTTGCACAGCCTGACCTGCCTTCCTTGCTCTTAGTTCCCGTGAATAAATATCAAAGGGGAGGGGAAGCAAGTTCCAGAAGTTTTAGAGAAAAATTGGATGTGTTTTATAACACACGTGGCTTGGGGTCAGGGAAAGGTGCAAGTCTGTATGAGCTTGTTGTTTCATGTAGGGGAAACCCTCTTGATTTAACAAATTAGGTTTCAAAATCCTCCAGGAATAAGGACAGAAAGCACTTTTTAACTCAGTGTTTTTATTTCTGTATCAGTCTTCTGACTAGGCTCTGGTGTGAAGTCCTGATACACAGCAACTGCCCTCAGAAACACCCTGCTGGCTAAGCAAAGCTCATTCTTAGTATTCACCTTTCCATATTATTTTGAAAGTTTGCTTTTCCTTCTCTTCTAATATTTTTTTCCTAAAACTAGTAATAATATACATTTCTACTTACTTGATGCTCAAGGTCGAGTTGGGAAAAGACCTAGAAATCCAGCATTGCCAGTGATTTCTGTTGTGGAGGAAAAGCAGTGCCTCAACAGCCCATCTGGGGGGAGTTGGGCTTAACAGCCTTTTGTGAATTATGTCACTTTGCCAAAAAGATCCTTAATATTGTCTTTATTGTGACTTGCTACAGCTCCTGGTCAGTGTCAGTCCTGCTGCTGTTCTAGAGCCCCCAGGCAGCATTTCATAGAATCATAAAATCACAGACTGGTTTGGGTTGGAAGGACCTTAAAGCCCATCCAGTGCCACCCCCTGCCATGGGCAGGGACACCTTCCACCAGCCCAGGTTGCTCCAAGCCCTGTCCAACCTGGCCTTGGACACTCCCAGGGATCCAGGGGCAGCCACAGCTGCTCTGGGCACCCTGTGCCAGGGCCTGCCCACCCTCCCAGGGAAGGATTTTTTCTTAATATCCAATCCAATTTCAGTAGGTTTCAGTCCAAGAACCAGGGCTTTCTGTAGGCCCCGTGTGGGAGGGAGGGAGCAGTGCAGTCCCTGTGGTGAACACCCTCGGCACCCACCCTGCCCCTTCTCGTGTGTGTTAGTGCTTAAATGTCCTGCAGCAGCGCCAGTGCCGTGCTCCTGGGTGTAAATACTGCAGATGTATATATGGTAGGGGTCACTGTTTCCCGAAGTCAATACAGTTTACAGTGAGTGGACCATATTTGCAAACTATTAGCTTACACCAAGAAAGGGAGTGAACTGTGATTTCACTGATGTTTATTGAATCATAACTTTAATAACGCATATGTAGTGGAATTGATCTATAGCTGTGTTTTGGGTGCAGATTATGTTCCTTTGCAGCTAGTGTTTTTGCACAAGGTTCTAAATGCAGGAAGTAATTTCTGTCTGGATACACACTGAATTTTTAAAAGCAATCAGAAAACTAGAACTGCCATCTAACAAACAGCAGGAAAGAGGAATGCTTCTATTTTTCAAGTTTAGCACTTTATGTTTGCAATCTATTTCTCTTAAGTTATTTAAAAATGTTTTTAAAAGCAAAGTTTAATACGTATGTTCATATTTACTGTACATTGGAATAAATGGATTCTCTGCTGGAAATTTAATCTTTTTCTCTAGTAAGCTCATAATTTATACTTTCTGGGAGTGAAGTATCGTTTCCTTCTTCTGTATAGTATCTTGTTTGTAGCCTTAGTGTTCTTCCTATTCCTTTATTTGTCTGGTTTATGTACTGCAGCAGTTCATATCTAACTCTTAACTTTGGGACTGTGCTCCAGGTGATCTGTAGGGTTGGCTGTGTGTCCCACCTTGTGCTCCTGCTTCCCTTGGCTCCTGTAGGGAAGCCCGTGCTCCATGCTGAGCTGCTGCAGTGGTGAGTTAATGTGGAGGTTTTGTGACACACACTGTTCTCTTCTTGCATCTCTGCAGTAATTCCATGTGTGTCACAACCCTCTTCATCCCTTTTCCCCCCTTTAACTCTGGATTTGTTTCCTCCATAGAGCTTATCCTGTTCAACTGTGCAAACGGTCATTTTGCTCAGCTCATGGTGTGATGAAAACGCAGCATTCTTTGTTCAGCTTAGATCTGTGCAGGGTCTTACCAGAACTGGGCTGAGGAGTGATGAGTGACATCCCAGGTGTCCCCTTGGGGTTGAGAACTGTGTGCTGAGAGCTGCAGCTGTGCCTGGGCCAAACCGAGCAGCACCAAGGGTGTTTCTCCGTGGTCTCCTGAGCTATCCCAGTGAAATGCTGGGACAGCCTCTCTCGTCCTCTGGGGAAGTTTTGCTGTAGGTGGGCTGGGTTTGTCAGGGAGCCCCAGAGTGAGGTGTGTGAATCCCTCAAGCTGCTCTCGTGGCTTTATCTGTTGAAGGGAGCTGCTGCAGCCTCTGCTGCATCAGAAATCCTTGGTTTGCAAAGCAGTGCCCTGAACCAGGGATATGAACTCTCCATCCCCAGGTCTGTGCACGGAACTGTTCCCGTGGGATTGGGTTCATCTTCACAGCTGCTGGGGCCAGTCCAGTGCCCACTTCAGTGTGAGTTGAGTGGGCTCTTTTATTTATTATTAATTATTTATAAGTATTAGACATTGTATACTTATTTCATAAGTATTAAACTATGATTTGCATGAAATCCTGGTTTTCACAGCTTTGCCAATATGGTCCATTACTACTGCCTATGACAACTTGTGTACTTATATGCCTTTGAGAACATTTTTAATTGTTAAAATTGTTTTAAAAATCAATGTTAATTTAATTTTTAATGGGGAAATGGATTCTGGTGTCAAAATGGTATTTACTGTGATGCCGATGTTTTGTACCTGTCATCTAGTTAAACAATGTGTAAATACTCTTGAGTTAAGAGAAATATGAATGCCAATTATTTATTGTTCTGTGGAGTTATATGTTGCAGATGTGTAAGAACTTAAAAGGGAATGTTGTAAAGCAAGGTGGACAAATAAATTTTATGCAGCTTCTCTACTCCATCCGAGTACGGTACACCTGGCTAGTCCTGGCATGATCAGCCCCAGCTGTGTTCAGATGGAATGGTCAGCATACAGGGCAAGTTGCATTGGGGCCCTTTAACTTGTCCGCGTAGGAAATGCATATCCAGGGAGGGATCAGTGTTGTGTGCTGATCAGTGTACAGCTGCTTCATTTAATTCTTCCTAGAAACAGTTTTCTCACAGTCTGGAGGGGAGAGGATGGTCATTCCTGCTGGTATGCCCTGCTGTGAGTTAGGAGAAGGTCTTTCATTTGAAACACAGATATTTGCTGCTCTTGGAACAGCAGTGATGCAATAGGAAGGGCTATTTTTGGAATGTTCTCATCACTTGAACATTTGATTAAGTGACTGGCTCAACACAAGAGCAGTCCCAGGGCCAGGGCTGGCTGCCCCAACACGGGGTCGGGAATGGGGGAGAGGCAGGAGTTTAACACGGAATATTCTCCACTGGGGAAACGTCCATAATGTTGGTTATGAACACAGTAGAACAGTTTTCTACCAAAAATGTAATAGAGCCATAAACACATAAAAGAAGAAAATGAAAAATGGAATTGGGGTAAAGTAAATCTCTAACTTGGGAGACTATTTAATGAAAGCAGTGATAAACTATCCCTCTGATCCTTAAACATCTATGACTGTTTATTTTAGATTCTATAGGACACAGATGCCCTTTTTCATGATTAACTTTTTTTTAATATAAAATAGTTAGTGCAAGTATTAAATAAACAACTTTTGTGATGTTTGCACACATCAAATGGATGGTGTAGACTCCAGAAATTACAGGAACAGACTTTGCTCCCAAGTGTTACCAATTTCCCCCTCTAAATGGGTTACATAAGCCCTAGTTAGTGGTTCTTTTAATTTATGGATGGTTTCTTTTTAATGGCGAAATGTGTAATTAAAAAAAGCTAGAAATAGTTTTTCTAAACTCACTCTGGAAATGGAAGGAGAATTTCAGCAATTTTTTTTTCACCCAAACATTGCATAATAGCAGAAATGTCAAAGATTTCCGTGGGGTTTCATTTCATTCTTCATGTGGCTGTGGTCATACAAGAAGTTTGAACACTGCAGGGGTTGGCAGATTTTTGGAAGATCACGCATCCTGGGATAAGTTTTCAGCCCAGGCTTTACCAAAGACTGCCAGTGACCTTGTTTATCAAACTGGGGTTGTATTATACACGAGTGTGTCTTTTTTTTTTAACTTGTTCTTCTGAACAAAAGAAGAAAGAATAGGTGCTGGCTGTAATTGGGTGTTTGACTGTGGCCCTGGGTCTGGCATGTTGTGTGGAGCAGTACAGAGGCTTTCCTGGACCATAAACCATTTGGAGAGAAGAAAACTCTGTCGACCTGCTCTGTCTTCACCTCCTGGTGGCTCAAGTTGTGGCAGCTGCACTCCTACACTGCCCTTCTCCCCTGCATTCCTGTGGTGTTAAATATTGCTGGGATAAATCTTCGCTAGAGGAAGGAAACTGCTCCTGTTCCCCTTTCACAGGTAGGAGATGGGGCAGAGAGAACCTGTGGTCTGGGCTGTCCCCACGGTCCACAGCAGAGCGTGGAATGCACAACCACATTCTTGTTTTGATGGTTAGACTTTTCCACACCTTAAATATTGGAGTCAATCCTGTAGGAAAGTTACTTATTCCACAGAGTATTCAGATGTCTGGATTGATATTAGGGATGTGATTGCAGGTTTCAAAAAAACCCTGTCCTTATGATCTGGAGTATCGATAAACGCCAGTCCCAACATTTTGCTGGATTCTTCTATCTTCCACCTGGAACTGCGGATCCAAATCATGTCTGTGCTCACTGTTCTGCAACTGCCTGTGTGAGTGATGATTTTCAGTGTGAGCAGCACAGTGGTGGCTGAAAAAAAGGCACCACTGCAACTGCACAGGTAAGCAAGGGAAAACTTGGGTGTGGCAGCAGCACCCGGTCCTGCTCCAGCACCTGTTCAGGACCAGTTTCAAAGCTGGTGCTGTGGCTTCCTTAGGCCATGAGCTGCTTTTGTGGGCCTTAAAACTCTCTGGGTGCCGTGGGGCTCTCTAGGTTACGTGGTGGATCTCTAGCAACTTGTAATTAAAGTTAGAGATGATGAGCCTCTTGCAGTATCTGGCCTTCAGAAGGCTGTCCTTCCCTCTGCTGCTCTGCCTTCCTTTGTGGCCTAAAACCCAACTGTTACTGAGCGAGTGGGTTACAAAAAAAGGGCTTTAAAATCATTGCATTCCCACTTTAAAGCCTCCCGCTCTTGGCTTGCTGGAATTGTCCACGTAAGGAAGAATACTGTCTGCTGTTCAGATTCCCTCTCAGAAAGAAGTAGTAACAAGAACAATCTGTGCAAAAGAATTTAGCGCATTAAAGATGGGGGTAACAGTCATTCTCATTTGTCCTTTTATGTGAAACAGATTTTATTTTAAATGTACACTCTGAGTAGCTTAACCATATCCAGAAACTCGTTTACCAGGGTAGAAGTGGAATTACCCGCAGCATAAATTAAGGGCGTGAGAAGAGGTGAGTTGGTTGTAGCGAGGGGTGCTGCTTGGCAGCTCAGCGGTGCCCCCGAGCACACCTTGATGGGCCCTGGGAGCAGGGATGGCCCGTGCTCGTGTTTTCAGCAGGCAGCAGAGTCACTCGGCGTGTCACATCTGCTCTGCAAAGGCTGTGCTGAGGAGATACATTTCGGTGCTGTGGGCACGGATCTGACCGGGGCTGCATCCGCTGGGCTGGGGACGTGTCACACGTGCAGTGGCAGATTTCGCCAGCCTGTGACTTGTCCAAAAGTGATGCAAATTGTTATTGATCAGGATTCCTATTGTAAACAAGAACAACCCATTTGCCAGTGACACTGGTACATAAATTGCCCTGTAATGGGCTCAGCGAAGCACTTTTCCTGCTCCAGCAGCAATGGCTGTAACTGCCATGGGAAGAAACAGCACTTGGAAAGGCTGTGGGAAAGGCAAGGGATGGTGGCCACAGAGAACAGTCCAGAAAACAAGTTATCTGAGTGAAATCTCTATTTGCAACACTAACCCAGGAGGAGAAAATCTTTCCCAAATGAGATGGAACATGAGCAATTTGTTGGTGTCTCAGTGGAAGACGCGTGGCTGGTGTAAATGAACAGGTCATACTCGCCCACCCCCTCACACAGTCCTTGGGTTTTGTTCAAATCTGAGCTGAATTCTTTTGAGTCATTACAGAAGTGTGGAACTAATTCTTACAGGTGCCGTGTTCACTGTAAATTGCCTTCAAGAGAAAGAAACCTCTTGTATTTCACCTGTGAATGACAACCATTTCCTCCAGCAGCTGAGGTGTCTTTGTGATCTTTCACTGTCAGGATTCTGGTCTGGGCAGTGATTTACGTGGCTCTTCTCTCTTTCAGCTCCTGTTTCCATTCCAGCCCTGAAGAACATAATGCCACAAAGCCTTCAGTAAAACCAGAGCCTGGAGGAAATATCAGGTGTTAACATCCAATAAAAAGCTGACACGCTCGAATGAGCCGGGATTGCAGGGTATGGCCCAAGCAAGGACTGACCTAATGCAGGGGGTTTCTGGTGGTGGCAGGTAAGGACTAATTATAGACCCTGGACTCCATCATGAACTGGCTTGTCAAGTCAGCTTAGTGGCTGAAGTGCCTACGGTTCCATGGTGGGGCTTTCTGCCCCTTTGTATAACTGGATGCAGTTACTCCTAAAGAAATGTAGCGAGTAAATCTGAGGTGCTGAAAGAAATACTGCAATAGAAATTACACTGTAGGGAAGGTTTTATATGTGTTGGGGTAAATTAATGACTGGGTTTAGGGTTTTTAGAAAGAAAAACACACAACAAACTTTGTGCACAAATACATACTTTAAAATACATTCTCAAACGCCAGCTATTTTAACAACAGTGTAAATCAGATTTTACAGACCACATATTTCAAGTATGAAGTTCATTAAATGTGTGAAATTCTAGATTAGCTTCTGGGTGTGGCCAGAGCCCTGGTAATGAATTATAAATTCTGTTCAGGTTATAATATCAGATTCCCTTACCTTGGCACTGATATTAAAGGACTAAAACCACCTTTTCTAAACAGTCATAACCTTTCTTTATTATCTCTATTTAGTTTAGCCATCATATGATATAATGAATGATTGCATCAGTGTTTCCATCTTGAACCTAATGCACAGGTGTCTAACTTGATTAATTCATGGGTTTAGTATTAATAAACCAACTTATGTCATAAAGTAACTGAAATTAATGCTATCAATTTATACACCTGTTTTTCCAGTGCCCTGATAGCGGGTGGTGGGCTGTCAAGCATATCACTTAAAACTACAATTCTCTCTAAATTTGTGTGGAAACAAAAATCCTGAGCCAGGAGTCAACAGGTCTGGGTATTTGAGTGCAGGTAGTCTGTGGGTGTGGTGGGTTTCACAGTCATGTTGGTCTGGGTTTGCTCAGTCCTGGACTAACATTCAACCATGATGTGCTTTCCCTTTCCAAAATCTTTGCAAACACCCCCAAGCCCCTCTGGAGAAGCACTTACTGCTCTGTGGGACTTGGAGGAAGGTCCATACTGAGAACTGTGAAGCCACTGGTGCGTGGACATGCACATGGGGGGATGTTACACCCACCCCCAAAAGGAACAGCTGGGGGTAAGTGCTTATCATCTCCTGCAGTCTGAAGCATTTCTTTATATTCCTACCTTGGTTTTTTACAGTAGCCCCTTGGAAGGGGAAGATGAGCTGGGAATAACAATTAATGATGCCATTCTCATTCCATAAATTCTGTGAGCTGGGAGCAATGTGCAAAAGGGAACAGCTCTTTCCTTGTGTTGTTGTAGGAACTGCAGTATAGGGGACAGGATGTCTCTTGTGTCCAGGTTCACTGAACAGAGCAGGCAGGAGAGGAATCCCAGTGTTCCCCTGCCCCAGGGATGGGCACTGGACAGAGCAGCTCAAGGGCTGCTGTGGCTGAGCCAGCCTGTGGACCTGCATGGCCTGGCCTTGGACAGCACATGTTGTTCCTTCCTCTCCCTTTTCCCCCTGCTCTGTGCAAAGGGAAGGAGGTTCACAAGCCAGTTCTAATCCTATATGACCAATAATGGGAATTTCCCAGGTAGCAACTTTCGATGGGGCTAAAAATCCAGGGTTAGTAGTAGAAGAATTGGCATTTCTCACACATGCCTGTTTGTTGGAGATCTCTCCCCAAACCAGAATTGTCAATTGTAGATGAAAAGCTAGTTTTCATTTGGAAAAAATTCAAGCAGTTCTAGTTCCAGTCCTGGAGAGCTCCATGTGGGTGGATTCCCTGGGCCACGTGGAGCTCATTACAAGATCAGACTCTCTGTTTGTAACTTAATTCAGTGAGTGAATATGTCATTTAGACAAGTGCATTGTCAGAAATAGGCCTGAGTTGATAACATGCAGTGAGGATGCTCTGGGACGGCTCAGAAAAGGGAGGGAGGTGCCAGGTTGCATGACCTGAGCGGGCTGAGCTGCAGCTGGGCAGCTGTTGGGTCCGTGTGGAGGACCTTGGAGAGGTGTGGTGAGGACACAGCCAGAGTGTGGGAATCTGGTGGCCAGGCCCCGCTCTGCTCCACACCTCGGGCGTGTGGAGGCTGCGCTGGGAGCGCATTGTGTGCGAGGGCAGCCTGGGGAGAGCAGTATTTACTTTGGAAGGGTGAGGAGCTTTTGTCAAAGACACTTATTGTTGCTGTGAGACTGAAATACCTTTTGCAAGTGAAAAACAGAGATGTCTCCATGAAGTCTATGATGATAAAATCCAGACAGCTGCCCTAATGGCCTGAGAGCACATCCTCAGGAAGCCTTGATGCCTTATCTCCTGAAGAGCATGAGAAATAATAATAATTTGAGAAAATAATCTTTTTTATTGCCAATTGCCTGCGTGGAGCCGGGTGGGGAGGCTCATCCTCTGGCAGGCGATGTGGGGCGATGCTGGGAGCAGCTGCCAGGGGAAGTCAGGGATGCCCCTGGGGCCGGGACCCCCGTGATCCCCGCTCCCCGGACCCCCCTGAGCTGCCCAGGCCGACTGCCACTCTGCCTGGTCGCCTGCAGCTCTCCTCTGCCGCGCAGGGAGCTCCTCACTCGGCTTCCTGGGCTGGGAGCCCAGTGCTGAGGGCCGGCTGGGCTATTCCCGGGGACAAGTTCAGCTTCCAAATCCATCCCCTGAGCCAGGGAGCTGGTTGGGGTCAGCGCCAGTGCCAGGAGATGCACCCTTTCCCCTGTGCCCAAAGCACGGCATCCTCCTGGCAAATCCCAGAGAGTGGCATGGGCATGGGGGGGAGGTGGGTCTGTTTTTGGGGTAGGGATGCGCTCCAGAATGTGCCCCTAAAAGGAAGAGGAAGTATTCTCCTAAAGAGGGAATAAATAGCTAAAAATATTAGCTATTAATAGCTCCTTGCCTCCAAAAATATAATCCCTTAGTGATACCAAAATAAGAAAGCAAAGGAAAGTCGGAGGTATTTGGCCTTCCTTTGAAAAAGGAAGCTAAAAATAACGATATATATATAAAAATCTCTCGTTTCTAGGGAAAGTCTCTGCCCCCGCATCCAGCTTGCACAGTTATATAAGACTTGAACTACATCCCCCTCTCCTCCGCGGCCGCTCACAACGCGCTGGAGCCGCGGCCAGATGGAGAAAGGTTCCGTCAGGAAAGTTTAACTCAGTGGGGAAGCTGCAGCCAGTGGAGGACACGATTCTCTCGCTGAACTCTCCAAAAGCCTTGGAAATCTTACAGTTGTGTCATATGCTGGTTTGGGGAATGCTAGTCCGGAGGCAGCCGCCAGCCCTCTTTCACTTCTTTATTTATTTATTTTTTTCACTTTGCACTGAGTTTAATTTGGGTAGCAGGATTCAGCAGTTTTAAGTTGGAAAAAACTTAGTGGAAGAAGATATTTTAGGAAAACCCTGTCATGTGAACTAGCGGGAGCCGATCAAACCGAGCTATTAAAAGAAAGACATTGTATTTTTAAACGGGGCAGCCTAGGGCAGCCAACCTGTGTGCCCAAAACCGCGGAGCCGGGGCTGCTCCCCCGCTGCAGCTCCGCGTGGGAGGAGGCCGAGCTTTCCGTGGGGATCGCCCATTCTCCGCTCGCTCTGGGATACCCTTTGGCAGGGCCGCGGGCCCTCGGCCCCCCAGGCTGTGCGGGGCCCCCAGCTCGCCCCTTCCCCGCTCTCCCCCATGGCCCCCTCACCCAAAGCCCTGCCCCAGTTCCCTTCTCCCAGTGCAATGACGGCGAGAGCTGCTGGGGTGGCTGGTTAGAACCGCAGTGAGCAGTTTGGGTGACAGGGGTGGAAGCTGCCTTAATTACTTATTTCTCCCGACTAATATTTAATAAAAATCGTTTTGTTCTCCAGGCGGAGCGGCAGCCTCCGTTTCCCTCGCACGTTTCCAGAAGGGCACCAGGTGGGTCTGTCTTTCCGCGCCTGGTGCCTCAGGTGTGTGACACCTGTGCGGAGGGGCCGGCGCGGCACCGGCAGCGGCTGCAGCAGCGCCGGGCGCCTTGAGGGCTCTCGCCCGCGGTTTCGAAGCTGCTCCTTGAGAGGGCTGTGCACGGGCAAAGCCTCCAGGTACGAGCCTGAGGGTCAGGTGCAACTTTTGGGCCCTTCCTCGCCCTCCCAGAGCTCGGGCGGGAATTGCCCTCACGGGAGAGCGGCCGCGGCGCGATGGCCGCAGCCGGGGTCGGCGCCCAGCCCTGTGGGGACGGGCGGGGTGTGAGGGGGGACTCGCCGCGGGGGCTCCGGGGGGAGCTGAGGGCAGCGGGGTTATCGGGACGGGGCTCCCCCGCACCCCGGGGCACTCGGTTGCATAACGGGCCCGCGGGGCTGGGGAAGGTATTTCCGCCCCGACGTGTCCAAGGATGACAAAGGGTAGGAAAGTGAGGTGCGCTGAGTTTCCCCGGGCCGCCTGCAGTTGCTAGCCTGCAGGACAACAAACCCGAGAAGCAGAAAGTTTGATTGCGATGCCTCCTTCGAGTCGATCTGGGGAGTGAGGGAGTGAAAAATGGAAATGCGGTGCGTGTGCCAGGCACCCCTCCGCACGCAGCCCGGCCAAGTGCCGCTGCCGTGACTCACCCGGGGCTCCGGCTGACCCCGGCAGCCACCCCGAGGGGCGGCAGAGCAGCCGCCCGCCCCGGAGCGTCCTTCGTGTGTGTGACCTCTGCATCTCTGCGGGGAAAACCTCTGTGCAAGTGCAGATCCTGAGCCCAGCACCGAACCGAGAGGCAGATGCTCCTGAACACATTAGTGAGCGCTATACGTTGTGAGGCAGCCGCAGTTCATGACATCTCTGACTTTATTTTCCTGTTTTCTTTTGCTTTATTTTCCTGTTTATACATAGGACGTGTAAACATACGCGGGTTGTCTTGGTTTCGGAGGCTTCCTTGGCTATTTCACTCTTGCTAAGGTCCACGTGTATCAGTGGAAATCCGTGGGTTTGCTCCTCTCTCTTCTAAATTGATCTAAAAATAGGAACACAGAGAGGTCTGTGAAACACCACTAAACAAATACACCGATTTTTAATTTTTCTTTTCGTCTTTGTATGAAGAATTGAGCCAATGGTAATTAAAGTTCAAAACCTGTGCCAGTAACAAGATGGGTATTAATAGGGTGCTGGTGAAATTAAAAGACATAAATATAAGCTGGGGACTTCGTTCGCCTGAATGATTTATTCAAAGGTAAAAGCAGCAGGAGCCCAAGCTTGTCTCTGCTGGGAAGAAGGAAAACTTCTGCACAGAAGCCCTGTTGCTTTAAAAGGCTTTGCAGTTCCTGCAAGTTTTGTTTAAAAAGCACACACTGGGATTTTTAACATCATCCATATTTCTTTCTTTCTCGCTCTCTAACTTTCTGCTCAACAATTAAGTGCTTGTGCTGCAGACTGAGAAAGCCGCAGAGCTGCCTTGGCCCGGAGCTGGGAGACGTCATGGATTCCTGAGTGTGAAGTTGCAGGAAAGCCCTCAGTTTGGGAGATGGAGGCGATCCAGGGGTTTCCATGGCACTGGGATAAACAGGAGGAAACAGTGAGGGAATCCCGTTATTTTACAGCATTCAAAGACTATAAACACTCGGAGCAGGGAAGGAAGTGGCCTTTCCCTCTCTAGTAACCCTCATCTCAGAGCAGAGAACTGACTTCACTTCAGGAACAAGCTCAGCCCAGTTCGGATCCCTCTTTGCACCTCCAAACACTTACTGAGGAGGCGAGCAAGAGGGGTTCCCTCTGTCCAGGAGGCACTGGTTGAACATGGTTTAAAGGAGATTTTTTTTCCTTTTTTTTTTTTTAAATATTTTTTTCGTGCTATTGATTTTTTTTTTTTTAATTCCTGATGCAGCGAGAAACTGCCTGCAGGCTGGTACACTACCACCACATCATGAGGTCTATGGATCAAGGTAGGGTCTGACTGCTGTGTGTGTGCTGTGTGTGCCCCCTGTGCGCTCCCCTCCCCGGGGCTCGGCAGGTCCCTCCCCGGCCCGGGGGTTTCTCCGATCGCAGGCTGGGTGGGCAGGAGTGGGTTCATGGCTAGAAAGTCCCTCGGGGAAGGCACTGGACTCGCTTTAGATTTGGTTGGGTTTGGTTTGGTTTGAAGCGCTCCGCCACGGCGGTACAAATCTGTCTGGAGGAGCCTCCTTTAAACTCCAGCCAGAGGGACTCTCCTCTTCCAAGCCATCACCCCAGGAGTC
>VWZF01002779.1:197164-408274 GCA_013396755.1 Sclerurus mexicanus
CGCAGGTGAGTTGGGTTTTGACAGCGCTGCTGTCCGGGGAGAAGGCGCAGGAGGTGGAGAAGGGAAGCGCTCTTCCATCCACCCGCTCCATCCTCGATTCCCCCGCCCGCGCTGGCACCGCCGCTCGGCCGCTGAGTCAGAGCCGCCCGGGGCCGGCGGAGGGTGTGCGGGATCCGGGGGATGAGCCGAGTATCGCAGGGCTGCCTTTGAAGGGCCCTTAGTAGCGGCTGTTTGTTTTCTCCTGCCGTAGTGAGCTCCCCGGGCACCTGCCAAAACACACTCGTTAACACCTACACCCAAAGGGGGATCATCCGATAGCTCCCATTCTCGGACAAGCCAATGGAAAGACTCTCAGTGGCTTTATACCGCCTTAGGATCAGGCCATTGCCCTGCCTCTTGTCTCCTTGGCTTTCTCCAGACAAAACTCCCTCTCTCCTGAGTGCTCCAGCTGCTCTTAGTCACTCTCACAACACCCTGTGGAGGTTATTTTGCTGCACAGGGGAGCAAAGGGAATGAGGAGACTTCTTGCTCTTCTCAGTGATTCAGCTTTCACCTGCTACAGCACAGGAGTAGATCAAAGTACAAGGCAGCTCTCCAGTGACAGCACCACAACTCCTTCCAGTGCTGTGCAGCTCTGCTTTCCCCAGAGCAGATGTTCCACAGAGCCCTGCAGTCAGCCCAAAATGAAAAGCACTGATTTATTCTTTTTATTTCCAGATCAAATGTTTGATATCACAGCAGCCAGGTGAGCAGTGCATCAGGTGCACAACAGAGCCTAGAGATGCCCCAGTAAGAATATGCTCCTGGGCCCTAGAAGGTATTTTTCTCTTATGCAAATGCTTCTGTCAGTGGTGCAGGGGTGACTGGAGCAGACCCTGCCACTGACTTGCCTGTATGTCACAAGGCTGCTCCCAATATTTCCACAAAGAAAAAGCAGCATGAAATTGCAAGGGGTTAATAGCACATGGCACTTTTGGGATTTTTGGCTTTGGGAGGATTTCTGCACCCATAACAAAGTGTAAGAGTCTTACTAATACAGGGTGTGTAAATGATGATGTGTTACTAATTTTAAGCCCTCATCCCCTTTTATGATTAGAGAAGGCTCAGAATGAGGAATGAAGGCTCTCCATAGCCTAACACCCTGCTAGCAAATAGCTGCTTCAGTAGCTTTGCTCCTCGAGCTGTGCTTCTGCAAGAGGCAGCCACGGCAGAGATTGTCACCGGCTGCCCATGAGCCCCTGTGTCATCTTGTGGTCCCCCATCTGTCCCTAGAAGCAGCCCCTTTCTCTCAGGCAGCCTGTCCTGTGGGACACAGTTACACCAGCTACAGTCAGCAAATGACTTCAGAGTCTTTCATACAGGGGAGGAATCACATTCACAGATGGGACACTGACATAACTGGAGCACTCTTTTATAACATTCCAATAGATATTCTAAGTGAAATGTTTCATCATTCATTTTTTTAAAAATAGCCAAGGATAATAATATCCTAGAACTTCTTTTCCACTACTGGCTTAATCTATTTTTTAAAAAACTATGATATGTGCATTCCTTTGGTTTGCACAGCAGACTTCAGAACTTAATGGGAACATGGAGATATGAGCAATTTTTCCATTGTCCTTTATTGCCAAACCACTTTAAGCCTGAAATTGGGGGGTAACATCTCTGACTCAACCTCACCCCAAAATTGAATAGCAATGTGTGTTCCTCTCAAAGGAACTACCAGATATTTCTCCCCTCTCTCTCCCTTTTTTTTCTCTAATAGCACTCCTCACACTCCAGACCAAGCAACTAGTCACTCACAGTCTGAGCTCATTTTAAAGAGCTTGGATTAAGTCCATGTGCAAGTTTTAGTTGCCTGTTAAATTTCTAATGCCTGCCACATACACCATTAGAACACTTAGATTTTTAAGACAGCATTGACTCATATTTTCTTTGGGGTTTAGCTGCTAAATAGACAAGCAGCATTCTTAATCCACTTTTCTTTACCTCTTTTTCTGTTAAAAGGTTTAATATGAAGGTAAAGCAGTATTACAGATCAGTGTAAATTACATGTCATATGGGGCCACATAATAGCACAGTCACCACATCTCTGAGAAGATCATATAAAACTTTCTTCAGCTCAGAACATCCTCTGATCCCTTGCTGTACTGAAGTTATTGGTACAGGGAATACAGTGGGACAGCATGACAATAAAAACAAATGAAAAGAATAAATTTATAAATTAAATTTGCAATACATTTAAACATCAAGAAATATGTTAAGCACTTATTTTTAAATAACAGTTTGTATTACACTAGAAACTACTCTTTCTTAGCTCTGTTTTTGGATTCCCTGTCCCTGAGTACCTGGGCAGTCCAGTATTCACATACTTTTAAAGTTTATTGAGGCACAGCCCTGCCAAAGGCAAGCAGTGATCCAACTATGTGGAAAAGGACTCCTTCCATTCTCCCGTTCCCTGAAATGGCAGCACAGTGTATTTCCAGTTCTGCTCTGTGTGGAGCCTGCTGCAAGTATACGTGGCTGCAATTTTTCTTAATGCTGCCAAGGACAGGCTTTGCTTCGGTTCTTGAAACACCTTTCTGGCTCATGAAAACAGCTTTACAGAAAAAAACCCAGGAATTAGTGCTGACTCCCAGCTCTCTAGTGGGTGCTGTGAGCCCAAGTGTAGCTCTCACCAGTGGCCAGGGGCTGAGGCCACGTTGGCTTTCTGACAGTGGTAACAGGAGAAATACATGGAGGATCCTTGTAGAAAGAAAGTGTTTCTGATATGACAAAGATGGAGATTTAGGGAAACCAACTAGTATTTCTAGTCTTTGAACACTATTCCAGCCTTCCACTCCAATGCTAATGGAAAACGAGCACTGGGAAGTGCTGGTCACGTTGGTTTTTTCCTTTGATTTGGAGTGGCCAGATGATTTTTCTGTGTGTGTGTGTTGAATTGAAGAGGCTACAGTCTATTTAAGTCTAGGAGCTTCCCTGCCTTTTCTTCAGTGTTAATTATTAATGACAGACTGTGGGCAGCATTTGTCACTTTACGTAGTTATTAACAGCTAAACCGTAAACCATTTATAATGTTTTACTTTCTTTGTAGGCCTGAGAGCCTGGTTTGGGTCTAAGCTAAAATACATTCAGCGTTTAGAGGGCTCCAGAAATGACAGCTGTCCCTTGAACCGAATTCTGCAGCTGTTTGCACCTAGCAATGGCTTCATACACCTCTAATATTTAGATCAGATCTGTATTTTGTGGATTTGCACCATTTCTGCTTGAAATAATGCACGCATAGGTTCAAACACAGCCCACGGTGTAGAGCATTAGAACTCCCATCTCTGTGCACTCAGAGCATGTGGAAATTGTTATTCCTATAGGTTATGCCATCATGATCCTATGAGACCTGTGTCCTTATGTGCCCTGAGAGCTGCAGGAGGGAGCAGGAGGAATCCAGTCGATCGATGTCTGATTGCTCTTGCTCTTTGACATCAAGTTGTCTGTTGGGCAAAACAAAGTTGAATCCTGTAAGCTGAGTTAATTCCTACATTTCTCTAACACTTTTCTCATTGCTGTCTTGTCACCCCAAGTCCTCGCCAGTGTCAGAATTTATGATTACGTGTATTAGCAATGAAACTATTTTGCGTGACATGGTCATCTTGGAAAGCAAAAGGTACATTTTCCATTTGTGGAGTATTACTAATTCTAGGAGTAGCTGAGGATAAGTTTGAAACTTCTTATGCTTAATGGAGTGCAGGCAAGCTTGGAAATAACGGATGGGATAAAGATTTAGCAGAAGTTGGGGTCATTTCCCCATGCTCTCCTGCCAGTCACCCACATCTTGCTTAAAAAGCCTGATGTTATTGTTCGTGTCGTTTCTTTTTGTGGCTGATACAATTGGTGCTATCCAATTGTGCTCCGTGTGCTGTTAGCTGCAAGGGTGACAGCTCTCTTTAATGCTAAGCCAAGATCAGCAAGTATATTTGGTTTTCCTAATGAATTTTAAACAGAAGGGCCAGTGCTAAAAGGCCAGCACTTAGCAAAAGGTAAGCATCATTGTACAACAGATATAAATAGTCCAATTTAATATATGTTTAAACAATTCAGAATAAATCAAGCCCTCAGATAGAGCAGCAGGCGTTCCCTAAGGAGCCTCACGTTCCCGAGGGTAAGAGCTCAAGCCCATCTGCAGCTTTCTGGGGTGGCCTCATTTGTGGATGTGGGTCCCAAGCCCACTAATGACCGGCTGCTCTGGCGGCGGCAGAGCCCGGCCCTGTCTGCGGGACACACTGCGGAGCTGCAGAGCCAGCGCCTCGTGGAGGCTGGGAATCGCTGTGGCACATGAGGCACGCTCGGGCTGTGGTCTCCAGCTCAACCGCAGAGCGAGCGCTGGATCCTGTCCAAAGCAGGCTCCAGCAGGCCCTGCACGGAGCGAGGAGCAGGAATCGGGAAGCAGCGCCTGTGGCACGAGAGATGCACGCAGCCTATGGCCCTTGCACACCCCTCACACGCGTGTGCACGCCCTGCAGGGCTGAGTGCCGGCCACGGGAACCAGCAAAGCACCGTTCTGGGTGGCTTTGGCAGCGTGTGCGGGAGAAAATTAACTAGTTTGATCCAAGGAAGCCACTGTGTTGCTATGTATATTATGCATTACTGAGAAAAAATATTGTCCTTTTAGTCTTTGCTGAGTTAAAGCTTGGCGTTGATAGCTATGAAATAACTCATTAATCTAGTGCCGGCGAATTTGGAATAATGGCTTTCCCCTCTCCATTTAAATTGCACTTCAGTGGGAAATGTATGGAGTGAATATACCAGCAGGGTTCCCACTATTTCCTGCTCACCATCTCCTCCTGTAAATACCTCAGTAAAGACCCTGGCACGTCCCATCTGCAGGATCACTTGCCCTTTCTGGCAGCCAGGTTTCTATCCCTTGTCACTTTCTAGTAACAATTTAATGCCACAAAGCCTGATTCCACTGTGACTTGCTGCACACCTGCCCTCATGCAGCCTCACAGCAGGTTTTGTGCTCCCTGACTCCCCTTTCAGCCCTGTGCAGTGTTTCTGCTCACCCACCAGTGCCACTGATGCCTCCCAGTAGCTCTCTGGGGTGACCAGCCAGTCCTGGGCTTCTTCTGAAGCTCAGTGTAGAAACGGATTTCAAACTGTAGGAAAGGTCTGAGTTCTTGCCCTCTGGACTAGCAAAGGATGGAGCAAAAGGGTGTGATGAGAAGGCAGTTTGTCATTACTTGGCTGGACACATTCAAGAGGAAGGTGACAGGCTATAAGCCCAAACAGAGAGATTCTGGTTCATGTGTGCTCTAAAACAGACTTTCTGTGACCTTAGACAAGTAACGTGGGGTCAGATTTGTCATGCAGTTAATGCTGCTGTACTGACAGGCTTAGCAAATGAAAACAAGATGAAGTAAACACTAAAATACTTTTTTAATGATCTTGGTCCCGCTGCCTTTGCCTCCCTGCCCTGTCTACAGACTAAGGGCATTTTTCAAGCTCACAGACCTGATGACAGCCATCTGTACACTAATAAAGGGCACCATACAAACAGGTATGTGCAAGGGAACAGCCTTCTGACCGCAGTCCTCTGAACACACAAATTTAGGGTCTCCAGTTCCCCACAAGTGAAGTCACTGCTGCTTGTAGCAGCCATCACAGGGGTAGGAGGCTGCCTGGAGGCAGTGACCTGTGCAGGGCCTGGGGAAGATGCTGATGAATAGAGTCAATGTGGTGGAGGTGGCTGAGGGGGCCTGGGCAAGCTGGCAGCACCAGCAGTGTGGTCAGCAGGGAACGTGGAGAGAGCCCGTTCTCAGAAGTGCTGTTTGTGAGCAAGGAGGAGAACAGAGGCTTTGTGCGTGATGGACTTGATGTCTCTAAGGGTGCTCCAGTTAAGAGATGTTGGGCTGTGACTGCAGCTACCTGCCTGCAGCCTGCCATGGGAGGCAGGAGCACGTGGCACAGGACCCGTGAAGCCTGGAGAAAGCAAGGGCAGCACTTGGGCTGCCTGGAGCTGCTGGAGACCTTGGAAACCTCAACAGAAAGGGGCTTCACTGCAGAGGAGGAGGCGGCAGCTACGTGCGAGGCAGTGAGTAATGCCCAACATGGGGTAGCCCTGCAGAGATGCTCACCCAGCAAGGGTCATTTCAGGGGGCTCCCGTGGCTGGGCAGGCCCGTTACCTCTCTCGCAGCCCTGCTTGTTCCCCGTCCGTTCCACCTCCGCCGGCCCCAGGCNCGGCCCGGCCCGGCAGCCCGCAGGAGGAGTTCGACTTCTCCATCCTCTTCGACTACGACTACGACTACGTGAAGCCGCTCGAAGGTTGGTGAGGAGCCGCCGAGGAGAAGCCGCGGCCGCGCCCCGACGGGGGCTGCGGGGGCCGGACGGGCTCGGCAGCTCCTCGGGGGACAGCGCTGGGCCTGCCCTGCCCTGCCCTACCCTGCCTTGCCCTGCCCAGCCCGGGGCAGGGCGGTGGATGCCGGCGGTGCGATGCGATGCGATGCCATACGATGAGATGCGATGAGATGCTTGGCCGGCCCGGCGCAGGGCAGGGCCGGGCGGGTCGGGTTCGGCGGGGCTGTTTTGCCCGGCAGGTGCTTAGGAAAGGTCACTGGTTTGGTCCCCATCCCGCGCCGCAGCGTCTGGGAGCGGCAGGGGGACCTGCTGTTGTTCCCAAAGTTGCACACCCGGGAGTGAGTGCTGCTGCCAGAGGCGAAGCAGCGGCGCTCAGCTCGCCTTGTGACCATCGTCATTGTCATCATCGTGCTAGCACATGTTCTGGAAACATAAAAAGGCAGCTCGAGCACTGGGGCTTGGAGCCCCGGGGAATTAATTACCTGCCATGAGCCTGAGCGTCCTGCTTGGAAGGGAGATGGGCGGATCTAGTTTCCAGGTTGGGTCCAAACACCATAACCCTAAGTTAAAATTAAGAAAGATTTGCAGACTCTTCAACTTTTCTGAGCTTATGCTGTAATACTAAAAGCACTGTGCCAAGTGCTCCCTGACTTCCTAAACGATAATTCTATCCGTTGATGATACTAAAAAAGTGATACTTCGTTAACCGTAAAATACAGATTTGTGTAAACCAGACGAAGGCAAAAGAGAGAGGACCCAGAGGAATGAATTGCTGGGATATTGTTTCTAAGATACATTCGTTTTGATTCTGCACAGTGGAGAGGTGGCATTTCTCTAGGGCATCTGAAGAGAGATGATGTGTGATCTTGGCGACAGTGCAGAAGGAGACCTTTGAGGCCTGTATCTTGGTGTCATTAGTGAAACAGAGTTATTAGTGAGTTTTGCTCTTTGTGTCCTGGTTTGAATATACAGATGTGCACCAGCATCAAAGCTGAGTGAGGATGGTTAATGTCATCAGATGCACAAAGCTGAGTTTTCTTTCAGGGTTTCATGTAGATCAAACTGTGCTAAAATAAATCCATGATGGGGAGAGGTCAGTGATTTCAATGAAAATACATTAAATCTCAGTGAAAGCTTCAGATGCTGAGTTGTTCACATCTCTGTAGTAAACAGTACTGCTGTGAAGCCTTAAGTGGGAGGTTCTACAGAATATAATAGTACGTAGGTGGGGGGTAGAAAGTTTGATCTTCAAACCACAGAAATGCGGAGCAGTGTATGCTTGTTGTAGAAGTAACTTCCTTCTTGAGCCTGCTTTCTCCCCATCTGAATGACTGGAAACCATAATTAGTAGTAATTTTGTTTGTTCCAAAGATGGAAATCATTAGCATAAAAAAAAAAAAGATCACAACCATATATACCAGCATTGTAATCTGGAGAACATTCTCCCTGGCTTTGAAAAGACACCAGCTAGAGTCTGTAAGCAATCCAGTATACATCCGTGACCTTTAATGTACAAAAGATTAAAGCATGTTTACATGAGGACAGAAAATGTTCACATTTTGAGGAAGGACTTTACCCACATGCCGGTGGTAAATGATGCTCATTGTTCATGTGTGATTCTGGCCTCGTCTGAACTGCAGTTGGGAAAACAAGGCCTTTTCAGAGGAGGATTCAAAGTGGAACCAAAACCATAGGAGTGTCTGTGGATCCCAACACTACAGTCTGGTTCCTACATTTGGAGCCTGTTTGTAAGAGGCTCTGGTGTCCTCACAGCCTGGGCTGCTCCACCCACTGCTCACCACACGTCCTCTAATAACAAATCTCTGTAAGCATGCTAAAAGGGAGGGTTTAAATTAAAAAAAAAAAAAAAAAGGAAAAATAAAAGGAAATTTGGGGCTTTAGGAATGGATTGGGATGAAAGTTTATTTCTGATAGAAATTTTTTTAAAAGGTTGGGATGTGGCAGTGTCTGCCAAAATTTGTGTTTTAGAAGTAGGATCTATATCACAACTTGTTGCCATGGGAATGCTAGAAATATCCTTGCTGAAAGTGGCTGGCATTCAGCAGTGCTTATATGTGTGCCTGGGACAACAGGAACATGGACTGCTGTAAAAGCAACAGGGTAAATAGAAGTCCTATGGTCAGTATTTTATTAATATTAGATATTCCTCTCTAAGCAAACCCTTTCCAGAAGCAGGAGTACTATTCAAAGTGCCATTTTCCCTGTGCCTTTTACCCTTACTTGCCAGACTTTAATTGGCAATTATCTTCTCAGCATTTGCAAACGAGAAACATCTGCTGAACTCACACCAGGTGAACATGATTAGGGCAGTGTGGGTGGGGCAGGTATCCAGTGCTGTTAAATTGAAGGTAGGATGTCACTTGGCCATGGAGGGTGTTTTGTCCCTCCTTTTAAAACAAACAGTTGCATTCCCTTGAGATTTACCTGCACAGGTGCTGCTAGTGATAGCCCAAATTTTAGCTTATTTCAGATGTGACAGGTGCTGCATATCAGTGTTCATCAGTGGAGAAGATTGACAGAGAGTTAATGAACATTTACAAGTGAGCTCCTATAAATTGGCCTCCCTGATGAGTAAGTTCTGATTGCTGTTTGTGTATTCTTCCATAATACCTGTTGTTGGCCACTGTGAGAGGCAAAATATTGAAAAGCTGTTTTGCTTCAGCAGCTCCCTTCACGTAGTTTTGTGGTGTTCACTGTGTGATGATCTGCTGATAGGTAAGGTTACTACAGAATTTTTAATTTTTGAGGTTAACCCTTCTGGGAGCTGATCTTCTGAGGCGTACTTTGAAAGTCCAAACAAAACCAATCTTTAAATAAGATTCCAGACAAAATCCTGCCCTGAGACAGCTGCTGAGAATGCAGATGGAGAAGAGTATTTTCTTGTAGGCTCAAGCCCTTGCTGTATCTCAGCAGACTCTTACATTGCATGTGGTGATATGAATCTACAAGGTTTGTGTGTGTATAATAGAGGGGAAGCAGAGAGCACCTATAAATATTAATGTTCCTCTAAATGCTTGTTTGTATGTAGCCAGGCTCCCAGAGACATTGCCACGTCTTGTAGGTGTCAAGCCCTGTATAATTTGCCTGGTTGATTTTTTTTTTTCTCCCAGATGCAAAGTTATTAGAAGGGAAAAAACTGAAAGTGCATGCAGCTGGGTCCTGGCTCAGGAACACAGGAGGCAGTGTTCAGCACTGCCGTAAAGAAACAAATATGCACATCTAACAGAGAATTCCAGATTTCACTCAGGAAACCAGCTCTCACTTGGCGCTTCCAAGCAGTTTGTGTAAGTAGCAGACAACCCGGCTTTTGAAAAATGCAGAAAAGCTCTGCACTGGCCCCTTCAAATGACAATGAGCAAGCTAATTAAGAAAAAAACCCGACTCTTATGCAAATAAGGAACTCCATTTTAATCCCAGGAGCTGCACTGCAGCAAGAGGATGTGAGGTCAAAGCCAAGCTTCAGCCGCTGCCCTCCCTTGGCTGCTTTGTCCCACACGTGTCTATCTTTAGCTTTTCCTAGATGATGGTTTGGATAAACCAAGCATGGAATGTGAATGCAGTCACTTGGGTGATCTTTTATTCCCTAATTTCATGCTAATTGGCAAGGTCACATTTGGCTGGCTGGATGACTTTGGAGTAACTGCCTTGTTTTAAAGCAGGGGAAGGTGGCCCTGGCAGAGCCACCCGTGTGCACTCTGGTGTGGTCCTGGGCTTGGGGAATCTCTGGAGCTTGGCAGGACCCAGGTGTGTGAAAAGGAGTTTTATAAGTCAAGGGTCGGGTTGTTTGAAACTTAAATCCCTTGATGTCTTCCACCTGTGATTTAACTGTTGGGTCGTTAAGGGCCCTCCTGAGGGCTCCCACCTGGGGAGGTTGCCCAGTTTCCAGAAGGTTGGGGGACTGCCTGCACCCTTTTTGGGCCTGTCTGTCCAGGTTGGTTCTTTGCAATAGAGTAGCATGCAGGGCCCTGCTTCCCTTCCCTGTTGTGGGGAGGGAGATGGTCTTGTGAAGCAGCAAATGGGTAAAGGCTGTGGCAGAAAGTGGGGAGTGAGAGTTGGCAGGTTGGAGGCAGTTTGGGTGGGATCCGGGAGGGTTTGGGGCTCAGGGGCACGAGGTGAGGGACTTGAGTGACACGGGGAGGCTGTTTGCTGACAGTAGAGCTGACAGAGAATGTGAGGAGGTGCTAGTGCTGTCCGGGTGAGAAACTCACTTTCTTTTAACCCCCTGTCAAACCAGAAGGATCTTTTGGTCCTGAATCAGAGGGTGTTTCAGCAGTGAAACCTCAGGCTGGGAAGTTCCCGAGTGAAGGGAGATGGGGAAGTGCTGTAACTGGCCGTGCTGAGGCTGTGCTGCTGTTTGCCGGGGTGTCCCTGAGAAAAGCAGTGCAGGGGGCAGCCCTTTGCTGTTTCACTCTGTGCTGTGGCATGCGTCGTGTAGGAATGGATGGACAGGAATGGGTGAACCCTTGGAGGTGTCAGAGCCTTGGGTCCAAACCTGTGCCTCTGGGGAACATCCTCTCCCTGTCTGCCCCCCTCTCAAACGCAGGAGCTGGGCGCTGTTAACAAAAGCAAACTCCTGGTGGTGGTGGTGGGATTGCTGGCCCTGCTCTGTCCTCTCCTGGAGCGGATTCCTCACCCCAGCCCGCCTTAGCTTGGCGGGGAGCAGAGTAGGCAGCCCCTCCTACTGAAGTAAAAAGCAGGATTTCTCCCGATTTTGGTGCAAGAGCCGATTATTTCTGAGGGCAGCAGTTGGCGCTTCACCCCTCTGCCCCTTTTCGCTCCCCGGTGAGGTCGGAGCCTCTCGCTGCGGCATCACCGGCGTGCCCGCGGTGGCAGACCGTGATGTCAGCGGCGTGGGCAGCAGCAGCCCGACAGTGACTTCATTGTGCCTCTGGAGCCGTGCGGGGCTGGCGCTCGGCCGGGACAGCTCCCCCAAGCCCCCAAGCCCGGCTCCTGACGAAGCCGATGAGTCAGGCCGGGCAGCCTCTCCCCGCCGCAGCCGCAGCCCCGGGCATCGCTGCCTGGAGCCGCTCCCTGGGGTTTCGCCCGCGGCTTTGCCCACGGTCCTGCTTCATTGAGGATTTGCCGTGGGGAGGGAAAGTAAATGTTGTTGCTGTGCGGAGGGTGTGGGTGTCTGCCTGGCCAGGGGCTGTGGCCCCGGTGAGCTGTCCCAGCTGCGGGCTCTGCCCGTCGGGACCGGGGCACGCTGCAGCCTGTCGTGTGTGTAAGCGTTGGCACTAATGTGTGGAACGTGGATCCTCTGGGAGGGTGAATGCCAAGGTGGAAGTGCTCCTTTAAGCACAGTATTACAGGGATAAGCAAAGAAAATGGAGGTTATCTAAAGCCCGGTTTTTAGTGGGCAGACGCTGCGGGTGGTGGTGTTTGTGATTCAGAAGACTTCAAAAATTACACATACAAATACATGCTTGCTTTTCCCATACCCTCTGACATGACTCTACCTACACTAGCTTTGCTGATCATGTTCTGAGGAGTTTTAGCTCTTTACCTGTTGTCTGCGTACCTGGCACAGGTAAAGCAGTTTGATGTGTACAGTGGGGGCTGCTTTAGCTGTGGGTGTGTTGAATGGGGAACTGAAAGGGTCGCCTGTTCCTTGATGTGAAGCAGTTCAACCTGGAGAGATTTTCTGGGATTGCTGGTCACTGCACAAATCCTGCTCGAGCCCTGGCATCGAGCCTGTGTTTGGTGCTGGTTTTGCTACTTTGCATCAGCTGAAACCAGGGGGTTGTCCCTAGAGCGGTGGGAGAGGTGTTTGGTGTGTTACTCTGCTGGTGCCAAAGGCATGACGAGTTCTGTTCAAAGTGAATCTCAGCATCAATATCTAGGCTTGATGTGTCAGATCTGAGTGATGGGGATGACACACTGTTCCTGTGAGTGCCAAAGCTCTGAAATCAATGATGCTAAAAATATGTTTGTCTCAGAATTCAGTTTCTCGTTGGTGTTTCCCCATCCCCAGAACAGCTGTGTGCTGGGATTAAAAGCCAGAGGGAACCTTAAGAAATCTGCAGGCTGGACTCTCCTGTGCATCTCCCCTCCCGTCACAGGCATTCTGTGTGTTGGTTTGTTTGCTCGGCTCTTGGGGTTTCCTGCTAAACACAAATGCTCAGCAGTTCCTGAAAACAAGCAGAAACCCCCTGAAATTCAGTCAAAATCTCTCTGTGTGTAAAAGTTTCACTACAAACTTTTGCAGCTATTGCAGAAAGCACAGTCAGCTCCTACCTGGCTTTATGTCTCATATTATTTTCGTATGGGAAATGCTGCCTCATGTCATGTAGGAGTTAGAGAAAATGCTGAAACAGTTATTTAAATATTTAAATGAAAACCTCTTTGCCTGTGATGCATACTGACCTGTGAGCAGATAGTGTGAATTGATCCCAAACTATGGAGGTGTTTCACCTATTTCCTGCTGGATAACACTGAAAGCTTTAAAGAATGTAAAAATCCTGGTAGTACTTTGCATGCTGTTGTGTGATGACAAATATTATTCAGCTCCCAAGCTGAGGAAGTCCCAGGAGCTGATGTATGTGGTCTGTCCTGGGGATACCTGGTGTGACTCCACTCTCTTGGTTGTCACTGGCATTAAACACCTGAGGGGGTGCTGGGACCAGATCAAAACTGGACTCAGAGGTGCTGGTGGGAATTCTGTGTTGCCTGGGATCAGCCCTGTGCTCTGCAACCTGGGGATTGTTTGCAAGATGAGAATCTTTGAAAATTGAGGATTTTTTGCACCAGGAGGGAGAGCACTGAACACTTCCCTGTTACTGTGTATTTTATGATCCCTCTCTGGCCAACTGGGCTGGAATTGGAACATGATTGCCTGTAACCATAGGGCTGGATCCTTTCTATCTCTCTTCTAGCAAGTACTTGTGAATGTGTTTTCTGATCATCTGGCGCATTGTCATGTGAAACCTGTCACCAAAACTTGCTGACATGATATGGAGCCAAACAAATCATCACACAGAACTGACTTCTTAATTTAAGAGTTTGAGCTCAGCTTTGGTTTCGTGAAGGGCTTGGTGGTGTAAGATTTTTCTCCCTTCACCAAAAGCTGTTCTTCAACCTTTTTGTTTTATATAGACCTGTTTGGAGGTGATTTTGTGATGTGATGATCTCAGTCCTAGTTGACAAAAATCGACTCAAGTCACAGCACCCTAGTTGGTGCCAGGGGGTATATTTGGCAGAAAGAGCAGGAGGGCCAGCACTGACATGGGCGGAGAGGCTGACATGCTGCTGACCCTTCCAGGTGATCCCTCTAGGTCAGGCTCAGGCAGTGTGGAGGTGTTTGCAGGGCTTCTGTCCATGCTGCACCTGCTCTGAGCACTTGAGCTTCCCTGGCTGTTAATCCAGTACTTTTCACAAGCATTAACTGCAGTTAAAGAGTTAAACAAATATTAAGCTAATATCAGATCACAACCAGTTTATAAATATGCATATTTTTTGAATCCGTGATTGCTCAGCTTCTGTAATAATATTTATAGTCTTAAAGAGACCCTTCTTTTTCCAGAAGAACCGACTCCACATAAAACCAACAGCCCACCCTCTGGAGTTACATACGATCATGATGTCTTGGACTGTGGCCTCAAGCCATGCCCCCTGCCTTTTTCTAGCCTTTCTGCAGATCCCATGGGCAGATATGGACAGCCAGATAGCATAGGGACAACACCTACACACCCTGCCAACGCCGCAGGGGCCTCTGCTCCGAGCCCTAGGATTGAAATTACTCCATATCATGAACTGATTCATTCAGGGGGTCCCTTCCGCAGCAGAGACACAGATGTTCTTTTGGTAGAACATCAGTCAAACTCAGCTACCGCTAGCCCAAGGGTTACCCTGCCTGTCCCTGGCTTTGAGGGCTACAGAGAACCACTGTGTCTGAGCCCAGCTAGTAGCGGCTCCTCTGCAAGTTTCATTTCAGAGACAAATGTATCTCCTTGCACGTCACCATGTGTTTCACCAAATAATGGTCCTAGTGATGACCTTTGTCCACAGTTTCAAAACATCCATACTCATTATTCTCCTAGAACCTCTCCAATAATGTCACCACGAACAAGCATCACGGAGGAAACCTGCTTGGGACGACATTCACCATCACCCTGTCCCAACTCAAGGTCTTCATCACCAGGTGCAAAACGGAGGTACTCTTGCACTGAGCTCTACAGCACTCAGCTGCCTTCCACTTCTCCACGACAGTCAAGGACCCCCTCTCCACAATCCTCTCCTCGCATCCCCTTGAGAGAAGACAACTCTTCAGTTACTTACACGCAGTTGCCAAGTGCTTCCCTTTCCATGGATGCTATGAGCAGCCTTCCTGCGGATCCTTCCTGTGGTGTTCCCACGAAAATTTGGAAAACCAGCCCTGATCCTTCAGCAATGTCTTCCCACAAAAACAGCATTTCGTGTCACGTCTTTCAGACTGTTGACTTCCACGGGCCTTGTGAGCAGGAGGACAGAAGAAACTCAGCCGCAGAGTCAATTCTGTTGGTACCTCCATCCTGGACAAAGCAACTGGTGCCTGCAATACCTATCTGCAGGTATGTAATCCTTCCTGTGGGGGTGTGTTTTCCCATGGTGTGGTGTTGTCTGTCATGCATGATGATCTCTAGGGAGTGTTTTCTTGGGCAGATCCTGCTGCAGAGCAGAGCTGAGTCCTCTGGGACAGCGCTGGTTAATGGAGCCCAGTCTATTATGATTCCAAGAGCTGAATAAATCTGGGTGTGGAAGGCACATCCCCAAAGTGGTTCATCAGTAGCACAGCACACTACAAATTCAAATTGCCAAATGATTTGTCTAAATAGCAGATTGCAGACAGCCCTTGACAAAGGCTGAACACTCTGGTGCCATCCTGCTGCTTTTAAAGTAAATCATGGGGTTGTTTTTGTAAAGACAGTCACAAATTTCCATCAAGGATGAAAATGCTTTAAATAATTCCTGATTCAAAACAGAGCACAGTGCTCCAAGTGTGGTCCAAATCACTCTGAGTGATTTATTGTTGGTTGTTAATTTGTTAATTGTCCCTTCACCCAAATCTCAGCCATTGGCACTCCCCTCAGCAGCTCCCTCCAGTCTGGCACCAGGGGCAGGGCTGAACCCTGAGTGCTGCCAGGACTGAGGGTGCCAAGTGTGTGACTCTGCTCCCAGTCCCGCTGCCATCCTGCCAGCCCTGCCATCCTGCTCAGCACCAGGACTGACCCCTCGATGACATTATCCCAGGCTGCTCCTGACCTGCTAAACACAAATTCTGAGTGAAAGGACACAGGCTGTGACTTCCCTTGGCTTGTTAGACCCGTCCTGGCAGCAGCTTGTGCTCACAGAGTAAGAGTGGTTTAAAATCCAGTGCAAGCTCTAGTTGCACATTTCAGTGTATTCATTTCATGTTATAAACCCTTGTGTATTTTTGTAACAGGAAAACTAGTATCAGGTAAGAATATTTAGCATTTTATTCACATGCGTTTTAATATAATAAAATAATCACAAAGGTTGTTAATTGACACAACTGGAAGGTAATGGTAAATGGAGTCAGTATTTCACAATATGTATTCTGTGATCAAAGTTTGACACACGGCAAAAGCTAGATAAAGGAGGGGTATCTTTGAAAAAGTACAACTTCTACGGGTATTTCTGTTTAAAAAATAGAAATACCTTATTCTCTTCTGCATGGACATGGGTGCACAGAAATTATTGTCCTGATCCTGAATTTCAGCAGAGTTTGTAATTGAGATGTGAGCAGGGCAGCACAATCTCATTGAAATCAGCAGCAGACTCCTGAATGTCTCAGCAGGAGCAGCCCCAGTGGGACAGCAGAGTCAGGGCTTTGGGAAACGAAGCGCTCAGGAGTCTCACTGGGGTGTCCTCTCTCTCTGCCCAGTCTGCCTGTCCAGTCGCTGCCACCCCTGGAGTGGCCCCTGTCCAGCCAGTCCGGCTCCTACGAGCTGCGCATCGAGGTGCAGCCGAAGCCCCATCACCGCGCGCACTACGAGACCGAGGGCAGCCGGGGCGCCGTCAAGGCACCCACCGGGGGCCACCCCGTGGTCCAGGTAAGGGACAGGGGACCATCCCCTTAGAGGAAAAGGGGGGGAATTCATTTCTGAAGGGCTTGCTGGGGGCTGGCCCTGAAAGAGGAGAGCCCTGTGAACCTGCATGTGCTTGTGGATGTGCGTAAAGGTCTGAAGCTGAACTGTGGTGAAGTCCAAGGTGTTTGGAAGGCTAGTTTGGGTTAACTTGTGAAAGCTCAGAAACTTGGGCAATGTATTTGCTGCTTTCTCTGGGGTATATGTTAAACCTTCTGTGACCCAACTCTGTCAAAAGATGCCTGGTTATCCTGAATTTCAGCTGAGCCCATGTAATCTTGACAACAGACTCTTCTGTGTAAACTAAGGCTTTTTGTGAGGTTCAGAATATACAGATGTTAAGCGTGGCTTTCCAACTGTTGTAGCTCAGTGACCTACCAAACTCAGATTTAGAACAATTGGCAGATCATGGTAGGTCTGCAGCCCCACGTCCTCCTGCCAGCCATGAATGAGGGTTTTGGAGCTGTGCTGCCCACGTTCCCACACAGCAGGTCCAGGAGCAGAGCTGGGTTGTGTGTCTGACTGTTTCTAACCCCTGCTCCTCTCTGGGCTGTGGAGCCAAACTGTACAAGACTCATATATGTTCTCTTCAAGCTTAAAAGAAAGGCAAATCAACCATCATTACTCTTGATGAGAGTTGGATTAGAAAGGTCTGGATGTTCAGCTGGAGCTTCCCCAGCATTAACAGCTGCCTTTTGCTAGAAATGTTTTTCATGCATTTGATTTTCCTTAGCAATTTTCCTCTTTTTTTTTCCCCCTCTCCCCAGATTGTGTGGTAAAACTTCTAATTTTAAGTCCATTTAAATTTAGGTCAGAGACTTTTCACCCCTCTGTAATTCAGGCACTCAGTACATCCATCTGATGCTGGGTTTGTATGATGCTGTGCCCCTCCTTGTGTGCTGCTTGTCATCAAAGCTGCCTTCTGTGTGTCCTGGATGCACAGCCCTGAGGGGAAACCTGTCCTAGCTATAGTAGCCATGTGATAAGGAGTCAGCAGGGCAAGATAATTCCGTAGCAGTGGAGATGATTTCATAAAAAAGTTTGGCCTGTTTAGAGCTGTAAATAAGCAGAGGACGTGTTTTCAGCTTAGTGATGCTGTAGAGAAAGGGTGAATGAGTTCAGGCAGGAGCTCCCTTGTGATGTGGGCTGATGTCACTACAGAAATAAAATTTTGTCTCTTTTGAGATATCATTTGTATTGTCCTACAGAGTCTGTTCTAGTCCAAGCTGTGCTTGTGAGGAGGGAAGTCGCTGCTGAAACAAGTGAGGGAAATCCAAGCTGACAGTGGTGGAGAGGACAGATTTGTCCCTCTGCTGACCTGAGGGGTGGACGAGCTGAACCCTTACTCTGTTGTGGAAGGTGATGGGCTTTTCCTTCACCTTTCAAAGGGGGTGTAAAATACTGGCTGGGGAGCTGCTCTGCAGCCACCTGGGGCCACATCAGTGGTTTCCCTCCTCTCCCCCTCGCTGCAGCCCACGTGTGAGGAGGAAAGCCAAAGCCAGGCTGTCGGTGTGCTAGTGGGGGTGGTGACGTGTGAGAGCAGGACAGGTTGGCCACAGCTACAGCTTTCACTGAGCAAAGTTGGGGTGCATGCTACAGATGGTCCTGATGCACTCAGGGCTTGCATGAACCAGGGAAATGTTGACATTTATGCTTAATTTTAAGCATGTGATCAATACCACTAATTTTACTGGGTTGATTTATGCTTAACACCAAACATATGTTCAATATTCCCCTGCAGGCTTGCCCCCTTTTAAAATCAAGCCATAAATTGTTAAATCAGTGAATTTAGTTTACTTTGGTTGAGCTGGACTTACATGAATGTAGTGGATATTTGAGTAAAGGGTGCAGGGTAATAATAAATAGCGATCACATTTGCCATACCTCAGTATATGCAGGCTTTTCAGTTTGAGTCTGACAAGCTCGTAGCCCTCTGCGTGTGTTTGAAGGTACCTGGGTGTAGGAATGATGTGGCCAGTCAGCACTCGCTCCTGTCTGTTTGTTACAAATACAGGATCGTTTACCTTCCCAAGGTGTTCCTCTCACTGGATGTGTATTGCAATGAAGGAGTTTCTCGTGACATGGGGAAATATAAATGATTTGTTTCCTTCCTGTAATCAATATCAATCAAAGAGGGATTTTTATTTTCTGTTGGAGGCAGGAACCAATATTCCTAGTTTTATCATAATTTGCCATCAAGCTTCAGGATCTAAAACTATAAATTCAAATGTCCACATGAGTTTCCCAAACAGATGTGCCTCTGCACAGCTGTTCCTGCATCTGGGGAAAATGTGGACAGTTTCTTTCTGAAGGCTTATTATAAAGCTGGAAGTATTTGTTGGATTTGTGTTCACTTGAACATAACAAGGTTCATATGGATGCTAAGCAATGAGATAGTTGCACCTGTATGTTTTATGACATACGAAACTGGAGTAGGCTGGTGAAATCCAAAGCTTTCATGTCATAAGTTATTTGGCCTCAAAGTTTCTTTTTTTTTTTTTCCTTTCTCCTTTCCCCTCAGTGAATTTTAACTTTTGTGTTCCTGTCAGATGCAAACAGAAAATGAAACAGGAGAGTTTTTTTAAAAGGTGGGCGCTGTGTTGAGGGAAGTTTGCATGAGTTTAAGGCTACTGGTTGCAAGGAAATTAAATTGCTCTTCTACTATTTTGATTATCTTTTCTAAAATACAATGTCTTTCTAACAAAATCTGATTTAGCCATTAAATTAACCCTCCATATGAGTAATTACCCAGCTGTACCTTCGGGAGGAAGAGATGTTGGCTGACTTTTGCAGCATGGTGTTGGCCTGCAATATTTATTTTTTGGAAACTGCATTTTGCATGCAAGTTTCTTCTTTTGGGTGCTCCGAAGCTACAGACCAGCAGATCTCATATCCTCCAGGCCATATCTTGTGGTTTATCTTTTTGATGCTGCTTCCTCTTCTTCACGTGTCAAGCCCCGAGAGTTTGTGCACAAGGCTCTGCGCCATTTGTGCACTCCAAGTATGGCAGGAGAAGAGCCTGGCTAATAAAACCTCTGGCCAGATGGACCACATGGAATGGGACATTTACTTTGCCTGGAGGAGGAGAGAAGCCATTCATGCCATGTAACATTCACATCAGCTAATTTCAGGGACCATCTGGAGTCACATGGAGAAGCACAGACTCCCAGTTCAGGTGTTTTGAGTCACTCTTGGGAGGAATGTACAGCTCGCTGTTAACTGTAGAGAAACTGGCTTATGCTTTAGGGATGTAGGTTGGGTGTGAGTATCCCTCAGATGTTAAGTTGCTGAGAACGCCAAGGAAATCCTGCACAACAAGGACAAAACTGAAGTTTCCATGCACTTACCATCTGGCAGGTCCACCCGGGCACTGAGATTGCAGAGAGGGGTTGGCATTTTTGGTTTCCAGCTCTTTTTCACCAAAGCTGAAGGACAGCTGCTTAGTTGTACCCAGCTGCTCCAGTCAAGGCTCTGGAAGAAACCATCCAGTAGGAAAGGCAGTGACAGTCCCTGTGTGAAGAGCTTATGGATGTGCCTGGGATAGGGGTAGCAGTCCAAACACAACCCTAGCTCGTAATGGTAAAAATTCAATACCTTACCCAACTGGTTAGCTTGGCACAGCATCCAGATGTAGAGCAGGGCTACGAAACCCCGGTGCTCATGTGGAGGGCAGCGATGTACCCCCAGCCCATCCTGTGCCTGTGTGTGCTGCTCTCCTCCTCCCTCCTCTTTAACGCAGGAAAGCTGTACAGAGAGGGGCTCCTGTTCAGCACAGCCACCCCAACTTTCCCCTCGGTTTTAACTTTTGAAATTGTGGTGACTTTCACTGCCTCTTTTTCTTACTAAGTAGAAGCTGCAATGGCAGAGTTGTTAGTGGAGCTCACGGAGCTGCTTTACAATAACAAGCGTATGTTCCACTTTGCATTTATATTTGAATTTTGCCGTATGTGTTTTCTTGTGGTTTCTCAGTCAAAGGAGACATTGTTTCTTCACCTGGGCTTCCCACGGGGCTCTGGCTCTTCACTGTATGTGACTCCCAGCATTGAGCTAATTCATTCACGTATTAGTGAAACCTTTGATGGGAACTCAAAACCAAATCACGGCGTGATGCTGTGATTCACACTCTCACACGTAGGGCTGGGCTGGAGACACGCTCCTGCTGAAAGCCCAGCCAGCCCTCCCAGGGAGCAGTCACTGCCCAGGGCACCTTGGACCAGTTGAGTTTGTCCTTCTCCTCCCACCTTCCCAACCGGCCCCTTCAGCGAGGGGGAAGTCCAGGCTTTGCTGGACTCGCGTGGCAGAACCAGCTCATGCTCTGCAGCATTGCTGTGCTGTTCTCATGGCCTTCACTTCCCTTTTCAGTGAGTGGGAGCTCCAGGCTTTGGCTCGTGCAGGGAATTCTGCCCCCGGCTCGGGAGCAGCGGGTGACAAACTGCCTGCGCATTTCACGCCTGGTTTGCCCGCAGGACTACAGGACTTGTTTGCACAACTGTGATCATTGTGGGGGCCTCTTGAGCTTTGAGCTCCTGGGCTGTGGATGTATTTAGTGTTGTTACATGTGCTGCTGCAGGGATTAATGTACAGAGCTGAAAATGGGGATTTTAGCTACCTCTGGGAAATTCTCTTCAAAACTGATATCCCACCAAATGTAAGGGTAGGTCAGTAAGGGCAGTATCCCTCACACTGGACTGCTAATGTGGCTGTACCATGACATCTGTCTATCTGAAAGCTCAGGGAAGCCACTGAGGAAATGCTGAATAAATCAAAAGTAGTGTAGGGAGACACAGATGAGAATGAAATTTGCTTTTGTTTAGATGCGAAGCTGGACTGGAAAGGAGGGAATATCAACTATGATCTCTAATAAAGGAAGATTAGAGGAAGAGCTGACCTGTATGTTTCTCTGTCTAGTGCAAGAAGGGAAGTGCTGGATAACAGTGAGGATAATTAGCCTCTGGGAGAATTTAACGGGATAAGTTGCATGCTCTGTTGCTTGAAGTCTTTGAAGTGGGTGTGGATCCCCCTATGTGAAAGGAACACTGTCACTCAGATGTGGCTGAGTGGGTGCAGCTCGTTCAGTCCCTGAGAGGACAGGCAGGGTGCACTTGGGGTGCAGGGCAGAGGCCAGTGAACCCCATGCCTTGAGGGAGCAGTGCCATTTTCCCATGTGCCAGCCTGTGTTGAGTTAGAGATGAATGAAAAGCTCTCACTGCAACTTTTGAGCCCAGTTCAGAATACATTGCTTTTGGTGGAAAGGAGTTTTGGCAGAGGTGAGGGGAAGGGGGATGTACTGACTGTTTTGAGGGTGATGGCTGTGCGACGCAGATCAGGTTGTGTGGATTGGAAATACGCCTGGATTAAGCAGATGCAAGATTTAGGCTGCTCTTAAGTGTAGGTTTTCACTGCAGGACTGTCTGTGGGGGAGTCAGTGTGCTGTAAGCCAGAGCTGGAATTTCTGGCTGTTTGCCATGGATGTGGACACTTCCAGCGCAGCAGGAACAGCAGCATAACTCATCCTGTTCGGGGTGCGCTCCAGGATCCCCAGGAGAAGTTCACGCAGGGTGGACAGTGTCTGTAAACTCACATCTGAGCTCTCTGCTCATGGGCTTCACTGTCCAGCTGAGCCTTCAGCTCCTCCTTTCCCCTCTCTAGACAGTGTCTGTTGGACTGGAAGTGCCTCATGCCAAGCCAGGGCTCACACCTGGGTCTCCCATGTCCAGAGAGAGCATCGTCCTCGCTGGGCTAAAGGCTCTTCAGGGGGGACTGGACTCCTGCCTGCTCTGTGAACATTTTCTACGGTCTCTATTTCATTCTGAAACAACTGTTGAAACCCTGATGGGTCCAGCGGACCTGAGCTATTCTCTCTCTAATCATGTCTTGTATCGTGGGTTTCAGAACGAGAAAGAAATTGGGAAGGAGAGAGGTTCCTGAAGCTTGCTATTTTATTTCTTTTCTTTTTTTTCTCCTTTTTTTTCCCAAAAAAGCTTTTTGGCTGAGACCCGTTCCAGAATCTGGCTGACATTCAGTCCAATAGCCAGTGCCTGAGCAAAGGCCATGGTGTGGTTCCTGCACCCCAAACCTACCTCACTGGAGGCTCAGCACTGAGCCCTGGCAGAAGGCTCAGCTCAGCATACTGGGTTCAGTGCATTCAAGTCAATAATTTTGGGCTGAAATGAGTATCTTCATGATGCTCTTTGTGCTGTCCCATCTTTCCCCTTGTCACCATGGTTGCTGTCAAGCTTTGTGCCACATCTGGGTTGCATGGTGAGATGCTTCTGGGGCTGCCGCACTGGGAAGGATGAGCTGACTGTGGCAGAGGAAGGTGAAGTGATAAAAAGCAGCTCAGCTTTGCCACCCTCTGCTCCACCCCATCTGGGCTGAGGCTGGTTCCCACAGTGCCTCCAACAGCTGGCGAGGGTCCAGCTTCGCTAACTGGTGGCAGGGCCCCGTGCTGAGGAACTCCTCCAGTGTCATTCTGTCAAAATCATCAAATTTGCACCCTCTGATTTACTCAAGGCACAGGGAGTTCTGTCGTGCTGGGGAAGTTTAAATCTTCTGTCATGAGTGTGTATGGAAGTGCTTTAATTACACAGTTGGGTTCCCTAGTAGGAAAAAGTTCATATTTTCACCCAGCTATGAAAGTGTGATGTCCAAATCCTTGTAGCTGTACATGTGCAGTAGTCAAATGCATTGTGTCTCTTCTGTTAAATTTTGAGCTGAGGTAGTCGAAGCACCTTGAAAACAGGATCAGCTCTTTGTAGGGGTGGGGAAACTGAAGCACAGGGAGGGAACAACTTGCTTACACTGCAGCGTAGGGTCAGTCAGGAGCAAACTCCCTCAAGGCTGCTTTCTGCCAAAAGCTGCTGTCCCTGGCCCAGACCTGTATTTTAACCCCATCTGAAAGTAGAAATCCTAGTAAGACACTGGGAGCCTGCTTGTCACTTACTGTAAGGAGCAGTAGAGCAAATGAGATTCAGTCCTTGGAATTTTGACAAAATTGCCACCGAAATAAGAAACACTTAAAATTGAGTATGATAAAAACTCATTATTTAGCAGAATCAGATGTTCCAAAGATTATCTTTGGAGGCCTTTATGGACTGCTTTGGTAAGGAGCAGAAGGAACCAAGGCAGAGATTTCCTTCTGGTTTGTGTTCTTTTGCTGTGTCCCAAGTGCATTAAATTGAACAAAAACATGTGACAAGATTCAGCTTCGTTGCTCAGTGTCAGCTCTAAGTGAAGGGGACAGAGAAGCTGCTACATGATACAGTGGCTGGATGACTTTGAATTACTGACATTACTGACACGCCGCTCTCCCCGAGACAATACAGTGACATTTTCCATCTTGGTAACGGTGTTGTTGGGTAATGACCTCCTCAAAAACCCTCGAAGTTGTCTACTAACGATGAGGATTAATGATCCAACCCAAGACACGAAGCTGGTTGCACCAGGAAGGGAGCAGGGCAGGGGTGACAGAAGCGCTGTGCCAAGCTGGGCTGCTCCGACAAGAACATCTTCCTCTTGTCTGCAGCAGAGGGTCTGAAAATGCTCCCTGGCACGGAAACCAGCGCCGGGGCCGGTGAGGAGGCTGAGCAGGGGAATGGTTTGTGGTGTCAGAAGCTTTGAGAGCCGGGTTTTGCTGTGCAGGCTCTCGTTGTTCCTCGAGGAAGGTGGGCGTTGGGCGAGCGGTGGCTCCTGCTGGGGCGGCCGCGTGTCACTCCTGGCCGGCCCTTGAGGGCTCTCTTATCATCTTGTGTACAGCAGGAAGAGGGAAACTGTAGGAGGAAGCGATTTCTCACGCGGCTTTGTATTTGCTGCTAATTAAATGTTGCTTGCTGGGCCCTGGTTTCCCACTTTTCCCTGCCGGCCAGGGCTGTGTGTGAATCAGCGGCGCTGTGCTCGGGGCTGGCCGCACACACGCTGGAGTGACTTCCACGGGGAGAGGGCAAGCAATGCACAGCAGTTAATGGACCAAGCCTCGTGTTACAGTGGGCTGAAAGACGCAAAAGAGCTGGTTACTTTCAAGCAAATAAAATCCCCAAGACTAGTGAACTAATTCCCCAAATTTATCCTTTCCTTCTGGCGATAGCTTGAGTTGTCTAGACAGGAAGATGTGTGAAATCAGCTTTAAAGATGCAGCTTATACCTCCCACGGGAGAAAGACCGAAATTCCTGACAGGCAAAGCTCTGTTGGGATGAATGGGAAACAAATTACTGCCTTGTACTCTCTAAGGCAATCGGTGTCTGTATCATACAGGCTCTTGCTGGGGCTCTTCAAAGGTGCCGGTAAGACTTGCAGATACTCCTGCCTTTGTCTTGCAAAGCCCGTCACTGTTTGTGTGGAAACTTTCAGTGTGCAACACCTAAACTAGAAATCCCCAAGAAAATCTGGCTCTGCAACCCCATCGATTGAAAGGCAAAGGCAGAAGGTTGCAATAGCAGTGGCAGCTGAGGTGTTGCAGCTGGTGAGTGGTGCTCCTGCCTGTCTGTGCCATTTGCAGCAGGGGAAGGGCATTGCCTGCAGCAGGGCAGGGCACAGAGGGTGGGCACCTCGCGTTTCTCACTGTGCTTTGGCTGCTCATCCCCTGCAGGAGGTGGGAAGTCACTCCCCCTCTCTGCTCTGGCTTCCCCCTTAGGAATAAGAGTTACCTTACTTATTTCCTGTGAATCTTCCCTTCTCGTGCTAATAATGTATTTTTAGATAAAACACAACAATATTTAAACTCAAGAAAGCATATCCAAGATTGAAAGCTCTACATTTTGAAAATTGCACTAAATTCCCCCTGTATATGCACATGTTGCATCTAGAGGTGACCACCTACAGAACCTTTAAGGAATTTGCCTCGCTTTCCAACTCTGCTGTCAATTTATCCCCGGGCTGCCAGACATCATAAATAAGCAGTGTTACAGGCTTCACCCGTGCCAAGAGATTTGCTCTTGGTGCAGCACAGCAAAGGTGACCCTGTGTTTTAAATCCCCCCCCAGCCAGAGGCAATGCCAGCTGCTGGGTTTGGTTCCTCTGAACCCTGGGGTGGGGATTGATTGAGATGGGAATTTTTAACTCAGGTTTTAAGTGCTCTGTGTTTGGAGCTGGGGTCTCAGCTTGTGAGAAGACTTGAGTTTTGAAATAGTGCAGGAGAAAAAAATGTGTTTCACATGCCTGATGTGTGGTCTGGATGGCTGGTCCTGTCACAGGGGCTGTGTTCAGGTGGGTAACTGGGCAGCTGATACACAGCAGCTAAAGGCACATCTGCTCATTTTTGGCATGCAGAATTGCACATGTGCCTTCCTGAAAATGGCACTTAAATCCCCTCCTTTCCCAGATTTGACTGGTATGGATCTGTGGATGGAGTGCAGAATGAATGAATTTTACTTACACAGAGGTGAGACGATGATTTTAATCGTGCCACACATTTCCATCTTGTTTAGAAACCCCAGCAAACCAAACAAGAAGAATCGTCTTGCTTTCTGAATGATGTTATTTGTTTATCTGCCAAAGTGCTTTGCATTTCCTCAGGTCACAGACCAGCCCATGTCTGGCTAAGTTAATATTATAAGAGTTAGGGAAAAGCAAAGTTTAAGAAAAATCTTTCAACTGAAAGAAATAGGATCTTAAAATCCCAAAATAGAGTATGGAAAGGTACACATCATGTCTGGCTTCTCTTTCCCCTAATGGCAAATGTGACTCAAAGGAGTTGGGTTTTTTCCAGCTTGATCTGTATACAGTTTGGGGGAGTTTTATTGTGAGTAGGTCACCTTATAATACACAAAAATATTTCCTCCCAGAGTTCTGTATTCATAAATCTTTCTCGATTCTCACTCTCTTGAAACTGAAATCCAGATGATTTCGTTTTCTTCACGGAAAGAAGAGTGAGAAGGAGAGAAGGCACACCTTGGTGTGGGGCTGGTGCTCTGGTCCTGCTGTGGCTCCCTCCCTGTGAGATGGGCAGAAGAGCAGTACCCAAAAATGGAGACTTTAGAGCAGCTCGGTTGTTGCTACGGGAGGAAAAAATGAATTTCAAAGTTATTATTTAAAAAACAGCTTTAAATCTTCTCAAAGTTTTTTTAAGGGTCAAATTTATTCCTTCTTTGCGTCGCCAAAGAAAAGATCAGTGCTGTGGTTGAATACTAAAGCAGCTGCCTGGAATAGTGGAGATGAGTGTTTATTGACACTAACAGGTTTTTGTAGTTCAGCTTTGGGGAGAAACATACATCTGAAGCATAGCTTTAATGTGTTCTTTCATTCCAGCTCACAATGAATTTGTCTTTATAAAAATGCAGCACAAAATACTCACTGTCCCTGCAAAGCAGGGTTGATATCACTGTTCCCCTGGTACAGGTGAAAAGAGAGGTTTTATGCCATGGCTGAAGCTATGTGGTAAATTGGAAGCAGATCTGAGTGTAAAACTCTGATTTTAAAGTTCCTGGAGTGTTTCTCTGGGCTGTCCATCTTCTTATTTTGTTCCTGAGCCATCCTGATGTGTCCTTAGCAAGGGAAAGGCAGATAGAAATGCTTGTGGTAGATGATCACCCATAGCCTCAAAAACATAATCAATTAGCTCAAAATTAGGACACAGCCTTTCAAATGGGGATACTTGAATCTCCTATACATATTTTTCTTTGTCCTTGCATTTTATAATGTTTTGATTTTACAGTGATGTCATCCCAAAACATTGCTGTAAATCCATAAATTACCAAAAAATTATGTTACTTCTTCCACTGATCAAACAATTGATTTAAAATATGGTCCTGGGAAGGACCAGGAGGCCTTTTACTGAGTGTTTTATACCCCTCGGCCAGCAGATAATACAAACATTGCCATATGAACAGACAATCAATTCCTTTGTTCTTTAAGTTGTGTACATTTATACAACACACACACACAGCCATACACATTATTGGACGACCATGAACAGTTTTGCCTTGGGAAATGATTCTATACATGAGCAAACACCACTTGAAATTACTTTTAAAGGTGGCCAGTATTAAAAACTGTGTATGTAGCCAGTTCTGTTACAGCTACTACTGACTGTGCTCACTGGGGGCAGATTTTCTTTTGTAATTTATTATCTGTTTTCTTCCATTTCAGTCTCCCACCTATAACTCTGGGATTTCATTCTGCCAGGACACAGGGTAGAGCAAAAGCTGCTTTGCTGTCACTGTAATAACCCTTCCTGTCCAAAGGATCCTCTCATCGTAGCTGGATCCACAAAGAATTACTCTGTCAGGCATGACAATAAACATGCTCAGTTCTTAAAAACTGCTCTTTCCTCCCTCCCCTTGTAAAGACATGATGGCTTTTGGTGATACAATGGCTTTTCATTGAAGGCCAGGAAATCTTGGATTTTGGAAGTACAGTACGTAGGGTGAGTTTCCGTACAGCTCCCATTGGACCTGGGCTGTTGAGCCCCCATGGATCAGCAGGGGTGGGTCCTGCATTATAGTGCCTGTTCCCAGGAGATCTGTCATTTTGGCCTCTGTTGCCTTTAATCTCCTATACACTCTATACATTTCTAAATCTCACCGTGGCTGCCATGGTATTTATCACGTTCTTGGCAATGCCGCTGCTCCGGTACCAGCCCCTGTGCGTGGAGTTCAGCTCTGCTCCTCCTCCCCTCGCTCCCAGAGCCAACTGACATGTTTGCACAAAGCCCTGTGCCCTGTTTTCCCTCCTCACCATCTCCCAAAGCGCTCGTGCGAGTGAGCTACTGGAGGTGTCTGAGCTGTGCCTGGGCTGGGTTCTGTAATTCTGTCTTGCATAACCCCTACTTAAGGCCCGTTGGCTTCAATGAGGCTATTCATGCAAGTGGAGGCTGCACATTTGGGCCCTTGGGTTGTAGGGTCTCTGGGGCATAGACCCTGCCTTTGTGTGCCTCAAAAATACGTGCTAGATGAGTTATGATAGCGCAGAAGAGTGAGTGTCGCTTTACATTTGCCATACTGAAGGAAGGTTGCCAGGATTGCATTGATGCTGCATGTGGTCCCCTTCCAGGGGGGAATTAATCCTTCTATGCAAAGATACCTCCTGCTGACTGGTGAAAAGAAAAAAGGGAAAAACCCCTGGTTTGGCCATGAATACCATTAGCTTAATCTTCCTTTTCTCTGATCTTCCAGTACTACTTGCTTTGTATGGCTTCATCAAGGTTTTGTATGTGGACAGAATAATTGAAAACAAATTTAGCATGTCTCAGACCATAACGTTCCCTTTCAGCTACATCACTGGCTGTGCGGTAGATAAATGTCTGGTTTTCATTTTTGGTTATGTGAGAAATTTAGAATGGTTTGATTTGTAATTTTGAACGTTAATAAAGCAGGAGAAGTTTCCTTCTCTCCTGCCCTATGGAGGCATTCTGGCTTTCTTGCAGCAAATGCTGTTTATAAAAATGTTACTTAGTACAGAAGAGTCTGTTTGTGTTCTTGGGGCCTGGAAGCCCCCGTCTCTATGGTCGAGTAAGACCTCCTTGTGCTGTTCAGTCACAAATCAAAAATGCCATCTCTACCTGGACAGGCAGTACTTTAAGGCAATGCAGGAGACATGGCTGAAGGTGAGCTAACAGCTGGGGGAAGGATGAGTTTCAAAGAGCAGTGAATCAGTCACAGATATAGATATATATATATTTATATAGGTATATGTGTGTGTGTGGATCTGTTTGGTTTTCTGACTTGAAGACACTGCAAGCCCTGTGTGTGACAATAATTCTTCATGTCTTGCCAGCTTCATGGGTACATGGAGAACAAACCCTTGGGTCTTCAGATCTTCATTGGCACAGCGGATGAGCGGATCCTCAAACCTCACGCCTTCTACCAAGTCCATCGCATTACGGGAAAAACCGTCACCACCACCAGCTACGAGAAGATCATCGGCAACACCAAAGTTCTGGAGATCCCGCTGGAACCCAAAAACAACATGAAAGCAACGTAAGTTGAGGGGGATTGAATTGGTGGGTGAAGTTTGTTGTCTTTGGAAAGGAGTCACTAAAATGAGTAACGATGCCTGCTCTGGAGGACTCCCCTTTCCGACACACTGGGACAACGCTCGAGTGTAAGACCCTTTCTAGAAAACCACGAGCAGCAGGTACAAGCACCTGGGTTAAAGCTGCTTAAAGAGTTTCCATTCATCAGCTGACCGTGCAGGCACTTTTGCTCTTTATTCCAGTTGCTGCAGTGACTGTATTGTAATCACAGAATGGTTTGGGTTGGAAGGAGCCTTAAAGATCATTTTGTTCTACCCCCTGCCATAGGCAGGGACACCTTCCACTAGACCAGGTTTCTCCAAGCCCCGTCCAACCTGGCCTTGGACACTTCCAGGGATGAGGCACCCTGCATCTGGGCATCCTGTGCCAGGGCCTCACTACCCCGTAGTAATCCGTTGTCTTCAAAGCCAGAATGGATTTGTACTGCACCAAGCAAAACGACTTGACTCTCAAGTCCTTATGCTGCAGGGACACAGTGAGAAGCAGGAGCAGCAGACAGTGGAGGAAAGGTGTATGATTCATTTTACAACATTTAATGGAAGAGAAAACATCTCTTCTGAACTCAGCCAAGTGCTCTGGCCATGAAATTGCTCTCTCCTGTTGTAATAGGTTAACAGAAAAGCAAGTACAGGCACATCTTGTCTGTATTACTCCTTCCAGTTTTATGGAGGCAGAGGGATGAAGTGGGCACCAGTATGAAACTTCAGGCTTGAATGTGTGCCAGGCAGCATGAGAGTGATTGCTCTGCAGAGGGAAGAGCTGTATCTCCATCCTTTGGAGGATAAAATTGGCAGAGCAGTGATATTTTTAAGCCCCCCTACTTCATCGCAAAATCCACATTCTTTCTTCATATTTTTTTCAGAAAATATACCTCATTCCTAACAAGGAGCCCTGGGGTGATAAACCCCTGCACATATGCAGTGGTGAGGAACCGTGTGGGTGTAGGAAACAGTTTGGGCTTTATGCCTCCCCAAATGTGATTTTAATTCATATCAAAAGAAGAGAAATGATGTGTCTTTAAAACTGATATCAAAATGGGTTGGCAGTGCCTGTTTAATAACAGTACTCACTGCATCCTCTGAGGACTACGGCTGAGCTAAGGATCTCAGATTCTGTACAGATGAATTGTCACGTTCTGCTGCTGTAGACTGGCATGTTTGCAAGGTTACACTGGCCTCTTGAGAAGTGATATTAAGTCCACCAAATATTAAGTTGTGGTGTTGATTTAACCAGTCCTAATCCTTTCATTGCTGCTCAGCCCCATCCTGCTCCCTACACCGTTCTTTTGTGCAGGGACATGGTGAATGGGAGCAGAGAAGCATTTTCTGCTCTGCCAGGCCTTTCCCTTGTCCTGGGGTGGGCTCTGCCATCTGCATTCTCGTGCTTAGCACTGGAGGGAAATAAGGTTATAATGTTTGGAGAGTGGCTTCTGCTGTTTCCAGAGAGCGGGGAGAGGTCCAGCAGCGTCTGCTAGAGTTCAAGAAGCATTGGGATGATAGCTTGAGGCACATGGTGTGACTCTTGGGGACAGTCCTGTGCAGGGGTCGATGATCCTGGTGGCTCCCTTCCAGCTCAGCATATTCTGTGATCTCTCACGTGCCGCATGCCTGGGATTTCTTCCCCTTCCCCTGCTGAAGTGTTGGTATCCAGGTCCTGAACAGAGCAAGTGCTTAGAGGTGTTCTTACTGCAGAGGTCGGAGCAGAGCAGCCTAACCCCGGCGGCTGCCCGCCGTGCCCACCTGTGAGCGCAGGGGTGCTGAGCTGTGGGTGTGTGTGTTTGGCAGCATCGACTGCGCGGGGATCCTGAAGCTGCGCAACGCGGACATCGAGCTGCGCAAGGGCGAGACGGACATCGGCCGCAAGAACACGCGCGTGCGCCTCGTCTTCCGCGTCCACATCCCCGAGGCCAGCGGCAGGATCGTGTCCCTGCAGGCAGCTTCCAACCCCATCGAGTGCTGTAAGTGTCCCTGATACGTGCTCCTTCCCTTGCACGAGGATCATCCTGTCCCTCTGCTCCGGGCTGGCGCTGAGGGGGGAAATCCCACCGTGCTCTGCCCTCCGCGCTGGCCGGGGCTGTGCCCCCGTTCAGGTGACCTGTGGCTCTCACCTGTGTGCGCTCCCTGTCCCCAAAGAAGCTTGGGTGGCTGGTGGCTCCTTCAGGTGCTTGGAGCTTGTGAGGACAGCAAGGGACCCAGGGGCTTTTGCAAAGTTTATTGCTTAGAGTGTTGCTGCTGGATCCCCCTGGCTGTCAGGTGTTTCCTGGGAGCAGGGAGCCAGCGTGGGTGTGCGTATAGGAGCACACGTGCATTCTTCCTGTTTGTGCATGAGCTGCCTGCCTTCCTGGCAATGGCTTTATTTTGAGAGGAGGCACACTCAGAGCTTGTTATCCACAAGCTGACAGGTGGCTGGAGGTTTGAATTCAGTCCTGGGACAGATCATGGCACTGTGGCCAGTCCTGTGTGCCAAAGGAGTGACCACAGCCCTCTGATTTGCGCTGTGGCAGGAACACAGCTGAAGTGGAGGAACAGGTTTGATTTGGAGACTCGGGCACGTTTTGCTTATTGGGTTTTTCTTGCTGTCAGTGCTAAGGGGTGCAGAGCTCAGGAGGCTGAAGCAGGGAAAGCACAGGTTGTTCTGGTATTCCCCTAAGGGACAAGAAAACTCGCAGTTTCGATTTCTGAAGTGCAAATCCTTTAAGTGTATAAAGTGAGAAACCTGCACCTCCCACACATTTTAACATACTGGATCCTGAGAAAGAGAGGCCTCTGATGAGGTGCCCCCATGTCACAGTCATTTCTGGAAGGGCTCCACCCACTTCGCTGGTTCATGTGCATCCTGTGATGCTTTTTGTTGGTAAATGGTGCCTTTTCGGCAGTTTGGGGATTTCACAAATACCTAATGAACAGTTTTCCTCTCCCTCTGTTGAATGACTCACCCCTTTAGCAGAACCTGTCTTGCCCTGCGAAGAAAGTCATTGAAGTGTTTCTCATGTGTTTTATTTGTTAAGATGCAGGCTTTACCTACATAACAACTGCTTAGAATGAGAGAAGAGCCAGTGTTGGATAGGAAATTAAACTGGAGAGTGAATTATTGATGGCAGCTTTTTATAAAACAGTTCAGATGAATAATGGCCAAGGCTAAGGAGAGGGTGATGAATATGTATGATCTCTCAGCAGTGTTTATGAGAAGATACCAATTGTCAGAGCATTTTAGCAGCTGAGTCAAGTGTCTGGGCACCGGGATGGGGAAGGGGGAGCAGTGGGAGTAGCCATCACCTTTCTCCATAGGAAACATTCCTTTACGGGACCAGATGGCTGAAACAATAGTGGCCTCCACCCCAAACGTGTCCTCGCTGAAACAAAGGTCCATTTGCTAAAGGAAACATTCACTAGGGAGCTACTTGGGTGGGGAAACCCCAGGTGTAACTCCTACACCCGCTGGGCAGGAAAACAGCAGACGGTGGATGGTCCCTTTGTCACACAGGGAGTCCCGTAGGTCACTCCCCACTTACTCAAATCCTCCTCAGGAAAAGCAATAGGAGTTAGCCAGGCGTTTCTAGGGCCGTCCCACAACTGCTCGTAGTGTTTGCCCCCATCACCACGGAGCGTTCAAGCAGAAATCTGGTCACAGTTTACAGAACAAATCACGTTTTTCTGAACTGTACGTGCACACCTCATTTGCCTGTGCAATGACTGCTATGGCAGTGGCTTGGTTAAGGTGTCTAGGCTTTTTTTCTGAGATGTCTTTACATTCATTAGTCTTAGGGATGTAAAAAAGCCAAGAGTGGATATACAAATATAAGTGGCATATTTTTAAGGGGATTTTATAATTAAAGTATTAAAATGTTGGCTGCATAGCAGAAAGCAAAGCTACAAGAAAAAAATTGCATTTCTTTCCCAAGGAAATAAAAAAGGAAAGTTTTGGTTTTGGGATACTGGATATATGGGCAGTTTGGAGAGCTGTGTTAAGGCCTGTGCTTTTCTGAACTCGTGGAAGCAGAGTACAGAGTGATCTGGGGAAATAAGCCTCTTCCATTCAGTGGGTATGTTGCATATTTAGTACTGTTTTTGCATTTCAGTAGCACTTCCTGATCTCAGCCCAGTTCTGGGAAGATGGTTATAAACATCAGTTGGCTCAGCCAGCATTAGTAATTCCGGCTGAATCTCAGTACCAGGGGGAACCTCAGCTTCTCCCAGGCTGTCTGCACATGTTGCAGAGCTCACAGTCACTCTCAGGTAAGATCAGGTGCCTCCCCAAGAAGGGCTGGGTGACATTTTCTCCTTGTCCTACTTCCCACCTTCGTGTGCTGCTGGGATTCGCTTTCTTTCCCCTTTTGTTTGCTCTTCCTTTTTTTTTTTTTTCCTCTTTGACACAGCCACCTGAGAGCCCTTTTCCTCAGGGATTCTGTGACATCTCTCCTGTGTGGTAGCAGTTAATAATATCCCGCTGGGAAAGCCTCGGGAAGCAGCAGCTCTAGGATGACTGGCCAGTTCCCTCCCAGTGGGGTTTCCCCGGGGCTCTGTTGCTACCAACAGAACATCTGAGTGTTCTCCTCGGCAGGAGCCGATCCCGGCGGAGAATTCCCACCGGTGTCAGCAGGTCATTACGAGCTGCAGTGAAGCAGGAGCTGTGAAGTATCTGCCTTGCACGGGGCCATTCGGTTCCACCTCATCTGTGTCACATTCAGCACTTGACAGATTTTAGGAGGGGATTTCAAAGGTTCAAAGCATCATCCGGAGCAAGTTCCTCCCCAGGCAGTTGTGTGGGAGGACCGAGGAGGTGATATGTTGTTAAATGATCAGTTGTGCCTTAAAATGGACCTCGTATCCAGACAAGGCTGCGCATTCAGCCTTCTTTCCTCCTCTTGCCTGTTGATTCATTCTGGAGCCACTGAGGAGGCAAAGGCATTTGAAATCCCTCTGGCTGTTGTAGCAACAGGCCATCGCTTAGCTAGGTATAAAAACCACCGTCTTGGAGGGGTTTGACACTTGTAGGCCATTAGTTTCAAACCATGAAGATAATTTTTGTAGCAGTAGTTCCATTCCTTTGCTTTAACTTGCCTTTCACCACGAGCTGGAGCTCATTTCTCGGTGAGTGAGTGGTCTCTGGTGTTACCCCAGTTTTTGGCACTAGGCTCCATCTTCATCAGATAGACTTACTGGCACAGGGCAGTCATGGCACGGGGTAGCTCCAGCAAGGTGCCTCAAGCATCCCCAGCCTTTACTTCTGCTCATCTGAACTGCCCAGGAGGAGCAGGATGGAAGGGAGTCCAGAGCAGTCCCATAGAGCAGCTTGGTTTACTCCATTCTGGCAGCAGCCAAAAGCTGCTTCATGCGAGTGTCTGTGAGATGTGAGGCTTTGGAGTCTCCCCCACACCGTGCCCTGGTCTTTGTGCTAATGGATCCTGGTTAAGCCTTCCCAAACTGTGTCACAGTTCTTGTTTCGTATAGTCCGTGTTTGCTGATACTGAGCTGTGCCCATGAATCCCTTAAAATGCAAACGATTGCTCTTGGCACAAGAGAAGGAGACTAAAATCTTGTTCTTATAATAGATATTCCAAGGTGGTTAGAAAACAAAACAAACAAAACTTATTGCTAAAGAACTGTGTGTCCATCTAAGGAATTTAAATAGTTTCTATTATTGACTGTATTTTGTTCCATTAAATTGGGTCAAATATCTTATTTCCCTTTAATCAATTTCCCTGGAAGTTTCCTTTATTTTTCTCTCCTTCTAGTAGATTTTCCCATAATATTAGACAATCTGAGCCTATGATTTGTGACACATTAATAACTACAGAGGAAAGAGCTAGTCATGTAAAAGAATGTTGTCTTGGCAAGCCAGCGGGTGCTTTTCCTCAGCCGGGAGTTGTGCTGGTTGGAATATGAGGACAGGCAACAAGGAGCCCTAGTTTATTCAGATAGAAAAGCAGAAACAAATGGTCTCTTTGCACTTGGGAGATACCTATTTGCAGGTTTAACCATAATCACATTATCATGGGAGTATCATGGTTTCCAGATGAATGAAATGAATTTTTCCCCCTTTCATTTTAACTTCAAGACAGTCCCGCAGTTGGCTGTAAATGCAGCTGACACAGAACCTGGTGCTTTCTCTAAAGAGAACATTTTCTCTTCTTAAGGCTCAGAACATAAAAGCTAATTCTGGCAACATTTGCCACTTTTAATGTGCAACCGAAATATTTCAGTCTTTAAAGTGTGAGTCAGATGGAAGGGAAATGCCTGCCCTTTTTGCAGGCTGCAAGGCTCGCTCTGAGGGTAAACTCCCGTTTACTTCTTGTCTTTGCAGTGCTGCTCTTGGTGACAGCAAACGCCCCAGCATGTTACACAGAGCATGGATTTCTGAGCATAATTTCAGCTCAGCAGCTCTCCTCCACGAGGGATTAAAGGGAAATGCTGTGCATACCCACAGAGATGATTGACAGAGAAGTGAACCGAGGCCATGGGTTTCCTGTCATTAATCACACACTGGTTTGGTGAGCTGGCTGCAGTTCATAGAAAGTATCATACTTATCTGACACTGCTGCCATCGGGGCTTGTCACTCCTCCTGTGCGAGGGCATCATAAATTGTGTGTGGAGAAGGAGGTGGAGAAAAGCCCTCTATTTTTGGTGCTGATTAAATCTTGCTGGCAACAAATTGGAAACTCTTGTCATTCATACTGGGTTCTTTTCATAGCATTTAGACCACGTTTTCGAGCTTTCCCATCTAATCACAAGGGTTGGAAATTTGATTTATTTGCTTAATTCTTAAGTCTTCCACTACCCTGTACTCCCTCCCTCTGATTGCTGCTCTCTAGGGTGTGTTGCTGATGTCTACCTGACTGCTGGAGATGTCTCCTGCCCTTGGTCCTCCCCTGGCTCCCATCCTGCAGCTCCACAGCCTTCACTTCTCCCACTGGAGAGTTCAGGTTGCTTCAGTGTGTGAGGGATGGGATCAAAATCTCTCACACCATGAATGAGTTGGATAAGCATTGGACACAGGAGTTCTGCTCCTATCAGTCCTACCACAGGGAGCTCGTGGTAGATCCACACAGTGTGACAGCAGGAATGGGATATTTACTTTGGCTCATTGAGGTTTGCACTGAGGTGGAAGAACTAATCCCATAACAAATTAACTCCTCTGCTATTGCTTCTAGGGGTCAGGGGTTTTTAGCACCAGGCACCCAGCTCTATCTGCTCTCCTCAAATCCAGCAGAAGTCAGGGGCTGGATCCAAGAGGCTTTGGGGGTTTGGAAAGACGTGTCAGGAGTGGTGAGTCACGGCTCAAAGGCTTCCAGCAAGCTGAGTGAGATGGGGCTGCTCTGGGCAGGGTAAGGACAGGGATGGGTTCCAGTATTTGGTCTAGTGAGATTACTGTACTAGGGGTGCGAGTTGTGACCCCACTTCTTTTAAATAGCCACATTTTTGGGTAATCGGTTGTCTCAAAACATCCTTTTTTCCCCCCTAAAAGTCAAATATATTCCTTGCTGTAAAAAGGAACACTTAGAGATGCTGTGGGCAGGTGGGAGGGGAAGAAAAACACCCTTATCTGCTTTGCACAATTCCTTAGGGTCAGCCTCCAGGCTTGTGCATCCCATGTGGAGCATTCAGAGTTTTAGGCAGTCTTACCCTTTCCTCCACGTGCTGCCACAGGGAATGGGAGGAAGGCTCAGCCCTGACAGGCGCTGGGTGCACGTGAGCCCGGGTGGGCTGTGGGCAGCAGGGGCTCTTCCCCCTGGCTGAGGCTCCTGAGGTGGTGCAGAGCTCTGGGACAGCGGCTCCCTTTCTCTCTGTGTCACTGCATGCATTGTATTTCTTGGCACCACGAGCCCATGACATCTCGATTTGCAAACGGTCAAATAAAATAGAAAAATAATGTCCCCTGTTAATAGGTTGACACACTGCTTCAGGCCAAGCATGAGTATTTCTATAGCATTTGCTTTGCTGCCTTATGTCAGTAACTGTTGCTATTGAAAGTAAACACCCCAACTGGTTAAATCAACAGGGTTTTGTTTATTCAAAGCTCATAAACTCCAGTAGCTGTAGGTCACTTTATGAAGTGCCAACCCCTGGGGGAAGAGAAGGAATAGTGTGAAATTATTGCATGCAGTCCACCCATCATGAGCCTTAGAGGAAGGGGATTTATTGGCAATTAATATTTCTTGCAGAGGAGAAAAAAGTAATCCTATTGAGGCAGCTCCACACTGAACCTTGAACCTCTGTACTGGTGGAAATGGGGAATGGGGTGAAACCTTATAGGCTTGGGTTAAAAAAAATAGAGATCTTGGGAAATGAAAACTGGGGTTTTTTTTTTAAGAACACAGGGCTCCCCTGCCCTATGTCAGTCTTCCAGGCAGTGCTGCTGAGGCTGCCCCAGTGTGGGGAGGAGGGCTGAAGGGCTTTTGGCACTTCCCAAGAGCTGGGAAGCACCTTCCTGCTGATCCTGGGCCCCCTGGTAGGTCACAGTGGACACAGACACTGCACTCCATGGAAGCTGGACGGGGGTTTGGTCTTCAGCAGTGATTTCCAACTCACTGAGATCCAGATGTAACTGGGATGAGTCAGGGAGTTATTTCCAGGCTAAAATTTGTCCTTCCTCATCCTGAAAAAGCCTTGGGCACCACTGATCTGTGGGATGTCAGGTGCCAAGCTCCCTATTAACACAGTGAAGTCCGAGACATGTAGATTAATCTGGAATTTTGATGACTCAGGATGCTTTGGAAGTGAAATTTGGACATTGAATAGGAATGTGTCCCAGGTAATGCTTAAATGCATTTTCTCTTGACTATTGTAGGCATGTTTTTTGATAATTGCTATTTACGCCTAAGATTTGAGGTTAAAGATCTGTCTTTGTGATAAATCCAATTATGAACTCATCAAAAATTATAGTAGTTTGGGAAGAAACTTAACCATACAGCCATGTGAAAGAAATTAGCGGCTTCTGTGAAAATAATCTGAATATATATTCTTAATTGGCAGTATCTTAGCCCAGATGTTGTTATATATTTGAAAGGAACAATGAGTCATAAGGTTGTTTTAAATAGATTTCAGAAAATGCCTCTCAAATAGCACAAGAAGGTTACAAACCTTGAGTTTTCTGTAGTCTTTAACAAGAGCAAAATCTCTGTCTCGAGACTGCAGGGTTCAGCTGAGCTCCAAAAGTTGCCCCCCATGGCTCCAGAACGTATGAAAGGTTTAATGCTGATGTGTTTTCACCAAGTATTGAAGCGTTTTCTCCATGTGGCGAGAGACTTTGCCCAGCTCTGGCTGTGGCTTTCGGCTCTGTGAAGGCTGCAGGGCAGTGAAGCAGTGCCAGGGCAGGTCCCAGCCAGCCCAGCCCTGCCTGTGTGCGAGCGCAGGGCCAGCTCAGCACCGAGGATATCGTTTCCTTGGGTTTGGCTCAGCAGCCAGCGGTGCTCAGGGAAGACACGAGTGCTCAGGGTCTCTTTGTCAGAGAAAGTTAAAATGCGGCCAAGGCAGCTGTTGGAGAGATGAGTGGGATCCTCTGGAGGCCTTTCCAGTTGGGGTGGATGAATCTGGAGGAGTTTGAGTGCAGGTCATGAACTCGCAGCTCACCAGACCCAAACTGCTGCCCACCTGGTCTGCTCGCAGGGAAGCTCCTGATGTTTTCCAGCTGTAGGGAACAGTTCTCACGTCTTCGCTTTCTTCGGCTCCTGCTGCTTGATAGCGAGCAGTAAGAGTGGGTTTGCAGGGATGGTCACCAGGATTCTCCAAAGCTTTTCTGACCATGCAAATGGCTGGTTTAGGGGGATGAGAGGAAAGTAGGTGGAGAGATGGCGCTGTCCTGATTTTCTGGCTGGGGAAAGAGTATAACTTGCCAAAGCCACGCTCCAAATTCATGGCCAAGAACAGTAAAGACCTTAGAAAGCCTTGATGACATAGGTGCCCATCTGGATCCCACCCTACCTTTTCTTTCTTTCTTTGCCTTTTATAATCAAGTTCAGTCTGCAACACAGGCCCTGCTCCTCAGATGTTCAGGCTTCTGAAAACATCTTGCACAAATCCTGGGCTGCAGCAGTCCTGGTGTGACCCCCCTGCTCTTAAACGGGGCTTCGTGGTTGCCCCTCTCGTGTGCCCAGGGCTCGGTACCTGCACATGGAGACGGTCTTTGTTGGCACACACACCGTGCCCAGCACTGCCCTGTTCTGTCGGAGGCAGTGGGACTTTGTAGGAAAACCTTCTTTTCTCTTTCTCTCTCTGAAGGAATTCAGTGTTACTCAGTGGAATCCTCTCTGCAGGTGGAATTTTTGGGCTCCAGGGCTGTAGTGTGCCTGCACTTGAAAATTTGGCCATTTGCTTGGAAACAGACACGGGCAAGTTTCAGCTCATTCATCCAAGCTGTCCTTTCTCAAGGACAAGGAGGAGGGCCAGCACAGCTGAACTGCTGCAGCCAGCTCCTGAATGTTTCCAAATAAAATGCCTTGAGTAAGTTTATTTTTCCCTCTTGGACCTAAATTTAGCACCCTGGAGAAGCTGCTTTGGCAGTCAGTGGATGGTAACGATGACAAGATCGATCTGTGGATAGTTCTGGGAAGATCTGGAAAGTCCTGGTAAAACAGAGTTGGTTTCATTCATGTTTGCAATTTGTCCACAGCCCAAAGGTCTGCTCATGAGCTTCCAATGGTCGAAAGACAAGACATTGACAGCTGCCTTGTTTACGGAGGACAACAGATGATCCTGACCGGACAGAATTTCACAGCAGAGTCCAAGGTGGTGTTCACAGAAAAAACATCAGGTAAGGCGTTTTTTCCCTAACTTGTCCTAATGGGTGAAGGCAAATCTGTAGTGCCAAGTCTCGTTGTCAGATTTGTGCTCGTCATTAACCCTACTCAAGTGAGTAATCCCATTCAAGTTCATGTAAGTAAAACCACGTGAGTAAAATTAGACTTGGGAGCAAATATTTGTGTTCTTGGTTCACAATAATGCAGGTGTTGGGAATCAGCAGGATATGTTATCAAAGAAATGAGATGACCATTGCATGTTCCTCTGTGCCTGTTCCATCTCATGCTTAGTGAATGTTGCTGTAGAAATCGTAATTGAAATGAACATTTTTTATTGATGTGAACTACAGGCAAAGATTGCCTTTTCTTTTAGAAATTGGTGGAGAAAAAAATGCACATAGTGTGTATTTTTGTATCAAAGTAAAACTGTTTTTATATGCACAATGAAATACAAGAATGCATCACTTATCTTCCATGTTTTTTATTGTAAATGTTGTGCTGTTAAGAAAACTTGTTGCTCCTAAGTTCTCTGGTGGTAAGATGAGGTAGAGGCAGCTTAATCCAGCACCTTGTGAGGGTTTAAGAACTTGCATAGTTCAAAAGAACTGCATGTGCATGATCTGTGGGGCAATGCCTTTGTCAAAAAGTAGGAATTGAGTCAAAAATGATTGTATGTGGTCACCAGCTGGAAAGAAGCATTCTGTGGGTCCCAGCTCCTTCCCACAGCACCAGCAAGCCAGGCTGTTTTACAGCAGCTATGAGAGGCTCTGAAGAAATGGGACGGTTCAGATGAGCCTTGCAGTCAGAGGAATGCTTTTGGCACGCTGTGGTTCCTTTTAAGCCCATGCATTAATTCCTTCCCCCTGTGCTGCCACTGTTCCATGGATGTCAGCGACTTGTGAAGGTGCATGGGAACACGCTTGGCAGCCCACGGCACTACCTGACCCAAGAATGTTTTGCAGTAACTAAAGAGATGATACACTCAAAGGAGGGAGCCCTTAATGCCATTTCGAGGAAACATCCAAAACGCCCTGCCCCTCTTTCCGTAGAAGAGCAGAGAAGGCTCTGGCTGGAATAGATGTTAGAAAGTAAAAAGAACAACAACATTTTCCACACTAAAGCTAAAGCTTTTCTTCATTGCTGGGGAAACTGTGGGGTTTTTTTCTTCTGTTTTTACCTCCTGGTAGGGGAGAGCCATGACTTATCCCAGTGGCTGTGCCCAGTCTGGAGCAGGGATTTCCTTGCTGGTGTTCCATATCCTGCCTGCCCCACCTCCCCTCAGCCTCTGCAGGCAGTCTGTCTGCTGGGCTTTGAATAAATGATTGGCAGAAGGGGAATGTGGAGGGTGGGAGGCCCAGAGCCCAAGCCTTGGTCTGAGTGAGAAGTCTGTGTGGTTTGCAGTGGGTTGTCAGGGGGCTCTGCTCCATGCTGAGCTAGTTCTCTGGGTATCCATGCACTGATCCATAATGCAGCAACACCTCTTACAGAGGTGCCCTGAAGTGCTTTTAAGTGATGACTGCTTTATTTAATTTAATTTTATAGGCATATCTTATGGTGAGAAGGTTAAAAAGCTGAGCTGGATGTGCAGATCGTGCAGGAGCTGATCAGACTGGCTGACTGCACCATACTGAGAATTCAGCCTCTGTGCTTGTGTCATCAGTGAGTGTCCCAGCCTGCCTGAAAATCAGGATATTGTGCACCTGAGACTCTCAGCTTCGCTCATAATACGCTGTATGCAGTTGTCAGTGTCACTGGTGGCCATGCCCAGTTGCCACTGCACTGTGCTGCCTGAGCACAGAGCAGGTCCTGCAGCCCGGTTTATCGATTGCAGGCTCTGGGTGGGAGGAGGAGGAGGGTCCTGTGCTCACCCCGAGCAGCTCGCTGGCTGCACACCCACCTGCACCTTGCACGGAGCACTGAGGAGCTGCTGTGAGGCAGAGCAAGCCACAATAAACATCCCTGGGGGTGGGTGGGGAGCACGTCCCATCGCTGCCGTGACCCTCTCGCTGCCGCGGCTCCTCCCGAGCGCGAAAGAGTCGCACCTTTCTCGAGGCAGGAAGATGCAGCAAGCTCGCAGGGGAAACTTGGGTTTCATTTAACAGCTCACGAGCCTTGGCTGTGCTAGCGAGTGGTGCTGGCTTTGCCATTTTGCCACCAGTGTCAGCTCTGCTGGTGAGGACGAGGGTGGGAGCAGCAGTGTGGGTAACAATCTGGTGGCTTTCATCCACAGAGCTCCTTGGCTTGGCTTGTGGGTCCAGTGTTTAAGGTGAGAGCAGCAAGACTCATTTTTCCCCAAATCCTTTGTGCAACGAGATATTCTCCTTTTAATTGTTTCATAGACTTCAAAACCTGGGTGCATCTTAAATCTGGATCAGTGTCTGAAATGAAGTGGGTGCTGCGAAGCAGCAGTCACCTTACAAAACTGAGGAAGCTTCAGCTGGGGATCACAACTGTAAATTGGGGATCACAATTGTAAATTAGGTTTCAGCCCTCAGGGGAATGCTCAAAACCCATTTCCATTTCCTCTGGATCTTGTAGACAGTTCTTCACCCACTACTTGCAGCGCAGAGGGACGTAGAGCTGTTCATAATGGTGACTGAAATACAACACGGTTCCGAGAACTATAATGAACAGCTTTTATTTCTCTGTTTCATGGAACTATAGAGATGTATATTTTTCCATAGAAATACCAGGAAAATAAAGGCTATTCCCCAGATTATGCCAGGATGTCCTTCTGAAAATAGCTGCCTGGTGTCACGCGAACTTCACCAGTGACAGGGCTGTGAAAGTCTCTCTTTGGGGCTCGCGACAGGAAACGGCAGCAGGAAGAGAAGTGAAGGGGCTGGAGCTCCGTGCTCTGGGGGGGTAAAGTACTTGTGTTTGAAATGCTGGGGCATAAATAGCTTTAATTTGCTTAAGGATAAAGTTTATCAATGTGCAAGCTGTAGAGTTTTGGGGTTTTTTTTTAAGGTTATCTCTCCCTGGTGAAAGACTGTCATCTGTAGCTGCTACAAGCAAGGGGAGCTCATAAATTCAGTAAGTGCAGCACACAAAAGCAGAATTTGGCTGAAGGAGTTTTAAGGTCTGAACTCAGAGACACATAACTGAGCCCAGCTAAATAGAAATAGGTCAAGGGAAACAGCTAGATTGGATTGTACAGCTGGGCATTTTTCTCTTAATTTTGATCTGAGAGCTTGAAAAGCAGTCGTACAGCTATCAAGGGTTTGGAATATGCTGAAGGTCAAGGGCGTCGGTGTTTGGTTGGGGCCCAGATCTTACAATGCAGTTAAAAAAAGAAAAAGATTTGGAATTCCCCCTTTTATTTATTTTAATTGTCATGTAATAATTTGCAAATCAGATGTTGGTTGCATTGTGTTTACTCCCATCTGTGTACTGGTTACTGCTGCTCCGCTGTCAGTGATAGGGGAGTTTTGTGTTTCTCTGGGAGAGAAGTGCAAATGGAGTGTGATTTCCCCTGCCAAACTCTTCTGGTGGCCACATGGACATCGTGAATCATCGCTAGGACAATGTGGGTGGTGGGGGAACAACCCAAACAGAGCGTCCATCCTTGGAGGGGATCCACCATAAATCTGTCAGTGCATCCACGCAGTGTAGGGAGAGGAGGTGGTGCCCTCTGTGCCCTTTGACTGGTGCAGCCACCCAGGCCCCCCAAGAATGGACCTTCAAAGTCCCTGTGACAAAATGAGTCGTTCCAGCTCTGGATTCAAGCAGTGGTGCTTGAATGTCTGCTGGTTTCAGGAGCAGGGCCATGGGGTTGTGTATGCCAGTGGTGAGTAGCTGAGGTTCCTCTGCACAGAATGCACCCGCTCCATGCCCCAGGCACAAACCAGGGGGCAGTGCCAGCGGGTTCTCACCCCAGGAGCCTGTCACTGTAGAAAACTGGGGTGGGGTGGCACCATGGCCTGTAGAGTGTGAGTGGAAGGTGCTTGTGTGTTGGTTTGGCTGGCAGTGAGGAGCCAGGCTGATGGTCCTGTCCTCTGTGGGAGCCGTGGAAGGAAACTCTGACACTGTCTACAGCACCATTCCCCTTTCTGTTGTGTCAGATCTCAAATTCCTCACCAGGGAACTAAATCCCCGTTTGTAGTCTGACAGTTTCGTGACTGATCCAAAAACTCCTGGGGAATGCAGAAAATAGCAAACTGTTTTCAACATTTAACTTTGTGAACTTGATAATGCAAAATTAATATGGTGCGATTTTCTTAGGCAAATTAAAGATAAAAAAAAAAGACACCAAAAACTCTTTTAAAAACTTTTTTTCCCCAGATCCATTCAAAAGAGATGTTTGCTGTTTGACCAAATAAACAACTTTAAATGTTGAATGCAAGTGCTGAGCTCCAGTCTCTCACTGCTTTTCTAAATTAATGGACTTAAGGAGAGCTGAGAGGAGCAGGACATACCTTAGAACAAGGCTGATAATGCAGTGACAGATGCAACCCACTGCTGAGCGTGCACTAAGTGTAGGTTTATAAGGCATCTTATCCCGAGATGAAAGTCCAGCATCTGGGGAAAAAACCCATACTATTGTTTGGGTTTTTTTAATGGGAAAGGCTAAGGAAAAGAGCACAAATATTTGGGAATAGTTACATAGCTAGCAAAACTGAGAGTCGTTCTGTAATCTCAAATGTTTCATTTTGTTAGCAATATGTGAGGTTCTCTAGAAAGTATATGAAATGGGTTTTCTCTCTTGCTGTTTTCCTGATAGTTTTGAAAGAGCACATTCCCTTTTCCACTCAGTCTGTGGCTGGAGTCCAGCATGAAAAGCTGGATGCATATCCCACCCACCCTAAACCTGCAGAGTGATGGGATGGACTGGGGGAATAAATTGCAGACGTCTCTGTCAGGAGTTCCACCTGATTTTGGCATCAGCTGGAGTTGTCACCTTGCAGATTCATCTCCCTCCTCAGTGCCCCAAAGTGAGGGAGTTCTCTGCAAGAAGGTGTCAGAAGTGGGGAGGATCAGGGAGGTTTTGTGCTCTTTGAGTTTCTTTTCTGTCCTTTGTGTGCAGAAGAGGGAAGTGTCTCAGCAATCCCACCATTTGGGAATACTGAAGGGCAGCAAGTGCTAATCAGGAGAATTAGGCTTTGCCTGGTTTTGCTGTGCAAATTAGAAAGTTTCAGGATAAATGGGGCACCTTCTGCTTTTCCTTGCTGTTGTAGCTGCTAAACCCCAGCAAACCTTTCTACCCAAAGGTTTTTCCCTGCCTGAAATGTGCTGCCTGCCCCAGGTGTTCTTGTAATCCCATGGGCAATCATCAGACATCAAACCGGGGATCCCAGAAAGACACGGCAAAACAGGAAAAAATCTAAGGATCACACACACAAAAATGCAGGAGAGTGTGGCTGCAGAAACGGAGTTGCCATAGCTGTGAGAGACTCAGCGAGACAGGGTGGAATCCAGTGTTTTGGAAGGTTTCCCCGTATGACACAAGATTTTGGAATTTTACAGCTGGTAAATCCTTATTAACACAGGCAGCCACTACTGGCCTGGGTTCCCTGGCTCACTGTTTACTATGGGGGCGCCTGATGGAAGTTTGCCTGGTCCTGATTATTCAGCTTAATTGTTTAGGAAGAATATTAAAAAATAATAATAACTCTTGCTATAAACAAAAGGCAGAGAGACAAGATCCCATCACCTGTTGACAGAAAATTGATCATGAAGAAAGCTGGCATGGGGAGTGGAATTCCCTGTTCTCCCACTTAGTCATCGCATCCTGGTATGACTCATTTTATTACATGGAGGTTCCCAGTGGTTTTATTTTGAGAGAAGCTTTTGTTTAATAATTTATACACACACACACACAAACACACAATCTTAAAAAAACAACAGATCTATTCTGATGAATTGGCATAAGGAATCGTTTGGATGAGCTCTGGAATTCAATGGTGTTCCTGCAGCTTTGCTGTTCAACTACTGTATTTATGTTTTATTTTAATGTGAGTTGAATTCCTCAACAATAGATGGGGAGAAAACTCCTCTAGACTAGTTCTCACTGTGCAAAATGTCAGATTTGGGGCTGGGCTGGATGGTGGATGACTAATCCATTGCCCTTTTACCTCCCAGACCTTGACTTGTATCTTTGGCCTTGGTGACTCAAACTTATGTCCGCAGTGAAACGAAGGCACTGAGCTCTGCTCGTAACAAACAGAGCTCCATTAACTGCGGTGGGCAGTCTTGCTTCAGAAAGAAAGAGAAATAGGTGAAAATGAAGCTCAGGAAAAAATTCGGTAGTTCTACTTTTTGTGAGTTTTAAATACATTCATGCTGTGTTTGCTGTAAAGTTTGAAAATGATTCTGAAGGAAGAGCTTTGGAGGAGGCAGCTGCTTAGAACCAGATGCTGAGCAACCTTGCCCTGACGTGGAGCAGAGACTCTTCCCAGCTGAACTCAGAATCTGTCCCTGAAAAGGGCAGCAGAGATGTTGAGTGAGCGTTCCCTGCCCCTGAGGTTTCCACATCCGCCAGTGGTGTCTGTTCTGCTGGAAAGCATCCACTGCTCTTTCTTTTGTTCTTGGGGTGGCTCTGAAGAACCTTGTCTGTCTTCCAGAGGTGTCTGTCATCTACTGATAAAAGCTGACAGAGATAATTGTGCTTTTTTGGAAGACCTTCCAAGAAACACAGTGAATAGGGACAATTCCCTGCCAGCCCAGAGGGGACTCTGCACAAATGGGTAGTTGGAGCAGCTGTCCCAGCAGTACCAGGCTCAGTTCCTTTGGGCAGCTGTCGTGGTTTGCTGCCTGCGAGAAAGGTAACAGGTTGTTCATTAAGTAATTTGTGTAATGCTTGACTGAAAACCAGTGTTGGTTTTCTGGCATAAAATCATGTGCAGGCATAGAATCCTATATGGAATCAGCACAATAGTATATTTAGCCTTCAGCTGGAGAGAACTGCACAGAAAATTTCCTGAACCTCTCAGTCCATCAGTCATGCTTGTTCAAATAAAGCAGTAGGTTTGTTTCTGTGCTAGTTACTGACCCCAAAGTCATGAGGAAGGGGTCGTGTATAATGTGTAAAGGTTGTAACTGGTTCAGAAAACCTTTAATTGGCTAATTAAAAAAGGCCCTATGAGGGGCTGCAGAGAATCACCCAAAATGTTCCTAATGCGGGCTGACATTTTGATTTTCCCCAGTTTGAAGCAGGACTTTTGGTTTGATCACAGTTTGAGTTAGAAAGGGTAGAATTACTTTCTTCCAACAACTCATTCATTCCTCCAAAGAGTGCTGACACAATCAGATCTCTCATCAGGGTTTAATGCTAAGTCTCATAGCCCTGAAGCAGCACAAAAATCTCTATTTCCTGAACATTTCCCTGACCTGTGGTGTTAAAGACTTGCCAACTAAGACAAACCATTAAATGAGCAGGGAACCACAACAGTAAAAATACTGCATGAGGCAGCCATGGCTGTTAAGACCTCAGGGTCTACTTCCAAAAGTATTTTATCATCTTTAATGGAACTGCTGCTCTTTCCAGAGGTGTGCATTGAATTCTCTGTAGTGGAGGTAGCATTTGAAAGACACCACCCACGTGGACGTGGCCGGAGACTCGGGTGGGATCCAGGCACGTCCCAGGACATCCCTGCAGTGCCCTGGCTGGGGCTGAGCGGGACCTGCTGGGCAAACTCTGTTTCTGTGCTTATGCTCTTACAGTATTCCAGCAGAAATGGTGCTGCTGCTCCTTTGCAGCTTTCTTCCCTGTCCATTGTTGAAGCTGACTTATTAAAGCAATAAACAGTTATCTGCGCTTGTAGACTTTAGATTAAATTATGAGTCAGGCTGGGGCTTGATCTTCTCGGTTTCCAAGCAGGAGGGTCCAGTCCTTTGTCCTGTTCGTGGCACGACAGAATTACAGGGTGGTTAAGGCCAGAAGGGGCCTCGGGAGATCGCTGAGCACAGCCTCCTGCTCTGAGCTGAGTCTGTCTGTGGTGCTGGGGCACCACCGGAGTTGTAGCCCTGGCACTGGAGAGAAGGGCCCCCCAGGAGTACCCGGGCTGGGGCACGTTTGCTGTTGGGGGCTCTGCTCTGCGTTCTGAATTTACCACCTCCTTGCAATAAGAACCCCGTTTTTGCAGACAACTTTCTTCAAACATCCGCTTTAATTTCCTCCTGAAAGTATTCTCATTTGTGCACTTTCTGAAGATGATGTGCTGACAGTTTGGTGCAAGTTTTCTCTGTTCCGAATTTCCTCAGATGATCCTTAGACTTCTCAGCTCGTTTGTCCTGCTCTCCGTTAATTCCCAGAGTGTGCGTAATCAGAAGTTTTCATTACCAGCAAAAAGAATAGGTTAAAGTAGAGAGAGAGCTGTGAATGCAGTTGTATTTTTCATTTTATTCACGGCCTCCCTCATCCTCCTGCCAGAAGCTCACCATAATGTGCGTATCCAGAGTGGTTAAAGGAAAAGCAAATATTGATTGTCTCGAGCTAAAGCGAAGCAGCGAGACAGATGGAGCCACATCATCATATTTAAGCATGAAGGTCAGGGAGTGAACTGCAGAGTGGTTGCATTCAACAGGGCTTCAGTGCTCGAAGAGCAGGCACTGCTGCTGCTGACACATTTGTTAGAAACCTGTCTAGCTGCCACAAGCATGAACGTACATCCAAACAGAAGCATCCCTCATTTTTAGAATGATAACCCCCAGTACATTTATTTCTTGTTTGGTTGGGCTTATTCTCATTCTTACTCGTGATCCTCACCGACTTTGGACTCGGCCTAAACATCATTTGGTTTGTATGGTTGGCTTCATTAGCTGTGGGTGCAGTTTCAGCGGCTCCGTTGCTAAATCCAGTCCCCTGTGTTGTGGTAGCATGTGCTGCACAGGCCCCTGCAATGTGGCAGATGGCTTGGGGGCCCGTTTCTACTTCAGTTTATGCATTTTGGACCAACAAATCCTTTTGATTTCTACCTTCTTTGTGAAGTTAGTGCTGTTGTATCTGCGCAGGCTGTTTGAATTTAGCAGTACAGAAACAAAGATGAAAACCTTCTGCCTGAAGCAAAACTGATGTCAGATATTCCCACTTGGCTGTCCTTGTTGTCAGGACATCTTCATGTTGCTTTGCTGAGCAGTTCTGATGTGTGTCTCTATCAGAGCTCATGTCTTAGGACATATATGACAGATATGTTTTCTTTTCCCTCCTCTTTTCCTCAGAGAACTATAAAAACTTATACTTTGGGTTTCTTTTTCTGGAGTCTGAGGAGGTTCTCTGACACACACTATGACGGTATCTTTTTGCAAAGGTCACCCTGAAGAGGAATCCCCCCACTGAGCATTCAGTGCCTTGTCATCACACAACTATTTGCTGGACCAAACCCTCAGTATTTTGGCTTCTCCCTTCCCTGACGTGTTTGCTGTCAGGAACAGCAGTAAGCTGCATTAATAGGGTTATGGATTGAACGTGCAACAGCCCAGAGCAGTGGCCAAAGCGAATGCTTATGTTAAATTATGTTAAAAAATGGAGTATTTTCCATCCCTTTGCACAGAGGTCCCTTGGGATGTGTGGTGAGAGCCTTGCTGGCTCCAGTGGCACAGTTTAGGCCATCCCAGCTCCAGCAGCCACCCATCCACATGTCAGTGTAGAAAACACAAGTGACTCACTGCGGGGGACCTTGGGCATTTGGGAAAAAAGAAAGAAGTCTGGGTTGTTCAGCGGTTCCTCCTGCAGCAGGATGCTCTGGCCAGAGCTGTGTGAGGAGCTGGAAGCCTGGGACCTCTGTCCCCCTCTCCTTCTCACAGGCAGCTGATGGATGGAACCAAACTTCCAGCCGTTCCTTGGTTACCCCGCTTCCCCAGCGGGAAGGTTTGGGATGCGGGTGCCTGGGGAGCCCATCCCGAGGGAGGGCGGGAGGGATGTGCCGTGTCTCAGAGACCAGGACACGGCACAGGTGTCTCGGGTGTGGGGTGCTGGGGCAGGTGAGGTTGTGGAACACTGGGAAGGACCCCTGGGCTGAGAGGACACGGAGCTGGGGCAGGCAGGGTCTCCCAGGGCTGTGTCCTGGCCACGGAGCAGCCGCTGAGCCCGTCGTGGGTTGGGGCAGCCTGGAGAGCCCGGCACATCTGTCAGCTCATTGTCTGGGCCAGCACAGAACAAAGGGGAAAACAACAGAAAAAAACGCAAAATGCATTTAAAAATACTCTTTCATTTCCCTTTTTGCCAGAAGCAGAAGTACTTAAATAACAGAGGACAAAAGCAGCCCTTGCAGGACTTCCAAGAATTGGGAAAAATGAAAAGGTCCTGTAAGAAGGACTGTTTTTAGGAGACTTCCACCCTTGTCCTGCCCAGCCTGGGGAACCCCCAAAGAAACGTGCCCAGAGCTGCCTCCCCCCAAAAGCAAACCCAGCCTCAGGCTGCAGTATTCCCAGGCACATCAGGGTGTTTGGAGACCTGTCCCCTGGTCATTTTAAAATCAAACTTTCAGAAAGATAGGAGGCAATTATTTTTCCCCCCCTCCATCAGTACTTTTTTTCTGTGAATTGCTTGGCTAAAAGGCTCAATGGAATGTAAAAATCGAAGGGGTAAAGATTAAAATCTAATAAAAATAAAGTAAGAAGGAAAGCACTGCTAAAAATGTTTCTGGAGAGACAGTAGATTTAGGGAATGTTTGTAACCAGGTGAAGACCCAGCCTGTGTACGAATGTCCTGTCACTGCAGGTGTACTCTGACAGCACGGGGGCTGCCTTGGTGGTGTTCCATACAGGGGTCGCATTTTATTTTCCTCTGTAAATGCAATTTTGTGTCGCTCAGAATGGAGAAGAGCTGTGTGGATGTGATTAGGAGTGTAAAAGCATGTGTGACGCCTCTGCCTCTGAACCACTGAGGACAGTGACTAGGTGGTGCTTTATAGTGACTTTGGGACTGTCGGTGGCATTCCATGGGAAGCTTAAAACGACAGAAAGTTTTCTGCCCAAATTTGACCATTAACAAGAGATCTGACCTCCTGATGCCCTCCATCAGTCAGGCTGGCTGAGTCAAGTCTGGTAAAAAGCAGATGTTGCAGCTGTGCTAAATATTTCATTGCTCAGTTTGGTTAATTTCTGCACAAACATTTTAGTTTAATCTGTATGTAAGCTTTTTCCTGGTGAGAGAAATGTTGGTGATGTGTTTAAATGCTGTCGCTTTTGGTTAGGACTGGGAAGGTGCTTGGAATTAAGTTCATTTTGAGAGCTGTGCTAACATGATGCCATTAATTTGTCTCCTTGCTTCTTAAGTCAAGTTCTGTGATGTAAAAAAAAGTACAGTGAGGTTAATATTGTGGTATTCTTCCAGATGGGCAGCAGATCTGGGAAATGGAGGCAACAGTGGACAAAGATAAGAGCCAGCCTGTAAGTATGCAAAGCACTTGATGTCCTCTCCTAGGACTTCTTAGAGAGCAAGTTGTATTCAGGGGCTAGTTTTGAAAGAGTGTCTCAAAAGCAGAAAGAGCAGCAATCTTGCTGCTGGGATGAGCAAATGTCAAACGCCCCAGCAGTGGATGTGCTGCAAAAAGAAACGATTCATTTAGCAGCAACCCCCAGCAAACTGAATGACTGCTGGATTTTGTGCTCTTGCAGAGGACTCTTTTGTACCAGCCCGGCCCTCTGCAGGAGGCTGTCCTGGCTTCCTTTGCCTGCGTGGAAGCCTTGGGTGCTGGGCTCTCTGTGGGACGGGATTTGTCCTGCAGTGCTTCAGATGAACACTGGTCTTTCAGGGGAATGGGCCTCTTTGTTCCCTCTGGTAACGGGACCTTCCTGTGGTCAGTCAGTGCCTTCAGGAGCCGCTCTCCCTGCCAAGGGCTGTGCCTGCCCTGGCGGAAGAAAACGGGAGACCCGCTCCTAATTTCCATACAAGTGGGGTCCGGATGTGTGTGAGTGAAAAACCTATAGAATGATTAAGTTTATTCTGGCAAAAAGAAGGAATTCTGCAGCGCACACTTGTTTATGAAGCCCAGAGTGATTAGTACTGCGTTTATCACATTTATTTTGTGTGTTTTATTTGTAGCTGAGGCTTCTCTTTCCAAGTTCAGGACAAGATTGAGTGCAAGAGTGGATTCAGTGTGTAGAAACCAGCTTGCCAGTACCAAAAATCTTCCAGTCTTGCACCATCCGCCCTTTTTTTCCTTTCTTGCTCTCATAGCTTCCACAGGGATGAATAAGGAGGTTTCTGTTCCTTTATGGCTGAACGTGGAGGAAGGGGAGATGCACCCAGAAACCTGGAGGCAGCCTCAGTTCCTAATTCTTGGTTGTCCCCCTCTGTTGTTTCAGAGCATGCTTTTTGTAGAGATACCCGAGTACCGTAACAAGCACATCCGCACGGCCGTGAAGGTGAACTTCTACGTCATCAATGGCAAAAGAAAAAGAAGCCAGCCCCAGCATTTTACCTACCACCCAGGTAACTCTCAAGGACAGAGCCCGTTGTTGCCTAGTTCTCACGAGCAAGATTGGATTTTCTGCCGTGTTGTTTTCTCGCTATCATTTGAGGGTCTAAATGTTGCCAGTTTAATTCAGCTGAGCGCTCAGCCACTGTTTGGGTTGAAGGATGGCTGTGATTTGTGGTCAGGAGTTGCCACCAGTGTAAGGTGACACTTACCTTGGTGATGGGCTGAGGCCGCCCCACTCACTCGAGGGAAGTTTGCCAGCGCCACAGTGGGAACAGGCTCGGTCTGTGACGTGGTGTGACCCTGTGGAAACCATGCGTGCTGCCTTGCCCAGCTCATGTGTCCAGCAGTAAGATAACATCGGATCTGGGAAAGAAGGGCTTGGTATGGAGGAAGGCAAGCAGTCTATATTCTTTAGAATGAGGCTGGTGGAGAAAAATATGAATGCTTTTCTGATGTTCTCCCTCTTGGGAATTGGTCAGTCTTGTCACAATAAATGCAGTAGGATTACTAATGAGATTCCCAGAATTTCTCAGCTTTGGCTGAGAGAAAAATATTGTGAGAAAATCAAAGTATTGTGTTTGTGGAAACCAGAAAGCATAAAATAACAGCACCAGATTTTATGCAAGCTTCAACTGATGTCTTAATTTGACTTGTCTCTAAGGACAAGCAAACGTTCATTCTGATTCTTATTTTGGTCTCCTCCAGCCTGAAAATCTCTGCTCCTCGCCCTGAATTTATGAACTCTAGAGGGTATCACCAATGTGAAGGTTTTATATAGTTGTGAAATTGTTCTGCTTTAGAATTGCATTGAGAAGTACACTTCTACCTTAAAATAGACCACTTAGGGGAAGGAATCGTTTCACTTTTGAAAAACAACCCTTTTGCATGACCATTATATTGTGTTTCTGCGGTGAGTCTTGGGGAAGATTTGACAGAAAAATCATTAGAAGTGTGAGAATTGGCCTGTAGAGTACCATCATTTATCCTACAAGACTCACACAATTCTCACTAAATCATGGTCTTTTAGATGATGATGTCAGAAAGATCTTTGTCTCTCAGCACTGAGGAGGCCACAGGCAGCAAAGGAACTAAAACAGAAGCTCTAAAACAGTTCAACTTTGCCTTTGGTCAGTAGTTAAAAGTGTGACATTAAAATGAGGACTTACACATATCACAGGGTTTCTATTTAGTCTTCCTTTGAGATGGAAGTACTACATGAAACATCTACCTATGACTTCTTATTTTGCATGTGTTCCAGAACTGACCTTAAATGAATTAAAATATGAGCTGAAGTACTGAATTTTTCAATTTTAGAAATTGGTGGGTAATTAGAACGTTAAAGATTTTCAAGAAGGTCTTAGTACAGAGTGTTTTGAGAGAGACTGTCGTGATTGCGTGTACGTGATTTATTGAACGTGGTGCCTGCGAGATACGAGTTCACACATGCAAGTCTTGTAAACGGCTTAAATCTCTAATTACTTCAAGGAAAAACCTCTCTGTTTCTCCTCAGCTTGTTACGAATAATGTCCTTTGCATGCTTTATTCTAGTACCATCAATCAAAACAGAGCCCATTGATGACTATGATCCAGCCTTAATCTGCAATACAGTACACAGTGGTCTGGGAACAGTAACACAGCCTTACTATTCCCAGCACACAATGGTCTCCGAGTCCCCTTCCTGCCTTGTGGCCACTATGGCCCCTTGCCAGCAGTTGCGCTCAGGCCTTTCCTCTCCTGATTCTCGATACCACCAGCAGAACCCGCCCGCTGTGATCTACCAAAGGAGCAAGAGCCTGAGCCCGAGCCAGCTGGGCTACCAGCAGTCCAACCTCATGGCCGCACCAGTTGCCATTTCAGATGCCCACAGGTCGGTGCTGGTGCACGCAGGTTCTCCAGGTCAAACGCCAGCGGTGCTCCACCACTCCCCAGGCAACCAGCAGTCTTCTCCTGTTATCCACTACTCTCCGACCAACCAGCAGCTGAGGTGTGGGAGTCACCAAGAGTTCCAGCACATCATGTGCTGTGAAAATTTCACGCCCAGCGTTGCAAGGTCCAGCCAGCCCCAGGTCAGTCAAGCACAAAGGTTAAGTCCGAGCTCGTACCCGACGGTGATTCAGCAGCAGGCGGCCTCAGGCCAGCGAGCAGCCAAAAATGGACCACCAGGGAGTGACCAGAAGGAGGCGTTACCAGCAGGAGTCACCATCAAGCAGGAGCAGAACCTGGACCAAGCCTACCTGGACGATGGTAAGTGCTCCACTTTTCTCTTCTGCGTCGCTTTGCGGGAGGGAGGTGGCAAGTTTAGAGCTTCTGACCCCCACCTGTTCCTCAGCACAAACCCATCGTGGCCCTCTTTTGGCGGGGTGGATATTGGCTGTCTCCTCATGGCGCATTTTGGCCTCGTGTTTGTATTCTGTTCTGTTTGGTCTGTCGTGAACTGCATTTTTAGTAGATTGTGATGCACTTGGCAATGGAGCAAAAGACAAGTGACCTGCAGACTCCCTCTGCTGCGTGCCGTGGGCTGAGCTGTCAGGGTTAGCTGTTGCCATTTTGTCTCCATTCGCCAAAAGTCCATTTGGAAAATGGAGAATCTGAAACGAAATGCACTTTTTAATTATATATTTTTTTTATTCATATCAGGGCAAAGTCCACTTTGTAAAATGCTCTTGTACATTTTGTACCAAAAAAAAAAAGCCCATTGAGCAGTCTATCAAGGCCTGCACTGAATGGGGGAGTGCTGCAGGCAAAACCATAGCAGATGTTCTAGATGAACAGTGGGACATTGATAAGTGAAACAATGCTGTTTCTTTGTTGTGAGCCAGCTGATTTAGCCTTTAGGAATTAATATAAGTTGCAGTAAAGCCTTCTTTGATCATACCCTGCTTATTCTTAGGTAGGCAGCTATTGGCAGGCTAGTTGGTTCTTTTATTAACGCGTGGTCCTTGCAAGAGGAGATCAATGCGAAGTTCGTGGTGCAGCTGGACACTGCAGTCATAAACCCAACACTGATTTTACTGGGAACAGGGCGAGGTTGCTGGATATATTGCTGCAAATATTGGGTGTTCTTATGCAGGAAGGACAGAGCTAGTGGTCATGTATGGAAACTGCTGCTGCCCTGCAGGCTGGGCAATTGCAGGCATGGCTGATCTTGTGGATGTGCTGTAAGCACCCAGAAGATTGGGGTTTCGACTGCAGTTCCTCACCTGGCGGTGTGAAATGGTGCCCGTGAAGGTTTTACCTTCCTCACATGGGTAGTGAGCGTGCTCTGTGGCTGTATCGTGGACAGTCCTCACTGCTGCTTTTGTGGGCAGAGTTTGGATGGTGTTCTCTGTTAGCTGCTCTGTGGTTGAAATGTGGCTGGTATAGCTTTGATGCCATCAAGGTAAAATCTGCAGTGTTTTACTGGCCCCCTTGTCTGAAGGGTGTTGAATTGGGTTTTAACAGTGAATTTCATTTCGCAGATCCACCTCCCATTCAGGGAATTGGGCAGGTAACAAAGCAAGATAAAATTTTTAACAGGAAAACTGAACACTGTTATTTAAGGTGTTTTTCATATGAGAAGTTGAGTCTTCCGCATTTCTAAAAATACGTGGTACAAACCTCGTAAAATAAATAAAAATATAAGGAATTCTGAAGTGAAAGCTAGCGAACTTCAGAGTCAAGCCAAAGTCTTTTCCCCTTAAAAGAACTCCCCAAATGGACTGCAAAAATTACTTTCACTGGGTTTTGAATTGGGCCGGTGACAGCTGACTGCAGCATAGCTCACACAGGATGGACTGAACTTCTGTGCTCAGAGGAGACGTTAGGCAGGACTGCAGCAAGTTGATAGTGACATTCCAGACTCTGCTTGACTGCCTGGATCGTCTTGAATTGATTTCAGCTAGAGATCAGTTTATCAGTTTTGCCACCCACGTCAGGCCAGGGAAGATTGGTCACATGAAGTCTCTTTACTGACCTCAGCGAGTTTACATCAGCTGGAAGTGTGACTTGGAGAATTGTGATTTACTTTAGGACTTTGCAGAGCATTTCGTTCTGAAACGTTCAGGACTTGAATTGAAAAGCCACTTTGTTTGCTGCTGAGGAAAAGTGACTCAGAATATAACAAAAGCCATGTTTTTCCTGACTAGAAAGTTTGGGCTTGTGCTTTATAGTATTAAAAGAAAGCAAACCCAAGGGATTACGGAGGCTTTACCTTCAAATCCCTTTTATCCAGAAAGCTCTTCTGAGATAAAGTGAGCTGTTAGGTCTTGCTGGGGTTTTCACGGATGGATACGAGATGGAGGTTCCCCAGCCAGGCTTGGCATGAGCAGCTGTGCTGCTGCTGCTGCTGCTGCTGCTGCTGCACAGACTCTTGGGCAATCGCTGGCTCGATGTCTCTCGCTTCCCTTCGCTCCTCTTCCCTTCCCCCATCTTCCTGCTCCCTCTTCTTTGTTCTTCTTTCTCCATATTTCTGCTGACAGTCCAGCTTTTGTCCCTTTAGTGTTGTGACCGCCTCTCATCACCTCTTGCCCACTGTGTTCATGGTGAACACACAGCTGTGGTGTTCTGGGCTTTGCTTCTCTCCTGAGCTTTGCCACAAGCTTGAGGAGTGCCCTGGGACATGCCCGTCTCTGTCAGTTCCTCATTCCTGAAGCTGGTGCCTCTCAGCGTGGGCATGCTGTGCCAGGCTCTGAGCTCCCCTGGAGGTGGCCACAGAAGAACACCACACGTGACACAAGATGACACATTGACTGTTTCTCTACTTCTTTTGGCTTCCTCCTGCCACTGCTGGCAGGACCCATCATTGTTTTCTTCTCTTCATTTGTCCTTCTTCCTGAGGCCATGGCTTGGTTTTGCTGAGAGCCTTCACTGCTCCACAGGGCTCACGGTACTGGGAGCTCAGCACACGTAACCTGTCCACATCCTGCCTGTAAAGACAAGAGCTGCTCCCACGTCTGGGGAGCTGCAGGCTCTCGAGGTTGAACAGCACCAGCAGCACAGCCAAAACATTGTGGTCCTCAGGGCAGGTGATGGCAGGTGTTTACCTCTCTTCTTAAGTGGGTTTTGCCATGTGCAAGGACCTCTTTGTGCGTTTGAATATGCACCCATTAGGGAGACTGATGCGAGTACTGCATTGCCAGACGTATGTGTACATGTGCATAGTCCACCATCTACTTTCCTGTTCCTCTGTAAAAATGAATATATATCTGTAACTTTTTAATATCAAATAGTGTAAAGAATCCTCAGAGAAAGGGAATATTCATGAAAAATTGGCAGAGAAACCTTTGTTACACACCTCTGCCCCAGAGATTCATTACTGTTGGGAGTGCAGATAGGCCATGGTGGGGAGACCTTCTAGGGTGCATCAGGTGTCCAGGCCGGTGCTGACAGACAGTGATGAGCTTCAAATGCAAGTGAAAGCCTTGGGGTGAGAGAGTGATCAGCACATTTCAGCCGAGGCCTCATCTTAATATTATTCATAACCAAAACCACCCACAGTGGTAAAAGTTACCCAAACCACCACAGAAATATGTTGACAAATAGAACTTGGTTCTCCCAGGACCTTCAGAGCAATCAGATGAACAATCTAAAGCGCAAACCCGGTTAAAAATGTAGTTATTTGCACTGGTCATGCCCTGGACTGTCTGTGATCACACTGCAGAGCCAGAGGATTCCTCTGGAGCCCCGGGGAGGCTGCTCAGCCGCCGGGTCCAGTTCCCCATCTGCAGCACAGAGACACAGGGCTCAATTCCACCTGCGTGGACATGCAGCTTGTCTGGAGTGTTATCAACTTGCCTGCCTTAGATTTAGTTCTCTTCAGTTCAGCTGTCATGCTTTTTACTTTACAAAGAAAAATGATTGTCATTATTCAAATAGTAACTGTCTAACCACATCTGACACTCAGAACTGTCGGCTTGATACAGCAGCTCTGAATTATTTTTGGTGCACCAGTGATCTTTACTGGGGAGGAGACAAGCAAGGCAGATGCTCGTGTAGTGGTTTATCGGGCTGATGATCAGCAGAGATGTTTTGTAGTGAGCTCAGGTATTTCGCAGAAAATTTCAGACCCATCAGATAATTCTTTAGAAAATGGATCCGCAGTGGGGGTTGGACAAGATGATCTCCAGAGATCCCTCTCAGCCCTCAGTGCTCTGTGATTTGGGGCCCCTGTGTGCGATTTGGTGCTTGTAAATCACCCAGCATTTTCAGGCACCTTCACTACCAGCAGTGTGTTAATTTGTGCAGTTTTGCTCCCCACCACAGTAACCATTGCCCTGACCACGAGTCTCATCCAAGTCCACTTGGACTGTGTCAGATCCCTGCATTTTCTTTTTGCGTTCTTTCGTTCAGCAACAAGAAAATCCACAGTCTGTCCCCACGGTGTCATGAAATGAAATTCAAATCCCCTCTTTCTGTCATGTTTAGGAATAAGCTTTCTTTTCTGACCAGCTCTTTTCTTCTTAGGCCAGTCACTGTTAGGGACAAGGCTGGGCAGGGTGAACCTCCTGGAGATCCCAGGTCTCCTGGGCATCCCCGGAGCAGAGCCACAGCATCAGCCCTGAGCATCAGTCGGGGACTGAGCTTGTTCCTGCCAGCTCTGGTCCCTCACAGCCCTCGGGGCTCTGCCACACTGGGCATCCTGCTCCCGTCCCCAGCCCCTGCAGGGTGGATGGAGGAGAGTGGCACGAAGCCAGCTCTGTCAGCTTGGTGCCAGCTGGGGATTGCCCCGTGCCGGGGAACCTCAGCCCCCCGTGTGCCCACCGAGCAGTGGAGCTGCACGGGCCTGGCTGGGGAAACTGCTTTTATGTCTAAGCACTGCATTGGTTCCGTCCCCAGAAAGCACAGGAGATGGTGGCTTTAGCAGGAGGTTTGTAGTTGTTTTCATCGTGTGTGCACACGCAAAGCAGCACAGGGCAGAGGGGAAATGTTCCTGTTTCCTGGCATTTTAGGCAGGAGTGAATTTGAGTGTTGCAAACGGGATGGGGCTCAGTTCGAGCCACAGTTGGCGTCCAAAAAAGCCACGCTCTGTTTTTCATTAGAACTACTTTTCATAGAAGGTGTGGTCACTTCTGCTCAGGCAGAGTTTGACTAAGAGTGAAGCCTGTATGTTCTCCAAGACATTCTGCTCAAACACTCTAGCAAATCTATGTGTTCATCAGACTCATTCTTTCAGCTCTGACTCACATTATTGCGGATTTTCTGTTCTCTGCAGGGACCTTACAGCAGTCCTTGGGTACACTGCATGCTTTATTTTTGGTTCCCTGCTGTTGCAGGTTTGTGTCATGTTACAGTCTGTGTGCCCCAGTTGTATGCCAGTCTTGCTTTTCTAGAAGCAATAGAAAAAGGGAACAGCAAGGTGGTTCTGCTCCCCGAAACCTGTTGGCAGGAGGTAGAAAGATCAGTATATCAGGAGGAGGGTCTGGGCTGCGTCTGAGTTTGGCCTTTTGGAAAAGTATTTAACTTCCCTGTACTTAAGATACTTTTTAATCATGGTAAACTAATCTTCGCTCTAGCACAATTAAGCATTTATTTCATTGATGTTACTGAAACTCACATGGATTCTGAGGGAAAAACCCCACCTGCGTACCTGAATAAGAACTAAGAATTGTATTGTTACGGCTGGCTCCGTCTGATGATGTTCTTCACCTCTGAAAACAATCTGCTATTAAAAAATTGGGACAAATCCAGCCCTGTTTCAAGAGTGCCCTTTGCCCGGCAGACTCTCTGAGCCGCTGTCCCTCTGCCTGAAAACACGCAAACCAAAACAAGGCGAGAAAAAGAAAAACCCGTACATCCAAAATCAGCAGCGGAGGAAGGAAGAAAATGAATCAAGTGATTAAAACCATAGTTCCACTGGCACCTCTTTGTTCTCGAGCTCAGGAATCTTTAATTGGTGCAGCAAGTGCCCACAGGCGAGTTGTGTTACAAAGCGTTTCCTGTTCAAAGGAACATGCAGACTGCATTAGGAGACCACGGGCACGGCTGCCAAGGGCTCACACTGCCTGGGTACGTGGACGCTGCCCCCACGGGCACAGTCCCACCAGGAGCTGATGCAGCAGGGCAAGGAACCCCCGTTCCAGCTGTTTTGGGTGGGAGGCACGTCCCTGTTTGAAGGCTGGGCCAGTGGACTTATCAGCAGAAAGCGCTCGTTTTTCGGGAGGGAGAACGCAATTTTCAGTGATAGTTTTGAAATACTGGCAAAGAGTTACTTGAAAAAAAGAGAACTTGTTCGTGCAGTTGGGAACTGAAAGCTTCTTAACCACAATAAAGTCCTTCCCCAGACTTGCTGTCCATTTACTCCAAGCTCATGGCATTCCTTAGACAGTCTGAATCACAGGCAGCAGACAGCTCTTATAAAGACGACCATAGACACCCATCTGTTGGAAGACATCTGCCAAAATAGACCATACATTTACTTTTATTCCCTCGATCCACTTTCAATTTAAAGGGATAATAACAATAACATTTTTCAGTCCAGTGACACTATTCATCCAGTGCAGAGAAATGAATTAACATTATTCCCCCGCAGAAAGAAGCAGACAGGCTCTTCCCCAGCTCTCACAGATGGGTGAAGCGGGATCAGAGCTTTTAAGGGACTTGCTCCAGCTGATGGAAAAAATCATTGGTAAGATTGTGACCTGCCTGGAGGATCCCTCCAGCTGCATCCCTAGCCCAGATGGGGGGCTACCAAAGGCATGTGAGCTGCTGACCAGGTCTGCAGGAGCTGGGGCACTGCTGCCCATGCTGTAGGTGGTTAAACATTTTACACTCAAGGATGGGCAGAGCTGCTCTTTGCTTTTTCTGTCTTTCCCCAGGCTCGCTCTTTTCACACTGCTTGTGTCAAAGAATGGTACGTGCTTTCCAGAAGCGACCACTTGGTTGCTGGCAGGCAGTGGCACTGTCACCGAGGTCAGGTGTGGCACTGCTTGCTTTGTGCGCTGCCCACCTCAGAGTGAGTCCTGGTGTTGGTAACTCCAGCAAAGGTGGTGCCATGAGCTGGATTCGCTTGGTAGGGAGATGCTTTGCTGAGGCGATTGCAGCCTCCCTGGCAGCTGTGCAAGGAACCTGCAGCTACCTGTGCATTCGTGCTCACAAACAGAGGGAGATACAATCCTCTTATCTCTCCTTTAGAATGAGCATGATGCAACCGAATAAGCATAAACAGTGGACTGGCTTTCATCCACATGGCAGCTCCAAGCTTCTGCTAATTATTTGTAATTTCATTGTATTTCGTGTAATATCGATAGCGGTTTAAAAGTCCCTGTGCAGGTGATTGCAGCGAAATGCGAGTTATTTTTTTTCTTAGTGATCTTTTGGAGTTTGATCCAAGAAAAACCAAAACGTTAAAAATAAAAACCTTGATGTTTTGGTCTTTCAAAATCCAGGCAGACAAAAATGATGCAAGTTTGGGGGTGGGGATTTGATTGCATGATTTTAAAACCAGTCTCATGATTATTGGAAGCCTCATGCAAGAACCCTGAATGCCTGAGTTTGGCAGTGCTGCTCTTGTGTTAATATTAAGAACGTGCAAAGGTGGGGAAAGGGTCTTTTCTCCCCTTAAACTCAATCTAATACTTGGGAGGATTCAGCTCCTCCTGCAGTGGCTCACAAAAAGGCAGTTCGAGCCATTCTTGAACTGCATTTCTGAAATCTTGTGAGCAGCTGCAAAGAGCTTTGCTGCTTTGAAAAGTTTGGAAAACATCTGCACATTTCTTTAACTATTGTGAAATAAAGTGCCTGGCAAGAGTAACCATCTTAAAGATCTACAATTGTGCAAAGTCAAAGCCAGTTATAAAGTCTTCTGCTACAGAAAATGGTTGGATTCTCAGCATTATTCACACAAGCAGAACTTGTCCAGGTCAGGTCACATCCCGCGTGGATAGTTGATGGGGGACTTTTTGTCTGTATAGGTCTTTTCTCTCACAAGAATGAAGACCTAAAGGTGATTAACTTAAAATCCATTTTTCTTCCACCTGTTTTTCATACTTAGTTATAAATAATAATGCAATTATTATAATTTATAAATCTGTGGCCATTTAAAACCAAAAAAATGAGGATGAATCATCCGAATTTCCCGTCAAAGTTAGTTTTCTTATGAGAGTTCCTAAGCAGTGAGAGCTACTTTTCTGCCCAGCAGAAGCTGGTATGGCCTTTTACTGCCTGATCATTTTACAGTGCTGTTTATTTACCAGTTCCAAGAGCCTTCTGTGCTCTGATTTGGAGACAGCATGTGTTTAGAGGATTTTAGAAGCAGACTGGACAAACGTACAAGAATACAATCCTGCACTGGCTGTGAGAGGTACTAGATGACCTAATAGGTCGTTCCAGCTTCTCTGAGTTGAAAAACAACCAGCACATCCATAGGTGAGCCAGCAGGAGAGTCAGGGACTGGGGAAGAACAAATGCTTGAAGACCATGAAAGTCCCTTCCCAGCATACCAGATTCTAATTTGAATTTCCAGTCACGTGCTGGCTTTCACACTCCTTCTCATTCTGTAATCTGATTTTTTCTGTGTCCTCTCAGAAGAAACCAGAGGAAGGTAAAAGGCAACCTACAATGTATAAACAGTGCAGTTGTGTCTGAGTCACCACTCCAAGTCCCCATGCTTCAGTTTTGCAAGCACAGGAATCTGGGCATACACCCAGCTGGGAATTTCACAGCTGACTCCTCGCTCTGACAGGGGTCTGCACAAAACCAGAGATCCACGTACTCCAGCTTCGCACACACTCCTCCTCTCCAGTGTGGGTGCACATCTACTCGTAGTGCTGCAGTCAGTTTGGAATTAAAACTCTGATCTCTCCATGTTTGCATGACTAATGGTCTGCAAATTACTTTGAAAACTTGGTCTTGAGTTGGATTTAACCAGCGTTAGGTATAAAAGAGTTAAATCTTCAGCTGCTGTTAACTAGAATGAAACCCCTGTGGATCAAAGAGCTTCCCCAGTGATGCCCATGTGACCTGGCAGAGCAACGCTTACTGACTCAGTGAGAAACTAGTCCGATATTCCCCATCTTCCTGCAGGTTCTCCTAATCCACACAGTTCCGCTTTTTAATCAAGCCATGTCCTTCTGTGGATTTTTAATTTGGAAACTTTGCATTCCAAAGCGTAGACTGCCTTCGGCTGAGCAAGCACTAATTTTTTAGTGTGAGATCGTCGTCAAGCTGGATGTAGTGAGAAGGGTATTGCTGACTTTGCCCGTGGATGTCCAAGTGAGTGGTAGGTTTGCATCTGAGGGATGGGTGGATGATTGACAGGTGTGGAAGCAAAGGTCAGAGGGGTTGTCCTTGCTTCCACCCAGCGTGTGCTTTGGGCTCTGGGTCGTGGGTGTTGGGAGGGGACTGGTTGTGTGCCAGAGCTGTTTGTGCACCAAAGCACTGCATGGCCACAAAACCTCGAGGCCCTGCAGAAATAGTCTGGTGACATCACTGCAAAGTGACAAGAGTTTGGTCCTTTATCAGTTCCTCTGAGTTTTTGCAAGGAGTCTGAACCTCCACTTTCAACATGCAAAGAATTGGGCCAGGGCTAAAGTAGCAGTAAATTAGTGTGAGTTTGCAATCATTCCCTCTGATCATCTCTGCCAGGGGAGTCTAGTCAAAGATTCCCAAATTGTGGTGTGGTTTGGTTTGGTTTCTTAATGATGAATGACTTCATCATCTGTGAATGAATCGAGTCAAATGTAGGACAAATAGTGAGACACATGAATGACTCTTGTGACATTTGCAGTGTCTCACTGGGTGCTGGTTTATTTAGGTGGTTTCTAAGTTTCTTTGGAAAGAGTGAGGATGACTAAAAGAAGGGGGAACCACTTCAGAAGTATGGGAGTCCATGGTGAAAGTATTGACAGTTAAACCCCCTGGGTTAAGTATCTGTCCTTATGAGCAACAGGGTGTCAGGTTTTTGTAAGATCTCGGTTCCAGGAGACTCTGTAGCCACAAGGCCAGAGGAGGTTGGATGATGTGTCAGACACTGCACTCCCTGTATGGCCAGATACCTCCTGGTGCTCGTGCTGGGTCTTCAGCAGCCACTTCTGGCCTTCAGTTCTTAGCAGGAGCCAGCAGGGCTGTTCTCCTGGAGTGTCTGTGAAGATCCTGCCTTCGAAAGGCACCAGCCCCCAGATGCTCTGTGTGGTTGTGGTGCATCCGCGGTGCCTTTGGCTGCTGCTTTCCAGGGAGGGGGCACACAAGGCACTGCTGTCCCTGTGCTCCAATCACACATTCGTGGCTCAGCCAAAACCACTTAAAAATAAGGCCCGGCATTTCTGTAGGGAAATGGTCACCAACGTAGGAACCTCTCCTGGAGCTGAGGAAGTGCCCCAGTTCAAGTCCCTGGAGATGAAGTCATTATAATTTTGTACAAATTGATGCTTGCAAGGGCTACAAATACTGTGCACACACTGGCCACTCCAGGCATCGGGCAAGTCCAGTGTGAAAGTGGCTTGGCTTAAATCAGGCAAATTGGAGGGGCACTTTCAGCAGCTGCATTTTTTAATTACATTTTGGGTTGTGAGTCCCTTTTCCTTAAAATTACATTACATTTTCTCTTGTCTGGTTTCTTCTGCAGACATATTCATTTCCTTTGAGTGGGGTGCTGTGTTCTTCCTTGGAAAGCAACCCAAGATTCTAGCAGGTAGACCCTAGGGTGAGGTTTTCAGCTGGGTAGGCTGGGTTACAGGAGAGCTCTCCTGAGGTCATCCTGCAGCTTCAAATGACTTCTACTGTGTTTTCAGATATGTTTTCTTTTAAAAAAATGCCATTGGATTTTATACAAAAGTTTATTCAGGACAATTTTTACAGGCTATTATTAAAATAAAACACACAGGGAACTGGTGCTGTATCTGTTTCAGACGTTAACACCCCCAGACCTTTATTTTATACTTGATTACATTTCATAGCTCTTTCTATCTTCAAAACTAGTGCAATTTTTAGACCAAGATTAGGACTTTGCAGCAATTCAGGTGGTTGAGATAAAGGTCTCAGTTTAGATGTAGCATTGAATGCTCCTCCAGCTGTTTCTGCCATGCAGAAAACCATCTCTGCTTTTGAGAAACCACGGAGCAGCAGCCTCTCTGCAGAGGGGCGGGGAGGAACCTGTGCCCTGCGTGGCATTGCCCGCAGGGAGCCCGTGCAGATAATCTCTCCCTTCATCACAGCCAGCCCTAGCATCTCCCAGCGCCGTGGGCAGCAGAACGAGGCGCTCCTTTCCTCCCGTGCAGGCAGGGGCGACGCTCGCGGTGCTGCTCGGACGCCGAGCCGGGGCACAGCCTGGCAGCAGCAGAGCCTGGGGCATGGCAGTGGTGAGCACAGGGCAGCCTCTGCCCAGCCCCTGCCCCAAAGGGGCTCTCGTGGTGCCACGCGGACCCAAATCTCTCAAGGGTTTCTCTTTCCAGGACGTCCGCGGCGTTCGGCCGCCAGGCAGATGCTCTGGTTTATCTGGGGAGTCCCTGTCTGTGGCACCCAGACAAAAATGCTCTGGCAGACAAACCAGCGAGGAAATTAATTTTCTTGTCTTTAGCAAACAGTGCACACCATCGCGCCTGGACAGATCGAATTTGTTTTGATAGCAAAACAAGTTCTATGGAAACCATTGTGAGCCCCGAGTGAGGCTGCCCAGGAGAGTTGGGGAAAGCCGCTTTTGTTTGTTGTGCTTGGCATCGTTTTGCTCTGGATGAAGATGCTTTAATTTTGTGGGGAGACCCAAGAGAGCATTCCTGTTTTTCCATACCAGAAAGCCTTCCAAGCTGGCATAAACGTCCTCTCTTTCCAGCTGCTCCTTTCCAAACACACTGTGCCTCCTAAAGATAGTCTTTACAGTGGCTGGGGCTGGTGGAAAACATGAAGCCTGCATGGATTAGCCCAGGAATTCATTTGGGCTGACGAATTGGGTTTCCCTCTATAAACAGCGCTAGTGTTTTCATCTTCTGGACAGCACAGCAAACTTCACGTCCTCCTGCTCCTCGGCCGTCCCTCCCGCGCCGTGCAGTGCCTGCTGCGGGGAGGGCACCCCGGCGCCCGCGCGGGGCATGGAAACGTGTCCACGGAGGGGTTTGCAGCCATCTCCCCTCTCAGACAGGATTTTTCCAACCCTTAAAAGAGGTGCTAGAGTTATTTTGTTGGGTTTTTTTCAGTTTATTTTTCTTTCCAGGTAAAAGGGAAATTATAGTCCCTTCTCCAGTGGTTTAGTGACCTTACAAGCAGCCCACACTGTGTGTTCTCTTTTCTCCTTTCACTTCAGCACAACATGCCTATCATTGACAGGAGTTAGGGATTCTCTAAAGAGGATTTTCCCTCTCTTTTCCAGTCCCTGGGCTCTGCACAGCATCACTGCCTCCAGGGCCCATCCTACCCCAGCACACCACTGAACACCCCTGCTGTTCCAAATACACTTTTGTATCATTTAGAACTTCTTTTAAAGTTTACTTGGTAAATATAATCATCAGGGGTTATTAATCACCCACTATTGTTTCCATCATTGCTCGGGAGGGGAAAGACATGTCAAGGTCAATTACTTGATCAGGCTGCATTTAGTGGTGCTTTTCTTTTCCTGACTGTTTAGAAATGGATGATCTTGTCCATGTCACTGGGTAACTGAGCATGGAGTTAGAGTTGTTGTGGACAAAAATGGGGGATTTGGGATTCAGCTGTCAAAGTGAAAAATTGTTATAAAGCCCTGTCACTTAACTAATCACTCCATTAAAAGTTTGTTCCTTGGAAACAAATCTCAGCAAGGCCCATCTCCTCATAACTCTCTGCAGTCTCTCCTGCCCTTTCAAGGGACTGTGGTCCAGCCATTCCCCACCTCCAGCAGGGATGTCTGCTCTGGAATAGAGGGAGAGGAGAGGGGGTTATTGTGGCCTCGAGAGAGAGCAGGCATGGGGGGAGCTCCTGGAAGTGCAGGGGTAAAGGCATTACGCTCATTCACGTGTGATCTGCCCTGTTGCTGAATCACAGTCTTTTTATAGATAACATTGGTTACACTTACAACAATATGGGACTTAAAAGAAACTACAGAAAAGCAGAAAACCTGCAAGTGGATAGCAATGGCATAGTGGTTTGGAATTCTGTTGTTTGGTTTAACTGAGATACTCTCTCTGCCACATCATTTGATACAGATGCCTGTTTGTGCAGTTCCTGATCTCCACAGGCTCATCTGCTGGGATTGCAATGGAGTTAAGGGTTCCCATTGCCATTAGAGTGAAGAGGGGGCTGCCCAAGGGGAGCCCCGGGGTGCTCTCAGGGGAGGAGGTGCTGGCCAGGACCTGGACTTTCATGTCTAGTTGCTCTAAGCAGGCTCACTGGCTGCCAGGGGTTTGCAGCTGGAGCATCAGCCACAATAAACCACACGAGGAAAACAAAATGCAGCAGATTTCCAAAATACTAACAGCTGGATGCAGATGACATTTTTGAATCAAGAGAAAAAATCAAAAAAGGAGCCCAAGCCAAAGCAGTTGCTCTCGTGTTGCTCTCGGGCCCCTTCTCGTGCTGTCCCCACACAGCTCAGGGCCAGGCTGGGGCACGAGTGGGTGAAGAAGAAGTGCAGCTGGGGGTGTTTCTGGGGCCTCTACCACAGGTGATGAGAAGGGGAGAGTGGCCACTGGAGACAGTCACCAAAAATTGCCTCTTTGTGGCCAAAAGGCGTCTGTCCTCGTTATCCCTCTGGTCTCAGCCAGGGTCAGCAGTGACCAAACCCCCTCTGGAGACTCTGCAGGCTGTTGCTGTTGACAGTGGTGATTTCCAGCCCAAACGCAAACTGCAGAATTATTTCCAGTGTTGATTAGTCATGTTGAGGGGGCCCCGAGGAAAGCCCCGTGCTGTGACCTGTGTGTGACACAGCCAGGGCAGAGCTCCCACCCCACCCTCTGTGCCCACGGCCCCCAGAGGGATGTTGGCAGCTGGCTGGGCTGTGAGACACGACAGAGCTCTGCTTGGCAGGGCTCCCCCGGGACGCTGGTTGCTCTCAGCTCAAAATGGGGGCAGTTTCACTTCCGTGGTGCTCCTTCTGCCCTCTCCCAGCACCCACTGTCGCATGACCTTGCTCTGAAGTTACCAAGACTTGAACACGCACCTCTCGGATGGTCTGTCTTTTGCCATCAGTAAATTACTGTCACTTTCAGGTCTCTTGCTGTGGCATTTTTGTAGTACCTGGAACATTCCCTCCCCTTTCCCAGGTACCTGTTCTGCTGCCACTGGGCTCGGTGATCCACGGCCCGCAGGTGACTGCAGTGTGGAGTGTGGCACCTGTGCTGGCTGCCAGGCAGTCCTGCCGTGCCAGGGAACACCACGGGAGCTGGAGCTGGCCGGGACAGGCTCTGTGGGTGTGCTGGAGCCCATGGCCCAGTCTCTGAGCCTCCTGAGTCGTGGGGCAGTGCAGGTCAGGAGGGACAGCTGGACTGGTGCTTTGTCTGTGTTTCTCCCCACCCTGGCTGCTCCCCTCTGAGCCTGTGGCAAAGTGCAGCAGGTGGTGGCAGTCATCCCTCGGAGCTGTTCCCATGTCCTTCCTGGGGTGATACTGCAGGGAATGTGCAGCTTTACCTCCCCACACCTGAGTCAGCCCTCGCTCGCCCTTCCCATCTCTGCTTGGTATCCCGAAGAACAACCCCCAGTTCCTGTTGTAGGGCATCCTCTGTTGGTGCTCCCCAACTCCTGTTCCATCTCCTCTGTCAGGAAACGTTGGGTACAGTCTCTGCCAAATGCCAAAAGGAGACATGTGCTTGTCTCTTGGTGTATTGGGGATTTTAAAAAGTTGGCTAGATGTCTAATCCACGGTGATTCAGCTGAGAGCTGCCCACCAAAGCACCTTTAGAAATCTGCTCGAGGACATCCGGTGGCTCCATACGGTTTCACTGCACTGTGTGTGTTGGTTGGGGCATTTTGTTCCCCTTGGCAGCCTCTCGCCTTGCAGGGCTGCTCTGAAGGAGTTATGGTGATCTTGGCCTTCAGCTTTGCTACTGCTGTGTCTTCCAGCTGTCTGTGGCTAGTTCCCCAACTGCAGGACAAACAGTATTCCCATTCAGTCCATGTTCCTGGCCACAGGCATGGCCTGCCAATTCCTGCTGAATGTGTTCTGTAGTCAGATGAGATCGTATCAAATGGTAAGCAAGTTTTGTCGTTATTTTAGGCAAGAGGGTGTTTTATCATGCTGTGGTTCCAAAGCCTTCGTTGTTAGGTTGGAATTCACCCAGGAAGCGTAGCAGTGGATGGTTAGATGCGAAGTAATAGGTTCAATATGAGCCTCAAATACAGAGTTTGTGAGCTGGCTGTGCAATCCCGTGTGTAGAGATCATTGTCATACAGCTTGGGAGAACTGGGAGTGATTTGGATGGTCTTGCAGGTACTCACCGTGTCTTGCACTGTGCCCCTGAGACACTGCCACGAGCACAGGCTCTTCCCTCCTGCCTGGGCTGCGTGGGGGTACGCGCAGCTCTCAGACCTCACAGCTGGAAAGTTTGGGATGGCTCACCATTAAATGCTGGGAAGGATTCCCTGGGGCAGTCTCTTTGGGTGGTTGTTCCTACATCTTGATCTGGGATTGGGATGGGAGATCTGGAAATAATCGAAGGCTAATTTCTGAACAAATGTAGGTTATTGCTGATGTGCTGAGGTTGGGAGTTGCCCGACCTCGATAGCACCGGCTGCACTTCAGCTGAAGGGAGTTACCCCAAGCTACTGGACACCGAGGGGCCCAGTTCTACTTCTGCTAATTGATATCCTTTTCTCCTTTTCTTTTCTTTCTTTTCTTTTCTTCTTTTCTTTTTCTTCTCCTCTTCTCTTTCTTTTTTTGTCTTTTGAGAACGAAAGTTTCCTCGTTTGTGCTGTTGACTCAGATTGAAAGTTTGAAGTCTTTGGATGATGCATTTACATTTTTCTTGTTCTCTCAAGCTGTTTACTGTCAGATGTTCCTGGCCTTCTGGAGCTGACATGCAAAGCCAGTTGCAGTAACTGCTCCCCGTAGTATTTTGCACTCCTTTTTCGAGTTATAGGTATCTCTCATAATTAGCTCTGTCCCGTGGTCTCTGATTTATACATATACTCCAGAGTATTATATAGCTTTTTTATTATTAAATTATTTTGTTAGAAACCCTAGCACAGATGAGAACTCCATGGTGGCAGGTCCTATGTTGACTCCAAAGGAAAAAAAGCTGTTCCTCCCTCAAAGGGGATTTAGAGTCAAAGTGCAAAATAAAAGCAAACAGATGGATGTGGGCAGACTCTCAGTATCTTGTATGTGGCACCTCCTTGACATTATTAGATGTGAATTGTAACGCTCTGCCAATAACCACTTAAATATTGAATGCTCTGGGTTCTCTCCAGCTGACCTGGGAGCAGTAACCATAGCCCCAGAGTTGAGCACTGGATTCCCACAGGCAGTTCCCAGCCCAGGGCTCCTCAAACAGCCCTTCTCATTCAGTGTCTGAGGCAAAGGGGGAAGAACCTTGCCCCAAATACTCCTTTGTTGAAGGGTGTGGGGTCAGGATGAAAAGTAATCTGTGTGCAGAAGTGATTGTGTGTTCCCCTGGTCGGTGTCGTGCCCACTGCCCCCAGTCCTCCTGAAAACACAGCACGTAAGGAACCAGTGCCTGCTGCACACCCTGCTCTGAGGCTCTTTGTGAGGGCAGAGTAACTGCAAGCAGGAGGATATTTGCATGCCTGGTCCAGAGGGGAGCTGGGGTTATTGGGCAGAATTGTTTTTGGCCATTTGTGCATCTTCCCTGTTACCCTGGGACAGGGATTTTCTGCAGGCTGTTTCCCCCTGAGAACCAGGCTCAAAATTCAGTGCAGACACATTTGGAGGGAAACCCGGTTTGCTGGAGAGGCCCAGGTTCTGCAGGAATCCACAAGCCCTTCAGAGGGGCTGCTTGGACAGTAAGGTGACAGAAGATAAGATGCCAGAGAATTAAAGCCAGGGAATATTGTGGATTAATAGACACAAGCACTAGTGCTCAAGGGAGGGAAGCAGATTATATTATTGACTGTTCATCCCCTGTGAAACTGCCTAAAGGGAAGGGTAATATGGTTTGTTTTCCCTTAATTAAATATTTGTTAAATGGTTTATTTCCCCTCAATTAAATATTTGTTCTGGTCGTTCCTTTGGACAGAAATAAAAAAGCAGCAGCATTGCCTATCTTGTGCTTTCAGCTAATCCCGAACATGCTGTAACTGTTCTGCTGGTCCTACCCCCAGTTATTTCCTGTAAAAAATAGCTTTCTCCCAGCCATTCTCTTTTCCTCTCTGTTTATGAATCACGCCGCTGAATGACTCATCCTGCTGTCAGTAAATAGGTTAAGTCCAGGAGAATGATGAAACTGCAGAGTGACATGAGAATAAATGGTGCTATTGCTCGTGTGCTCTCCGTGATGGCAGTCACTGTTCCAGAGGTGGTGTGGCCTCCAATACCAGTTTCATCAGCTTTTAAACCATGAGGTGCAAGCTACTGCAGCGAAAAATCATCACCAGCTTCCTTTGGTTTTGCTGGTTTTAGTGTAAAAGCAATATGTCTTAATGCCAAATGGCACTGCTTATCTCAGCGGTTCTGTAGCGAATTCACAAGGTCCAAACCACGCACAAAAACCAGAGGCAAGAGCAGTTCACCCTTTTGTTTTGCAGCAACAGCATCAGCTGCCACAGAGTTAAATCAAGAGTTAGGAGGGACAGAATGAAGGCTCTTGCCTTGTGTTTCTTAAGCTTCAGTCCATCAGCCTAATATTTCTGTATTGCTTTAGCCAGCTAATGTGCTCTGTAAAATGAACTCCATCCCCTTCTGGTACAAGTTTTTGTGTATTTATTTATCATGTGCTCATTCTACTTGGAATATTTTACTTGGTCTCGTTGCATGTAAACTAAAACTAAATACAAACTTCATCTTTTCTCAGTAACTCGCTAACTATCAACCAGAGAGAGCCAACTCCATGACTCAAACACGTGTCCCTTCCCTTGCAATTGCAGCCAAAACTCTCTGGCATGGGAGAGCTGCAGAATGAAAGTCATATCTAAATATATGTGAGCAGAAAGAAAGTCAGTTAAAAAAAGACTTTGTTATGGAAAGCTACTACAAACCAAATCCACGGTGGCCTGGAGTTCCTCCTCACACCCAGCTGAGCTGCTTTTCCACTTTCAAGGTACTCTTCCCAAAGCAGCTGCTGACACTCACGGGGGAGCTGCACCAGCTCAGCTCAGCTTGTCACAGTCCCTCTGTGCCTCCTGCGTGGGGGCTACACAGACCTGAGGGGTTTATCTAATGAATCAGGATATTTATCATCATCTCAGCAAGCAATAACACAAGAGCTTTTCTTTCATACTCGTATGATTCCCAGCAGTGTCAGCACTGATATTCAGAGCCAGTCCCTGCTCCGGTAACCCAGGAAGGAGATGGGCAGCACCTGGCACCAGGTGCCACCCTGAACACCATCCCTTGCCTTCGTTTTCCATGTCTGCAGTGCTGTGAACTGGGCACAAAAAGGAGAAGGAGGCTTTAAAAGACACCCCAGTTTGATGTGATGCTTCTTCCCATTCTCCTCTGAAGTGTAACCCCTCTAAATGGAGGTCAGGGAGTCTGAGCCTGCAGGAGCTCCAAGGGCTGCCCGCAGGGATATGCTGGAGGCTGATGGGGCAAGAGGGAAAGGGCATGAAACAGTTCCTGAAGGTGCCCTTTCCAGAGGCACAGGTGATGCTGGTGCTCTCTCCAGCCGATGCATAGACAGGGTTTGCACCTGTCTTAGAGTCTTCTGATCAAACAAATGATGACTAAATACCAAAATCCATCAAGCAAACAGGAAATCTTACTCTGGACCAAAAGCTGCTCTTTGTCTTGCTGCTGCAGTCAACAGCCTGGGGTGAGAAAGCTCCCGTGTGTGTGCACGTGTGTCCTGCAAACAGCACGCAAGCCCAGTTTCCTGGTTCATGGAAAAGATGCCTTGCAAACTTCACTCATGGTTTCCAGTAGATTCAGACAGGGATCAAACGTATTAATTAACCAAACCCACCACAAATGGCACCTTAGAATTCCTCCATTCAGCTCACTTCAGGGCAGCCCTGGGCTCCTGTTTCTGCAGGAGAACATGTCATTTGGAAGCAATATCACTCTCCTCTATTGTTTGCACTCAGATTTCAGCCCTCTTACTACGGGGGTCTCAATAAGCTGGTCTTCCAGGGAATTAAACAACCAGCTAACACTCAGTCCTTTTCTTAACTGATTAACTGTGTGAATGTCCTCTGGCCACGGAAGCGCAATGATTGTTTACTAATCACTTGCAGGTTTGGGTGAACTTATTACTCATTTACAGGGTCGTAACCATGTGTGTAAGAGGCTGAAGTGAAGCGGGGCAGAGGGGAGCAGGGCCCGGCAGCCCCGGGCAGGGCAGGGAGCGCCCCTGCTGCCAACTGCTCTGCTCCATCCCTCGGGTGGTGGCTTTGCCCGTGTCCCTGAGCAGAGCGTGGCTGGGGGGCTGCAGGGGGACCTTCTCCGAGGGGAATGCGTCAGGCAGCAAAAGCGAAGGGCGGTTGGTGTGAAAGAAATGATTCAGGCTGTGTGGGGATACCAGTCCCAGCCTTGCCACAGTCGGTGGAGAGGCTCTGGGCAGCTTCTCACCAGTGGGGCCCCAGTGTCTCCCAGCGCAGGGCTGGGGATGCTCCGGAGCCTCCTCGCTTCAGGTGCTGTAAAGCAAAGCCAGAACAGGTCACTGTCTTCAGAGGGCTCTCTGTTACCTGTGTTGGCTCCATTTCCTAATGGAAACACTTAGGAGCTGGTTTTTAGAGGCATTGAGCACTCCGATGATGAGTAACATTTAGGGATTTACACGGTTTAGATTAGTAACTTGTTGCCTCTTGGGATTCTCAGAGCGCCCGAGGGAGCTCAGCACCTCATGGCTGAGGTACTTTGAGAACTAGAGGATCTAAAGCCCTGCCTGGGGACTTGAGAACATGCCTGTAGGGACTCCTGAAATTGCCTGCACTCCACTAGATCCAGGTGTGTAGTACAGTGGATACCCTACAGAGCACAGGTCATTCTGTGCAGGTCATCCCCATGTCGGGCTCTTTGCTCTTAGCTGAACATGGACTGTTTAAATTCCACGAGTGTGACCTTCCCAAGCTTTCTGCATTCTCAGAACCAAACAGATCCGTAATAAATCTGGTCCTTCAGGGATGCTTTGGGCTTGGCCAGAGCCATGTGGCAGGATGATGAGAGAGCAGAGGTCGAAGCTCTGGAGTCCCACCATCCTGCTCTAACACTCTTCCCTGACAGTCTTAAGGCAGTTGTTTTGTACATTCCTGAAAGTACTCTGCCAGTAATGAAAGTACTGAGAAAATCCTGAGCATTTCTGAGGTGGTGTCACAGGCAGATTTGTGTTTCTGCAACTTCCTCCGTGGCAGTTTTGACCTCCAGTGCTTTGGGGCATCGAATCTTTTTAGCAGAAATGCTGTCTTTATTTTCTGCTCTTTATTTTCTATACCCAGCTTCCTGTTAAACATCTTGGGTAGGATGGCAGCATCGGTACTGATCATTTTATTCTTGCTTCTCACTCTAGAACTGTACTGAAGTGTAGAGGGAGGATACTTCAGTGTCGTGAGTGAAATGCAGGTCCTGTGAATCCTGAGGAGTTCAGACACTGATGTCAGTGGGGACAGACTTTAGCCAAAAGTATGCAGGTTCTTTAGGTTCTCTTTTCCATCAGATATCTCGATTATGTTGTTACATTCATGGAATCCTGTCAAGGGGGTTTGAGTCTGTTGAGACTATTATGGCAAAAATGCATCCTGGGGCTTGAATTGCCACTCAGTTTGAGCTCAGTAACTTCCAGGAGTTTGGTGAATTAAGGGAAATGACCTGGTTGCTCTTGGGCTGGATGGTGTGCAAGAGGTTTATAGTTCACACAGACTTGATAGATTGCAAGCAGGACAGGAAAGAAAAGCTCCAGGGCGCATCTGTTGGCATTACTTCATAAGGAGTAAACCCTTTTCTTGATGTGTAATTAAATAAAGCTTTGCAGCCAAGAACATCTTAGCAGTTATTTATCCCCATTTTCCAGGGAAAAAAAAGCCTTTTATTGCTGTTAATTTATAAAACAACCCCACCCCCCAGTTTTTTCCCCAGCACAGTTTGTTGGCTTTGGGCTCCCTGTGCCCGACACACCAAAGTTTGTATTTGCAGTCAAGGAGTCGCTGTGCTCGCGTGTGCAGGAGCTGCTTTTCCAGGATGCAGGGGATGAAATGGGCTGTGTGCTGCTGGGAGGTTCCAGTCTGTGATACGTGGCTGCACAACCCTCGGGAGCCAAGGCAAATATTGCTTTTCTATATATAGTCACCTGAAATCCAGCAGCAAAGACACTTCTGAATCTTGCACTCAAAACGTAGCTTTTAAGAAGCAGTTTTTCCTCCTTAATATTGTGGTTCTTTTTTTTCATTTCCTTGTGGTTCTGCAGAAGTGCCAAGTGCTTTCATGGTGATTTCAAAAGAAATTTAAAGAGATCAGACAAGAAAAAATGAAGCAGAATATATTTTTTATGGGGAAAAAGTCACCTTATTTGTGTTCGAAGCAAAGAGTGTAACTTTGATGATTTCTTTGCACATCTTTCCTGTTCCGTACAATAAAGGCAAAGCCTGATTTACACAGCCACTGTTGCACCACTGAGCTCAAAGGGACTGACCTGTGAGCTGGCAGAAATGTGTTGTGTCCTCTTTGGGCCTCCAGGCGATGACAGAGCCGACTTTTGCAAAAGGCAGTGACGAGTCTTTGACCTGACACAAGTCGCGGGCGCTCCTGCGCCTCCCAAGCCTCAGATCACATTACCAGCATTTCACGTGTTGTCTCACCAATTTAGGAGTGGAATTTTTTGGCATATTCATTTTTAGATAATGTCAGTCGAGAAAAGAGGGGAAAAAAGTAAAATCTAGTGCTGGATCTGAGCAAACTGAAAGGTCAGCGGTTCAGTTCTGCCTTATGTATTGTATGTGCTGAAATGTCCTTTAATAAATTAAACCAAAAAATGAAAGAGTAGCTGAAAGCTGTAACATTTGGCCATGCAACATAGGTCAAAGGTTACCTTTTTTCTCAAAAATGGTTTTGCAAATCTTTTTCAGAGCTGATAGATACACACCTTAGCTGGATACAAAACATTATATGAAAAAGAATGACTGTGATCTTTGATCCAAGCAATCAAAAAGAAAGGTAATTGGTGTTTTTCTGCCTTTTCTCCAGCTGTGTGTTTCTCTTAACCTTTATTTATTTATTTTTTTTCAGTTAAAAAGTCATGTCCCTTTTTATTTGGCTTGAAGGGTTTAAAATCTCATTTAATTTTATTTTTTTTCATTCTTTTGCTTCCCCACTTGTGAACCACAGAGCTGTCCCGAGGTAGCTGGGCCCTGGCGGGCAGGGCAGGAGCGCTGGGGCTGTGCATGCTGGGCTGGAGCATCCCCTGTCCCCTCTGGGGCTCTCTGCAAACCCGGGGCTCGGGTCCCTCCCCAGCCCCTGGTACTCCAGCGGCTCCTCCCCACGTGCCTCGGGTGTGCTTTGCATGTCAGAACACCTCCTGGATGGTCAGTGGAGCAGATGTGGAATATGGCAGGAATGCTGCAGGAATATTGCAGGAATGTTGCAGGGTCCCTGCCCGTGCCCACTGGGGCTGAGCTTTGGCACCTCTGACGAGCCCCTGGCTCTTGCAGGGTCTCCAAACAAAGGAGCTACAAAGAGCCCCCTGCACGTTCCTCCCGGTGCCTTTTCCATGGAGCCAGAGAAACAGGGAGCTCTGGTTGCTGGAATACAGAACATGAGACAGCTACTCTCAAAGCGCCCTACAAGAACAGTTAAGGTGTTACCAGGTGAAAGTGTTAACGAGAAAATTGAAGTTTTTACTCGATTATATATTCAAAATACATTCCAGGAGCATCCCTGCCGTGGGTGTAGAGCTGTGAGAGCTTCATTGGAGGTTTTCGGGCAGCCCCACGGGATGACGGTGGTGTGTGTGCACACATGCAGGGGGTGTGCACGTGTAGAACCAGCTGCGTGGACAGAACCAGTGGCATGGGCAGAATCAGTCCCACGTACAGAACCAGTGGCATGGGCAGAATCAGTCCCACGTACAGAACCAGTGGCATGGGCAGAATCAGTCCCACGTACAGAACCAGTTCCAGGCAGCCTGACTCCCTGCCAGCCCAGCTGGGGGCTGGTTTCTGTCCCTGGACTACCCGTTGGAGCTCAGCATTTCATAGAACCCACTGTCATGCCGCGAGTGAACACGCTCCAGATTTCTCTCTGAGGGGATGGGGATTAGAGGCTTAAATGTCTTGGAGGCCTGGACCCGAGAGACTGACTCTGCCCCATCAAAGCTGAGCATTAGGGGATCACAGGCATTCCCCACGACTCCGGCAGCCTCGGCAGTGTCTCGTGGGGTCTCCACGCACGGGGGAGTTGGACAGCAGCGGTGGAACAGAGGACATGCTGAAGGGATTCAGGCCCAGCCAGGCATTTCCTTGCTCTGCGTGGCTGATGTCAGCTGTAATTTCAGTATCCTTTTTTATGATTTAATCTTTCATTACCTTCACACATGTCCTCATGGCCCCATTTAATCATTAAACGGATCAATAGCAGTGTGCTCCAGAGCAGCCACACGTCAGGCACCTTAAATAACAATATTTTATTGATTAATCACATCATCTCCACTTCCTCTCAGCTAGAAATGAGCAAATAATGAGAACCGATACTTGAGCTACATTTTAACCATGCTACCAAAGATAGAAGGGAGTTCAGAAGAACAAGTTCAGCACATGGTCTTGGCTTCCTCTGGGGTTGAGATAGGTCTCAGTTCGCTGGTTTTGTTCAACCTACTGTTGAAACCCAAATCTCTTGGATTACACCTGGATCTGGATCCACGTTCTCCCAAATCTGGACCAGATCACCAAAGATGTGTGATTTTACCAGGCTTGGTCTGGAGGTGACTCCAAACTGGGAGGGAGATACTTGCCTTGGGATCCATTCCCGTTGCATTTATATATTCATTAGATTCAGGGTCTCTGGTTGTAGATCAGGACTTCTAGTGCAGGGACAAGCAGTGACTGAAACATCTTTCCTGTAGAGCTCCCACACCAGTGTTGTCCAGCTTAAACTGCACCTGACCCTCCCCTCCCCTCTCGGGCTTGGGTGGAACTCAGGGTGACTCCAGGACACCCCGGCCAGGTGGTCTGGGGGAGCTCTTTCACTGGGGTGTTTCCAGCAGAAATCATGCCCCTGTAAGAGCTGGCAGGGAGCGAGACCCGTCCCGCAGGCCCTCCCCGGGGTTCCTGGTCCATGCAGCTTTTAGCTCTGCTCAAAGGCAGTGCCCCTGAAACCTCAGCCCACAGAACCCGCCGCTGACCTCCTCTGCAGCACAGAGGGAAAGTGAAGTTTGCAGGCTGAGTCAGCACTTGCCCACAGCGTCCAGCCAGGGAGGCAGAACCACATCTGGACCCCTCAAAAGCCTGTGGGTTTGCTAAACTCAATTTTCTGCTCCTGTTTCACTTAATATTTAACCCTTCCTGGATATGACTGTTGGTTCTGATATTTCCATTATTGTATGAAATGAAAGGAAACTCATATATGGTATTTTTGGTACAGTGGCTGCTCAAACAAACGTGTCGATAAAGAAAGTCGGCCCCCAGCCTCAGTCCACTTGTTTCAGAAAGGAAATTACCCTCTAAGAGTGGGTGCCCACTTCTTTTACCTCACTGCTATTTTTAGCCGAGGCTGTGAAAAATTTCCATCGAAGACCTGCTCCTCTCATTTCCTGGGTAGAGCAAACAGGAAGCTCTGACTGAGCTGGAGGAGCTTTTGGCCTCAAAGTGGACCAACCTCACCTCCCTCTGGTTGCTCTCCTGCACTGCAGAGCAAATCCTCCCCGCCGGGCTGGGCTGGCGAGAATTCCCCCCAAAGGCTGCTAGAAGCAGCAGAGATGGTGGCAGGTGGAAAGCTGGGCAGCAGGAGAGGACAGGGCTTTTTTTGCCCATGCCATCTCCAAGAGGCACCGGTCTGGTTGAAATCAGGCACTTCCCAGCTGGAATTAGAAAAGGATAAATGGTGGGCTGCTGGTGGTGGGATTTTTTGAGATGGAGAGATGGGAACTGCCCTGTCAGGCAAAGTCAGGTCCCTTCAGGAGGATGGAGCTGGATGAGCAGAGGGGCTGCTCCGTGCCCCTCTCGGGCTCCTGTGCCCTGCTGTGTGTGGGTCTGGGAGGGTGCAGCCCCCACATCCCGGCAGCAGCAAACGGAGCTTGGAAAGACAGGGTTTGCTTCCTCAGGCACAAATTCCATTGCTTGTAGGGAGGAGGGAGATTCCAAACCTCCAGTCCAAACTCATACCTGTGTTCCCCGTCCCAGAGACAATGAGAGGTTGGGCACCGAGGCTTTTTAGTGGTGGGAAGTGGTGAAATGCTGTGGTAATTAAAGTTTTTCCATAAACATTTGTTAGAAATGGGCCTAAACATGAGGAGTCTTAGAGCTTCATGAGGATTAATCACTTTTGGATGAGGGTCTTTGGTTTGAGTTAGTCCTTGTTTTAGCCCTTAAATGCCAATGGGGAGAAATCTTGAAAATTTGGTCTTCTGGTTTCAAGACAAATTTGTCAAAGTAAATAAACAGTTTGCAAACCATGGACCCCCTTGATGAATTCAGCATCAAGGAGCTGCGTGTGAAATGGAGCCCAAAACCAGGCAGTCCTGGAGTTCTGCACCAACACGCTCTTGGTTTAGGTCCAATTAATGGGCAGAGATTTCTGCACCAGAGTTCTAGGGACCACTTAAATTCTAGAGAGAGGATTGTTCTCCCAAGAGCTACCAAAGGGTGCTTTAGGCAAGTAAGTGTGAAAAGCTGACAGGAGAGATTGGCTGTTGTGTTTAACTATAATATTGTTCTGACTTTTTAAACAGAGTTCTCTTGAGCTTTATTAACAAGCCTGTCCCAGCCTCTCACAGTAACCTGGTGGTGCATGGAACTTGCTTGTGCTACAATCTACAAACTAATTATAACAAAAATGTAGAGCAGAGAGAGTCCAGAGTGAGATTAATAAAACCCAGCAAACCAAACACACACCACCCAAACACAAATTACACTTTTCCACCTGAACTGCAGTCTCTGTGTTTTCATCACTGTCCACTGTATTTCCTCCAAACCTGTCCTTTTTCCTTTCCAAAATAATCTTACTTCAGCCTGGTGAAAATGTTAAATGCTTCAAGACTTAGAGATTTTTCCCCTTTTCCCTCCAGTAAAGGCAATGTGTGTGTGTGTGTGTGTGTGTGTGTGTGTGTGAGGGATGTGGCAGGTACTGGGTTTGTGGAGAGGCCTCCCAGCTGTGTTTTATGGCACTGAAGCTGAGCACAGTGTAAACCCCCTCTCTCCAATCCTTCCCCCTTGCCTTCCAAAAATGTGTAGTCTGGGTAAATAGGACTAAAAGTTTTAGGTTTAAGAAAATTATGAACGGAGGGGATGTTTTCAGCTTGACAACACACTGCCCAAGGATTGCTTTTACTTTCTACTTATCGTGGGTTTGAAAGTGCTTTAACATTTCCTCTTCTCTCTTTTATTTCACAGTTAACGAAATTATCAGGAAGGAATTTTCTGGACTCCCTGCCAGAAGTCAGACATAGAAGCAGAGATTTGTGAGACAACTTCTACCAAGTCCTTCCATAACTGACCTCTTAGATCCTTCCAGTGGCCCTGCAACCTCCAGCTTCCTTTACAGTTCATCTCAATGCAAGAACAATGTATTGGCATCCAGTGACAGCCTTGACTAAGCAACTTGCCACCTCTCTCTGTAAACAGCGAGAAGGACACCCTTCCTCTCCTCCGAGGGTTGCATTGTTCTCACGTAGCACAGCATCTGTCTGAGGAAACACTTCAAGCCTGCTGCGAAATATCTGTGTATTGATCTCTCGCAGTGCTGAGGGAGAAGTGATCTGTCACTCCTGAACACACCGAGCAAGGGAGGTCGTGCATTGGAGCTTATTTGGGTGGGGTGGGAAACGGGGGAAGAGAGAGTAATATATTCCATAAAAGAATCAGGCGGTTTGCAGGTCACTAACACTGACTTGCCCTGCAGGTCTCCAAGCGCTTCTGAGAAATGTTGTTATTGTAGGAAACTGAGGCAGCCCCAGCCTGCTCGGCCTTTATCCAGCCTGGGATCAAAGCCGTGTTTTTCCGACTCTGAGCACTGTGATTGGTATTTCAAACAGTAAATGTCAGCTGAATCCGGGAGTTTTCTTCATCTTTCTTGTCACACTGGATGGGAACTGGAAGGAGAGGGATTCTCACAGGGAACCAGTGAAAAAGAACAATTCAGCAGTTGCAACACCTGTCCCGAGGTAAAACAAATCCAGGCAAAACAGAGATTAATATACAGGAGTCACAGTAAATCCAAAGATTTTATGATTGATCCTTATTCATATTTAGGCAGTGTATGAAGAGATCTTTGATATTTTCTCTCTAACAAATTGTTGCTGTTTCTTTTCATGTAGAACCTGCTCTGGGCCTGTAACTTGTCTTGTTTAGCAGCTGGAACATTTAATCACCCCGAGCTGCAGAGGAAAATAATTGCATCCTACAAAAGCCATACACTGCAGAAAAACCATACACTTGCTCATACTCACCTCGTCTCTTTAGCTTTGCAAAGCTGCCAGCAGTGGCTGAGTGGTCACGTTTGCACGTGAGTTTGCATTCGGGTGTGTTCTGCTGTCAGGATGTGCTGTGCTGGCTCTGCTCCCAGCCAGGTCACCGCTGCCACCTGCAGCTCCAAGCCACCCAACTCGGCGGTGGCGGTGCCTCCACAGGGGCACAGAGAGGGGCAGCTGCAGTGAAAAAGAGCCTTCATGTTTTAGGCAATAGGCAGTGATCTCTCCTGGGTTTATAGGTGAGGAATGCTGGTTTTTAGGAGTGTGGAGCCTGAGCTCTGTTCTAAAAAGCGCAGTGAAATTAATCCTGGTTTCAGTTGTTTCCCAGCAAACTCTGCAGAATACCAGCATGTCCACGTGCTCCCAGCAGGAATTAGGTTGTGGGAATGCAGCAGAGCAGCCCCGAAGTTGGTTCCCCGGTGGCTCAGGACGGATCTCGTACAATCCCTGCAGAGTTTGTGCTCAGTCCTAGAGAAATCTCTTCAGGAGTATTGAAAATATATTTTCTGCTGCAAGAAGCTGGTGTTTAAACTCTGCAAGGTCTTGAGGTTTGGAGTGGGGGACAGAATCAGACTCTGCGGGACACTGACCTGGGTCTCAGCTGCGCTCTTGGATCTCCAACAGGAATCTGAATTTCAGGGGAGCAGCTCTGAACTCCGCATTCAACCCAGCCCAGCCCGAGGAGCAGAGCAGAGCCCTGCACGTCCCAGCCTGGCAGTAAAACACACCTTGGGGACTTGGCTTCTGTTTCCACGTGGTGAGATTCAAATCTTTTGGCCCCAAATGAGTCCCCTGTGTCCCGTCCCAGCAGCAGCAAAGTCTCCCTGGCTGCCTCATCCTGGGGCTCGTGTTGTGAGCTCCACGTGGTGGGATGGCCAAGCCTCAGCCTGTACCTGCAGAGGTGAAAATGGCCTTTTTTTTACTGCTGATTTTTATAGGACCAAAAGGGAGGCCCAGACCAGCTGAAATGACTCCTGCACAGGGGAATTACTGTTAAACAGCACTCGTGGAGTACTTTGACTGGCTCACATGCCTCAAATAAGCCATTCTGGATTGTTTTAAAGCTGTCAGGGTGCCAGGATCTGACATACATTATGGATTTTTAATGCAGTCTGATGGACATATTCTAAAGACCAAAAGTTCCCTGTCAGAAGTTCTTCGCTGCAGCTGAGTAAAAGAACAGACCAAATGTCCCTCCCAGTTTCATGCTTGGAAGTGTAAAAATGGCCACGTAGTTTTTCCCTGATCCAACCCATAAAGTAGAGGAGAAATTTAAAAAAACCTAAACCAACCAAACCATTCACAGAAAACAGAAAATTCCCAAATAGCTGACAGAGCTTTTCCTTTGCTGGATTGTAAACAGAATCTCAAGAACATGAAGGTCTTTTCAGATCTGTGGATGTGCTGGTGCCATCTATAAACATATCTGGTGATTGTAGCAACTGCTCAGCAATTTAAGAATATAATTTTTGCTCCCTGTGCAGGGGTGCAGGGCACAGCCAGGACACCTGAGCTCTGCAGCCAGAAGACAGGAGTTGTCCACCGTGCTCACGTGTCCCTCGGGCACTTGGGCTTGGAGGAGAGGGGGTTTGGAGTGTTTTATGTGCTACAGGTGCTTCAGTCGTGCTTGCATTAGCTGTGTCCCTGCCTCATTTCTAATGCACACATCGTACTCTGTTTGTGGAGCTGCACATACATGGCATTATAGAATATACCCACATAGACAGCGACTGTTTCCAAGGGCCTGGAGTGGCAGGGCGGGGGCAATGGATTCCCACTGACAGGGCAGGCTTAGGTTGGATATCTGGAAGAAATTCCTCCCTGGGAGGGTGGGCAGGCCCTGGCACAGGGGGCCCAGAGGAGCTGTGGCTGCCCCTGGTGCCCTGGAAGTGTCCAAGGCCAGGCTGGAGCAGCCTGGGCTGGGGGAAGGTGCCCCTGCCCGTGGCAGGGGGTGGCACTGGAGGCTCTTTGAGGCCAACCCATCCCTCGACTGTGTGATCTCTGTGGGTATTTCACATAAACACGGTTCCCTCTGGACACACAGAGCCCCATCACCCAGCTGGGTCACACTGCTGCCCCCGCCCCCTGTGAGCAGCAGCAGATGGAGGTTCCCCATGTACATACCATAAACCACATTTTAGTGCTTCATTTACAGCTGCACGAGGTCAGGCTCTGCCGCCCTCTCTGCTTTTGCCTGCAACCAGTAGTTCAAGAAAACAGCTTCGACCAACCTTGTATTTATTTCCAGAGAAAAGGACACAGAGCGTCATGCACTGGTGTCTCTTTTTACAGTGAAAACTGATACATGAAAATTATATAGCTTGGCTGAGGAACTTCAAAATATGCAGTACTAAATTATTTCCTGTTCTTGCTGAGCAGTGTTTTTTCAGTATTAATATTTTTGTTACTTAGTACAACTTGCTCTCTTTGTATAGAAGCACGAGCTTACCCTTGGAAGAGTTAATCCCATTCTGTGAGTAATTTGTTCTCACTTTATCTGGAAGATAGCCATATTTGCACATGAGGAAGCTCTGTCTTTCCTCAGTTATCTGAATGTTTCACCACAGTGCCTTCCTGCCATTGTACCAAAGGCCTACAAATATCTTGTCTACAGAGTGAACAACTCTAATGCGTTTTCCATCAAAGTTACACCATGCAAAGGACATGGGGCTCCTTGGAACTCAAAAGTTCATCTCTTTTTTTTTTTTTTTTGATGTGTGTGTGTGTGTATTTTTTTTTACTTCCATTTTTCCATCCAAGCTTTGGCTGCGAATACAGGATGAGCTTCTATAAACTTCTGCAGCAAATATATGTAGAATAAAACTCATCATTTGTCATATGTAAACAGTCTGAGAGTGGCCTGGGAGTGGACAGACATCAGGAAGATATTTTTTGTCAGTTCTGAGTGTTGGAAGTAGAGTTTGCCGGGAGGGGAATTGCTTGTGAAGATACATGCAATGAAATATGAAGTCCTGCTTTTGTTTTTCTCCATGAGAATGAGCAAACTAAGATCTGAGCAACAGTGATGGAGTGAAAGTGTCTCATGTACGTGTTTGTACTGGTAGAAAGAATGTAGAAGAGCCGTGGTTTTTGCACTTGCTTTCTGTGTATCCATGTAAATACGTATCACGTCCACGCTCCTGTAGGAATACAGCATTTTCGGAATGTAGAATATTTCCCCAACCAGCACCATGTTACTCCTCTTGTATAAAAAGCTGCTGCTTAATAACATATCTAAACCAGTTCTCAGAGTAGCTAGCATGTTTTCAAGTATAGTTTGTAATCCGTATCTTACAGAAAAGCGACTTTGCTTTTTGTCTGACCAAATATGCAACACCTTTTGGATTAAGGTTAGTATTTATAAAGGATCAATTTTCATTTTCTCAATGTCTTACTTTTCTATGCAATTGTTGTTGAACTGTTACTGTCCTAAAAACCAAACATGTATTTGATAGATTTCCCAAAGACTTCACAGAGAGCTTTAAATGCTTGAGAAATATGTTTCTGAATATTTCAATCTGACTTTTTCCCCTGCATTTCTTTCCAAATTGCTACTTAATAGGGAACAATTACCTGCCAGATGGGACTCAAGAAAATTACTGTCTTAATTTCAAATCATAAACTGATTCAGATCCTCATAATTGTTGCACCCCTTAACGTCATCTGATGTTGCAGTTTATCTGCAGTCCTGTTTGTTATTTATGTGCTGTATTGCTGTGCAATAGGAGGAGGTGCTGATGTTGGGTCTAGATGGGTTGAACTGCAAATTTCTCATCGTTTACATTGCAGTGGTTTCTTACCTGTAAGGCAACACATGGAAGGTTATGATTCTTTATTCATCTCAGTTCAGAATGAATAATCCACCTTTTTGAATGTTTGCCCCAAGATTGACATCTGTATCTTTAATATCTGCTGCTTTATAACTCCAGTGGGTGACAGCTGAGAGTGGTTTGTTTAACTGCCTGGCAGGGTCTAACCCACTCTGGTCTGTTTGAGGTTTGTTTAGCCATTTTCATTGTTTCTGGGGTACGAAAAAGTACACGTTAGCCCCTGAGCCCACATTGCAATAAATTTCAAATGAAGGTGCTGGTCTGTAAAAGATCCCGACTGCAAACGAGTGGTTATCTGGGGAATGGGGCTTTGAGTTTCTTGTCAATAGCTCCCATAAAATAGCAAAGTGGGGTGGAAAGTTCTGGAATGACTGATGCACAAAAATGACTCGTGATTTATGTGTTTGCAATAGCCCAGAAAGGTGCAGAGGTGCTGCCGGAACCCTCAGCTGTCCCAGGACTGAGCTGCCCCCAGGCTGGTGGTGCTGGGCACACCTGAGGCGTGGGGGGAGCAGCAGGGACCGCAGGGGCAGCTCAGGGTGAGCGTGGTGGCCTGCCTGGACTCGGAGCTGTGTGACTGTGTGTCAGTGTGTCACTCTGAGGTGACTCCCCCGCCCTCCCTGCTGGAGCCCTGCCCTGTGTCCAGGTGAAGCCACACGTGAACAGACACACCAGTGAGCACTTGTCACCCCAGCCACCCTAACAGATGTCATTTGAATCAAATTGCCTCTTCAAAAACCCAACTTCACAATTGAAAAGGGTTTAGATCATTCCCATGCCTACAACAACGTTGTTAACCTCCAATGTAATGAATTTTTTGCTATCTGTAAAATATTTTTATATATTGCCTGTACTACGGTAGATTAGCAATAAATGAAAGGGCATCATGTGCTGCAGGAGTGTTTGGTCTGTTCTTAAATCCACTTCTGGCCCCCGATGAACTGATATCAGGGGCTGAGTCTCTCCCGTCCCGTCACCCTCCTCGGTCCTCGCCAAGGGATGTGCACGGGGTGTCAGAGCTCAGAGCGATTCCTCACTAACGAGCTGCCCAGCCCTCTGTGCATCAAGGTCCCGCTCAGGGTCTGTAGGTGAGACGGACTGAGTCACACAGGGACAAGTTTAGAAACTTCTTCATTTGCTCTCCTTGTCTGTTTTCCCTCTTTTAATTTTCTATTCCCCCCACCCTAAAAAAAACCCCAAACAATCCACATCAACAGAGTTCTGACCCTAATAAAGCATCCATTTCCATCTGCGTCGATGTCCTTCTGCATCAGTAGATGCTTTTTTCGAGGCTGGGCTTGTACTCCATTTCACTTCTGCTCATTTAAATCTGAGCCCTGCATTTCTACTGGAGACACTAAAAGAGACATTTCCATCCTGCTGTGCTGGAGAGGTGCCCAGAGCCCATTATGCCTCAGTGAGAGACGAGTTTATCCAGCATACAATTAAAGACATTTACCTTAACAAAATCAATATTATCCTTTGCATTTAAAACCAGAGAATTCAAACCATATTTGATGCGTTTGCTGGACACGGAGCAAGCGCTTTGCTCTGCTCTTGTTCACCAAAGCCCCAGAGCAGGCAGCATGTGGAAGCTCTTAACTCGCAGAACCCTGTACAAAGGCTGGGAAGCTCATAAACCAGACAGGCCTCGCCAACAAAGAAGCTGTTACTGGCTGGGAGAGAACATTTTATGATGAGCAAATATATGGCACACAGGATTTTAGCTTTATTCAGCAACAGGAAAGTTTAAGTAACTTAACCTGGCAATTCCACAGCCGAGGGCTGAGAACCCGAGCACCTGACCCCATCCTCTGCTTTCATTGACGTCTGGGGGCCGAATGGAAAGGCTACAACAGTACCCCGGGTTTTTGGTCTTAACGGGAAATTTCCTGGGTTTTGTAGACTTAACTCCCTCCTTTGTAACCCTTCAACACAGCTGACTTTTTTCCCAGTTTTCAGGGTAGCAGCAAGGAAGAACAATCCCTGTTCCTAATGAACATCTGGGTCTCGTATGAGCCCTCGCTCGTCGCGTGCTCCGCTGTGTAAATATGCGATTTACAACTTCTTTGGCTTTTTTTGAATACAAATGTAATTTAGGCCATTTAAGAAGCTGCCTTTCGGCTTTGTACCAGATTCTTTTCTAAATACATCATCACTGGCTTGCTCAGGTGGCCACACTCAACTGGGCTGCTGTGAGGGAGCTTCGCAGGGAAGATGAGCTCCCAGGCGCCCCATCCTCATCTTCCTCATCTTCCCCATCCCTGTGCCTTAGCTGGACCTCAGCTCCTGGAACTCATCACCTCAGTGAACTCATGTTAGAGAGGGGCTTCGCTTCGTTTTATTTAGGGAAGGGAAGGCCACAGCAGAGGATCTGAGCTCCCACTCACCTGAAGGGCAACACTGCTGGCACAGCAAAACCGCTGAGGTTGTGAGGAACCACTTGCCCCAAAACCGCCGGGGAAGGGGGAGTTGGGAGCGGCTGGGGGAGCTGCCCTGCACACCCACGGCCCAAGCCAGGCCCCGGAGGTGACTGCAGCACAAAGGCACCTCTTTATTCAGCAGAGCTCCAAAAGCACAGCTGAAATCAAGCGGGACAGCTCGGAGGCAGCCCAGAGCAAGGAGGGCAGGCTCTAAACCCAGAGCATCATCTGTTGCTCAGATGTCCACAGAGACAGTAGGAGGATGCGCTTTCTGAGCCTTGCAGCCCGTCTGAGCAGCCCAGGGAGCGGCGTGGAGGGGACCAGGGCTGGGGGAGCAGCCAGCGCTCAGCAGCCACCCTCTCCTCAGCCCCCAGCTGGGAGCAGGCAGCCCCTCCGTGGCACACCTGGGGCTCTGCCACCAAGGAACTACTTCTAGGTGTTACTAACTGCTCTAAGGGTGGCCAGGGCCGGGTAAGAAACCAGCAGGAAGAAAGTGCAGTTTAACTCCTTGTACCCCTCGGCTTGAGCTGAAGGTTTAAGTTGGCCTGAGTATATTTTTCATATATAACTTATATAGCTTATATATTTCTTATATAACTTCATTAAAATACAAGCAGTGTCATGAAAGCCTCCTCAGCTGCCTGGTTACATCAGCACGAGCAGAGCCCCGAAATCAAAGCCTGGCTGATGTTTAATTTCTAAGCATTTTCATGTAAGGCTTCAGGAGAGGAAGAGGGTGGGGCAGAGACTCTTCCCTTACAAGTCCCCAGTGACCAGCTCAGTCAGAAGCACCTTTCTTGCCTTACACTTACTCTTTTTCCCAGTTCTAAACTCACACAGTTCTATAAATCAGCATTCATTCTGGCTTCTATACAGGGCTCTTACAAGAAACCATATTGGCTTCATTTACCTTTAAAAAGACCTTATGGCATAAGAAATAAATGGAAGGAATAAATGCAACTGAGCTGTGACCATGTATCTTACACTGGCAGCATTATGTTAACAGTTGGACTCAGTGATCTTAAAGGTCTTTTCCAACCTAAGCAATTCTGTGATTTTCTAGGCTTTGGAGTGGGAATGGGCAGTGTAACACTTTGCCTCACGACAGCACTGCTCCCTCTTGGCTGCAGGCTAGGGCCAAGCAAAGTTTATAGAAAATTTGTTCTTTATCCTGCATGGAGGGTTGTGTCTCTCTTTGTTTCCCCAGCAAGAGAAAAAGTTGGGGAAAAAGGCAGGGAAAGTTTGCAGTAGCACAGGGTATCAGTGCCATCTGCAGGGAGCTGAGCTCAGTGCCAATCCTGCACCGGGGGGGGACCCCTGAGAGACCCCCAGAGGGAGCAGAAGATGGGCTGACCATGGAAAACCCTTCCCGGGGGGGTCAGCAGCACCGGGGGAGAGGGAGGAGGGCCCTGCTGGCAGCAGCAGCATGTGCTGCACCCTCACACGTGGCAGCCCCCCACGCAGCACCGTGTCACCTCTGAGCTGTGCCCAGGGGTCACAGCCACCCCTGATCCTGCCCACTGTGACAGCAGAGGGCAGCTGAGGCACTGCCAGGCACAGCTGTCACCCCCCAACACACACACACTTTTCCAAACATACTTTGATTGGAAAACCTCACTTTTCCAGACTTCCATGCAGTTCACCTTGTGCTGCCTAGTTCCCTCTGGAGAAAGCAGGATGTTCCCTGGGCTGATCTCTGCCACTGTCCCCCCACCAGGCAGGGGGTGATGGTCACACGAGGCCTTTCCCACCACTCACAGCAGCCCTGTGTGCAACCAGTGTTTGCGCAGTGGCTGCAACAACTGGGCACAAAACCCACTTTGCAGAAGTCTGAGCCACATCAACACCCACACTCCTGCTCCCCAGACTCCTGAAGCCTGAGGCAGCTGCCAGCATCTCTTACCAAGGCCTGACCCCTGGGGAAGACTGGGTGCTGCAGGTGAGGGCTGGAAGGTGAGCAGCCTCGGGTTGCACGGAATCATCTGGCACGGAAACCGCAGGTCACGTTGACATTGTTGCTGTTGGCACAGCATTGCTGCTGCTCTAGAAGGAGAAACACCAGCCTGTTATTCTGCTGTCCTTTGCTTCTGATTTATGAATCCCTCTAAAGCAGAAGTGAAAGGTAAACTTCTTTTATGTTATGTGGTAGAAAGTGGGATGTCAAGAATGGCCAAAATCCCGCTGCAAAGACAGCAAATTCCAGGTTTATTTCCACTTCAACGGGTACAACATTTGCATACTGATCAGGAACTCACTAAGTAGTTGTAACGAGTAGAAATTCAAGGTAAATTTTCTACCCTGTAATAACATGGGTTTATTAATCCCTGCTCAAACCAGATCTTGCTGCTTTAGAGGCTTGGATACCCTCTGTATGCATTGACACTATACCTGGTCCATTTTGCTGCTTCCCTCGTCGTTCCCCACCGGCTCCACCAATGTCACTGCTGCATCAGTAATCCCAGATGGCAGGAGCTGCAGCAGCCCTGGCAGCAGGCAGGAGAGACCCCCAAACCAGGCAGTCTTGGCCTGGGGTGGCTGCAGGAGCCTCTCCCCTGGCTGCAGATCCAGCTGCAAACCTGTCAGCACTGGAGGCAGATTGGGTTTCATCCCCCTTAGGATCAGGGGCTGCCTTCCTGCTGTGGGAAGGAGAGAGGGAGGCTGGGGTGAGACGGCACGACAGAGAGGACAGCAGAGCACTGGCTGTGCCACCACGGCTCTGGCACAGGGATGTCAGGAAGCCTGGCTTTGCCCATGCCCAGTCCTGGCCCAAACTATCCATAAGAACGCCACTGGCACGGAGCCCTCCGGGTGCCAGCCAAGCTTCTCTCCCCGGCCCTGGGACCCCTCACCTGTGCCATCCTTACCTGGAGTGTTGTTTCAAGCCCAGTTCATTCACCTGCCCCGTTTTTTCCCATTCATCTCTGTGCAATTTCAAATCTGCCCCTCCAAGATGTACAAACCCAGTGACAGCAATCCTGACCGGGGGTGCTGCACATCAGCAGGCACAGAATCACTCACTGACAGCATTGGGCTTTCCCAAATCTTTCTATTTGAATGTAGCTGTTAAAAGAGAAGAGGGAGAAGAGAGAGAGGAGTTCATACACAAAGTATATTTCTTGGTTGCTGAGAGACTTCAAATCTCCCTAATGAATAAACAGAGCACACTTAATTTTGTTTATGAAAACAGACTTATTGTGATGGCAAAAAGATGAGTCAGTGCCCGGGGTGAGGGGAGAGCAGCAGCTGGAGACACTCACCGAGGAGCAACGCCTCGGAAACCAGAGCCACTCTCATCTCCAGCAGTGCCAAGAGATGCAATTTCTCCTCTAACAAGAACCACCAGGACACAGGGAGTGGGAGAAGCATCCTCATGACCTGGCAATTGGCTGCCGAGCAAACACTGCCATGAGAAGCTGAGGATTTGTGAACGAGCAGCAGACACTGCACACCCTGCTCCCAGCCCAGCCCATCCTGGGGATGCTCCCAGAGCTGGACCCAGCCTGGCCTGGGCTTGGGCTCCTGGGGAACAACTCCAGAGCTGCTGCTGGTGCCTCACTGAAACACAGCACAGGGGCACAAGGAGGGTGTAGACTGAGCCCCTCGAGCAGGAGGAATTGCTCACTCCAAGAAGCACGTTCTCTATCCATCTCTGCATCCCCTCTGATGTTTTTGGCTTCTAGTTTGGGCAAAGTGGCATCTGAAGCTGTTCCTGCAGCTTCCTGGCCTGGTGAAGGTCCCGAAGCTTCACATAAGCGGGTGCGACAGGAACATTATTTCCTTTAAATAACATTAGCGTCTGTAAAAAATGGCTCACCGCTGGAGTGATTTCCCACGTGCATGTCCCATCTTCCCAAGATGTCTAAAACACACCCTGCCCTGTGCCTGTGAGGAGCCCGAGCTGTGAGACACATTGTCCCCCTCCCCGCAGCGCTGGGTGACACGTGCCCCTGCCACCAGCACCCCTGCAGAGCCAGGCTGCTCGGATCCTCCCCTCGTCCTCAGCACCTTACTGGCACTTCATAAATAACCGCAGCCCTTCCTTCAGATCGTGGGCCCGCTGTTTTCCTTCCTCAGCTTCGTGATGTAAATCTGCCACGTGTGCACGAGGCTGGGCCGTGGTGATGAATGACCCTGAATAAGGACCCACCGAGCCAACTCTCCCTGGACAGAGCCCCATTGTGTGCTGGGGGGCAACACACAGGGCTCTGTTCAAACAAAATGAGCCCAACACAAGTTCAATGCTTTTCCTTCCTTCCTTCAAAAAGAACTGAAAAAAAAACAAAAAAGAAAAAAAAAAGAAACCCATTTTCTGAAGGCCAAGCATGAAGGAAGGAAAGAAATTTCAATTAAAACCCTTAAAACCTAAAGCGTCTCAGCTCACATTGGTGCCTAGGTCAGATATGCAGTGCCTATATTGGACAGAAGCACAAACTATAACCAGATGAAGGTTTTTAGACACCACAGAGATGCCACCACACACACCACAAAGACAGGCCAACATATCCCAGCTCCCAAAAATGTCCCACAAAGACTGAAACAGGCAGAGAACTAAAATTCTGTGTGTTCTACTTTCCACACAAGGCAGAGAAGAGCCTGTCACTGCAGTTACAATCTCTGATGGACAAAAGATGATGAGCCAGAAAGGAATGATAGATTTCAGCTTTGGGTTGTCCACTGTTAAGGGGCCTTTCAAGCTGTTGCCACATGGCAGAAGAAATCATGGGCTCCTGGAGGCTGCATTTTGCTTTACAAACACACAGTCATTATTTTCAACTAGTTAAACCTATTCTGTAACAGACCAAACTATTGCAACAGTGCTGGAAAGGACGGGGCTTATGGATTTCACCTCTAAAGCTTACACCTTCAGTCAAAGAATCCCCAGCTAGAGAAAATATACACAAAAGGATAATACTAATAATAAAAATAATAACAAAAAAATAAAAAAAAGGAGTGCAGCTTCTCCAGACTGAAAAGTCAAGTCCATGCATGGGAGAAGCTGCTCCCTGGGCCCCTCGAGGTGCCCCGGTGTGGCACAGTGTGTGTGACACCCCCGGGCTGACCAAGGTGCGTTTCGACCCTGGTTGTGCCCCAGCACCCAGTAAAACACAGGTGCAAAGCACTGAGCTGGAACTCCTGGTGCTTCTCCGTGCAACTCTTGGGTCCCATTCCCTGGATTTACCTCTCATGGTATTTCTTTGCCAGGGTGATTAGTTACTATTAGTTCAGCATTTTGCAACCATAACTGTATGCCCAACTTTAAGAATTGTTTGCAAAGTGGGTTACACATCAAATGAAGCCTTGGAGGAATAAAGGCCATCAAGCAATAGACAGTTCCTTACAGGCCAGTACTTTCTGTTACAGTAATTCACAGAAAAACTGCCATAAAAGAGTGAAAACTCTGTAATCCAACACCTTTCCCCCTTTTTTTTCTGGTACCAGACTTGTCCCCTAAAGCTTAAGACAGTTGAATCACAGATGGATCCTTTTCCAGTTCCTTTGAAGTTCCTGATTCCACAGTGACTTTTCACGTATCTTCAATACAAAGCCAATTCCTCATCTGCCACCAGACCAGCAAATGGAAGAGGATGTGACACCAGCCCAAAGAAAATGCCAGAAGTTTCATATGAAACCCGGGGAAATTCCTCCTCTAGTTCTCAGAAAAGTCCAACTTTTGAGGTTCCCTGGCTCCTGAGGATGAACCTCCCAGCAGCATCCCTGGTTCCATGAGAGCCCTTTGGATTTGCCAGTTTGTTGTGCTCTGGGTGCCCCTGGTACAGGAAGGTCTTGGCCTTTCACAACAGTCACATACAAGAAACTAATACAAAGAAATAATAGTGAATAATCATTTTCCCATAAGATCCAAATACTCCATAAGATTCAAATACTCTATAACCAAAAGTACTTAAAATTCAGGGCAAAAAAAAAAATCTATTAAAAACTGATTTTGTGGTACTACGGTTGGCTCAGTCCAGCCCCTTAAAAACAAACAAAAAAAACCCCTGAGCACTGTAGATTAGTTGGCTTTTCACCAAGCAGCCCTGATTGAAAATCAAACACAGATGTGAGCAGAAAAGCAGCAGTTCCAGCTCTCCCAGCAGCCGCCTGTTGTTGGCACGGGCCCGAAAAATATCATTTCAAACTGGTACCGGCTGGACCCGCGGCAGCCTTCGTGGCAGTGACGTGGCCAGAGAGTTCCTGCTGTCCCTGCTCAGATAAACAGAGCTCTCTGCAGCACAGAGAGCAGGGACTGAGGCAGAGAAAAGGGTCAGATGGGAAGGCTTAGTTTCCTTACATCTAAGGGGCATGTGTGCAACTCGGCGAGAGGAGGGAGAGCTTCGGCCAGGAAATCCATCCGCTGGCTTGTGCTTGAGAATGCCTGGATGGGAAAAGTCCTCCTGCACAGGGCAGAGGGGCTCCATCACCCAAACTGGAACCAGAGAACAGCAACGGCTGGGGAAGGGGAGGACAAGAGACTGAACAGATTTAAACTCCTTCAAAAGAGAAATGAAGAGGAAAGAGAGAGTGATGATAAAAGCCGTTTTGTGCCGTGCTGGCAGAGGAGCAGAATTGATGATGTGATGAGTCAGTTCCCTCTCCAGCATTACCAGCCCTCAACATGCCTCTTCCAAAAGAAGCCTCTGTTCGGGCTCCCTGGCTCCAACATCAGCAACACTTTCTTTGGGACAAGGATCTGTCTGCTCTCAGACTTGACTCTTCTTTCAGGGGAAAAGGAAACCACCACTGCACCAGGACAAATCATTTCAGCGCTGGAGGGGCTGCCTGTCTTCTGGGCAAGACAGAACATTCTGTATCAAAATACATTTCATGTGAATGATCCTATTTCTGGGACAAATCTCAGCCTATTCTAGCTTGCCATGCCCAGAGATACAAAGAGAATTAGCCTTGAAAAATTTAAAACCAGATCCACTTCCACATGCAGAACTGAACTTTGCAGGATTCATTTTATTTTTTTAAGTTTATAGCACTGGATACACTTCCCTGCACTCCCAAACATTCCCTCCCTTGTGCAGGATGCCTGCACTGCCTATCACACAAATGGCACGTTGTCTCTTGGCAAAAAGACGTGCAAAATGAGACTTGCCCCAGAGACCTGCTCACCAACAGCAGCAAAAACTCCCTTCCAAGTGTCCTGCAGAAGCAGAGTCAGAAGGAAACTCTCTCTTTCTTGATAATCTCTGAAGAGCGAGAACTTGGAATATCTCTGCAAGACTGTGCAACAGTGTGGGTTTAGAAAGAAAATAAGTCTGTAGTAACAGAGAGCCTCAGAAGCATTAGTTGTATTCATGTTGTCCCTTTTCTCTACAACAAAATAATCTGAGAACAGCACTGCCATTAAAGTAGGGAAAGTGGAAATAAGATTCTTGAACTAGAAAATCACTCACCAGCATGGCCAGGGATAAAATATCAGCTCTGTTTCATGACTCATCTCTGAATCTATCACTATTTAAATACTCAAGTACTTTGAATTTTATGTGGTCATGATAAATAGCAACAGGCAATTGAATTCACATCCTCAATGTGCAATACTCTGCTAAGGAAAGCTCTCCACCTCACCATCTGCTTTCTCTTCTCCCTTTTTCTTATTTCTGCCTCATCTTGGATTTCTACCTCCTTTTTCTCCCAAGAGAGCACAGAACCCTAAAAAGCACTCCAAACACTGCAGAACCATCTTGAAAGAAATGTGGAAATACTCCACGATTTTTTACAGGAGCAGCTTTCACACTACTCAGAGAAATGCTGCATATTTCCTATGAGAAGGTCTTTGGAGATATCTCCACATAGTTCTGCCATCAGCCCCAGCAAAAGAACAAAGACAGTGCTAATGAACTGCTGTGTCACTCTGAAAACCAGGAGTTTCTCTGCTTTGGGTCAGTATCTCCTGGAGTATCTTCACAGAGGACAACCACAGCTCCCTGGGGGATTGTGCTGGTGCCCTCTGCAGCTGCCAAAGCAACTCTGACCCCTCCGTGTGCTCCAATCCCACCTTGGAACTTCCAACCCACCCACAAAAGGTGAATAACATCCACCCAAGACACTGCTGACTGTGGCTGTCCCCTTCATTCTGTACTTAGAGCCACCAGCCACAAGTGATTTGTTCACAAACTGCCCAGGTTGAGATCATCCCCCTCCAGCCTGCACAGCTGAGGTGGCACTGCCTGGGGTGGAGGAGCTGCTGGGACAGCGTGGGAGGGCAGGGAGAGCAGCACTGTCCAAGTGACCACACATCCCTCTCTGCTCCCCTTGGCTCAGTTCCACCTGCAGACTTTGGGCACTGGAGGCAGGGTCGTCCCACATCGGTCCTTCCCCCAGCAAGGAAACGTGCTGGCTTCACTCAGTAATAAATAGTGAAAATAACTGTTTTAACATAGCACAATAAACACAGTCCTGCTGCAGAGGATTTGGTTGCTAAGGCAGCCTCAGATCTTTACAAGTCTCCAAACTTGAAATGAAAAAGTGAGGGAGTTCAATGTGCACAGAGGGACCTGTGAACGCCCAGCCCTGCTGGGGAGACCTGCAGGACCCAGCCCAGGGAGCAAGGCTGAGGGAGGGCACTGAGGGAGGCACTGCTGGGTCAGGGCACAGGGGCTCACTGGCTCCAGCTCAAAGCAGAATGCGTCAGAATGAAAACAGAAAGAACTGGGAATTTTGGGGTTTTTTTCCTACCTGTTAACTCTTCAGTGTTGAGCTGTCCTTCAATGTGCACTTACAGGTGTACACATATCTAGTGTTAATGCAAGATTAAATTCCCAAAAACTATTGCAATGCTCACATGCGGGCCTGGAAACCCTACATAAATGTTATTTCACCTGCACTAACACACCTGAGTGGTTTGAACTCAATGAGATAGGACAGAACAACCCACTCTGAAGAGCAAACTGGTGTATCCATAGGCCAGCCACTAACCAGGCCTGTTAGCACAAACTAATTAAAGCCAGGAGTCCAGGCTAATGTTCCTTCCTCTCCCAAGTGGAATCTCTGCCTAATCAGGTTCTTCTCCCCATCCTGACATTGAAGTATCAGAGATTTTTCCCAGCCCTGTGAGTAACCACTACTGCAGGAAAGTGAGCTTTCCCAGTTTGTTCCTTCCACCCTGTTCCTTGGTTTGTGCGTGGGTGTATTCAGAGCGTTGCAGCTGAAATACCCCCAGAGCTCCTCTCCCTCCCCACTGCACTGGGGGCCTCCCTCTGCCCCAGCCCTGCATCCTCAGCTGGAGCAAAGTGCCAGTGGCTCCTGGGCAGCCCCTCAGATACCCAAAGGCTTAAACTGTCATAGAAAGGGCGATGTGGATTTCTAGTCCTATGGATCAAGAGGAAAATCTCCTCCCTCGCAAGACAAGCCAAGAGGATTTGGTGTCAGAGCCTGCCCACAGGCAGAGGCCACGTGTGATGAGCACAGGAACGAGGGGACAAGCTCAGGCCATTAGGTCAGTTATTGGCCTGGTGGCAGTCTGGGCCTGGCATACACAGGGCTTGACTCCCAGTTTGGGATTCCTGCTGGAAAACGGAACCCCTGCAGTGCCAGCCCTGGTTTTGTCTCACTGGGGTGAGCCTGGGGCTGCCCAGGGACACCCATTTTGCTCCAAGCCTTCCCTGGGGACGGAGCCTGAGCGGGACTGCGGCCGGGCAGCCGCTCACAGGCAACCCAGGCCTGGCAATGCACTTGGCCACACGGTCCCTTGGGGCAGCAGCATTTCCCAAAAGCTGGGGCATGTGGCCCTGCCCAGCCCCACGGCTGCTCACCCCAAAACCGAGGGAACAACCATGGCTTCAGTGGCAGGAACTTCAGCAGAGCCCTCCAGCTACTCCAGAGCTGGGTTTCCAGCCTTTCTCCTGTTGCCAGAAAGGCCTTTAGTGCTAAAGCCAAAGCCTTCCAGCTCCTTTGTTATGGAGCTCCGTCCTGCACTGGGACAGCCCGAGCCAGAAACCACTCACGGGCTCCTCCTGCATGGCCGGGGCCCCACCCAGGGGGTTGAGGTCCTTTTCTGCAACACCCACGAGTTCTCACCTGTTTTCTTCAAGACTCCAAGCATCCATCAAGCTCCACAGCTCCATCGTTTATGTCCCATGTGTCAGAGCGTGCACCCACGTGGAAGCACCTGCAGTATTCCCGACACCACGGTCGCTGTGGGAGGACGCGTGTGGGAATCTGGATCAGCCCAGTGCTGTTTCAGCACCAGACCTCCCCAGCCTCACCCCCCAGGTCCCATCCCTACCTCAGAGAGGGATGCGTCGGGCACGCCGCTCCCGCCGCGTCCTCCGGGGCATTCGTGACATCTGCGATACATTACAGCCCTCTCAAAGAAACGTTGTCTACATTAAGTAGAAGTATTTAATTAGCACTTCATTTAGAGCATGTGGTACAGCTCACAGTTCCATTTTGGGCCAGAGATGACTTCCAAGGGTGGGTGGAAAGCAGCTGAAGATGCCAGGAGCCCAGCGCGCTCCCCACAGGCACTGGCTGCTCCTCTCTGCTCTCCCAGCGCTGCAGGCTCTGCAGGGAACTGCCGCTGGTCGTGGCCCTGCTGAACTGGAAACACAAAGCAAAGACACCAAGAAAGCCCATAAAGTGATGTACGTCACCTGTCACCTCTGTCCCCTTTGCCACCCGTGGCCACTCAGGTGTGTGGGAGCTGTTCCTCCCGCAGGGCTGGGGCGCTGGAAGCTCCTTCCCACCCGGCCCTGCGTGGACACGAGGCAGGGCCCTGTGCCCGTCCTGCCGGTGATTCAGACGCCCCTGTGAGTCACCTCCTCCCCCGGGAGATGCTGCTGTGCTGCTGCCAACCTTGGCGCACCCCGGGCTGGGGGGTCGGGCTGGTGTCCCCCGGCCCCAGCCCAGCAGGGCTCCCTCAGCCAGGCACACAGGTGCCCTGCTCCCTCCGGGATGCCCACCCCAAATCCCAGGTGCTCGACTCGTCCCAAACTGGTTTAAAAACAAACCTCTCCGATATCGTTTAATGGAACTTGTCCATGATTCAAGTGTCTGCACTGGCCTAAATATTCCCCCTTGGAAGGAGAGCCAAAGCCTCAAATGTGAGCTTCTTGCCAAGGTCAGGAGCGAGTCAAAAGACATCTCACAGACAGGCAAGAGCAAAATCCCTGCCCAGAGCTGCTGGAGGGATCCAGCTGTGCATTTCACACTTCTCAAGCTCAAATCTTGACCCAGCCAACATCAGACTTCTGCACGTGCTTGAACCCCCAAACTCGGCTACCTCAACCATCTCAGTACCTACATAAAGCTCCAAATAAACAAAAAAACGTGGAGCAAATATACTGCAATGTTATCAGAATAAATCTCTACCAGACTTGTTAAATGTTGCAGCAAAGGACAAGACCAAGAAGTTGTGGGGTTTTGTGGTTTTATACACAAATGCACACACATCTATCTCCTCATGTAGATATATAAATACAGCTATTTGTTTGTATATGATAAACACTCTGCCCTGGCAGTACCTAAAACTGCTATTAGAGTCAACACGGCTGTGGTGAATGCACACACAAAATCACTGAGTGTCACTTTTCCAGTTTATGTGCAGTGTTTCCACAGTTTTCCATACTGCACCAACACACTGTGCTATGTCTTTGCAAACACTCTCACTGCTGCAAGTGGCACTAGTAATCTATTTTTCACATTTAATTCTCTTAGAATATTTTTTTCAAGTATCACACTCCACCAGATTATGGCCCTTATCATCCAGTTATCGCTGGGGACAGTAAATGACACGGTTCATGGTCAAACAGCAGTGCTGTCATTCTGATGTGAGAGACACACACAAAATGTAAATGTTAAATGGATGGAAGGCAACACACACCCAAAATGCTCAAGCCTCTTTGTAGCTGGGAGCTTTTCATGGCTCTGGGGTTACAGATCTCATTGAAACATGCACTTTGTGACTCTGCTCCAGTGATTACAAAGCCCACGTCAGGCTGTGCTCAGACCTGGTGCAGTGATGATACCACAGAATCACAGAAAGGTTTGGGCTGGAAGGGACCTTAACGCTCATCCCATCCCCCCCCTGCCATGGGCAGGGACACCTTCCACCAGCCCAGGCTGCTCCAAGCCCCGTCCAACCTGGCTTTCCTGGGGTCTCATTGCAAATTAAAAGGTTGGTCCCAGTCTGACAAAATGTAAATGCAAAAGGTGCCTGTCCTGCCATTTGCAATGACTGTGACTGTGTGTCTGCCACAGCAAAGCAGCTGGAAAAGGCTAAATTTGCTTTTTAGAATTACATAATTCACACTGTGTACACACACTCCTGGGACAAGCACGGCTGGTTGGCTCCAGAAATCAGTAACTGAGGATGAACATCAGTGGCTGCAGGAGCAGCACCTCAGCACCGAGCAGCTCTGTGGCTCTCTGAGGCTTGGGAGAGGCAGCTTAGGGGCCTCCTAAGCAAGAGAAGATGAGGAGAGTGACTAGAAGGAGCAGGGATCACATGGGGAAGAGGCTTTCATTTACATTCTCTGAAGAAATAGAAACAGGACATAACGAGGAGAGAGGAAAGCCATCTTAGGCTGTGATTCTGCTGGCTCTCCTTCTCCTCTCTGCATATTCCCTGGAAGGTTTCCTGGTGGCACAAACTGCTTCATGTGCATCTTGTTTATTTTTGGCCAGGATAACTTCCTTTGGAGTCAGCCCAGCCCCTGTTGGGAACATCAGATAAATCTGGATTCATTTGAAACTCCCTTTTGGAATAGGCAGGGTTGTCCTTGTCAACATGTCAGATTAGGAATGCTCCATTTGGTTTAATGGGCCTGGCTTTTCGTTTAATCCAAAAGACTCCATAAACTCCCATTGTAATTTATGCTCCAGAGCTGAGCCTTCAGAGCTGCAGCTTCCCCACCTCCTTCCCTTTTTTGTTTGCTGAGGTAGTGGCTTCCTGGTTAAATGGTGTTCCTTTGCTGCACATCAGCTCAGTCACATCCACCAGAGACGCTCCATTTAGTCTAGCATAAGGAAGTGTTTTTATCAATCTGAAAACAATAACCTTTTTAGGATCTGCAACATTTAAAAATGCATCAAAGACTGAAGGAAAACTGAGGAACAAAATATTAAAGCAGGATACCTGGAAATCACTGCAGTGTCCAATGGGATCAGATTTGTTTCTCCTAATACAGACTTCTCAGGTGTTACTGGCAAGTCATTCAGATGGGATGGAAGATCCACTTCTGAAAAGTCACTCTTGTTATTCTCTTGCCTCCTGGATGGATAAACTCCTTCATTCCTAAAGGAGATGAACGGGGTAGTAAAAGGAGGTATCTTTTACCTCAGTAGACTTCTCTGAAGTATCGCTTCAGGGCAGCCAAAATGTTCTAAATACTGAATCCATCAGAAAGGTTCTCAGATTTTGGAGAGGATGGACAACTGTGCTGAGCTGGCACTCGGGACATCTGGGTTTAAATCCCTTCTCTGGCATCTCCAGCATCTGGCACCCACACATCTATTGTGTGACTTTCAATGAGTAACTGCCTTCCCTTCCCCAGTCCATGGAACAGGGATAATGACACTTCCTCACGCTCCCCTTTGGTCTGTCTGATCCACTTAGGTGAAAAATTCATCAACTCAGAGCCTGTCCCTTCACAGACACCACGGGGCTGGTGGGACCTGGGCAGTGGGGACTCGAGTCAGCAGGATTTGTCCAGCACAACATGATTTGCAGAGATTGCTCAACCCTTTTGGAGGAGATTCCTGCTCTGGTTGGAGACCTTGTACCAAGGTTTGTCATGCAGAGGGTTTGTTACCAGTTGTGGCACACTGGAAAGGCAGCTCCTAATGGGAATGCTGCTGCATCTCCACCAGAGTGTTCAAGTCAAGGTGCCACAGCATGAGGAAATGGCTGTTGTGAGAGAAAGACTTGTATGATGGACAAACCCTGTAAAATATCAAATCTTCTTCAATTTATCCAAAACCTCATCCCTGTGTTCAATAACCATAGAAAACAACAGGGTCAAAGGGATTTTTTGTTTCTGTTTTCATGTTGCAGACAGAGTTCCTATGACTGTCCAAATTTTTATTTGGAATTCATAAATGCCCAGTTCCATGTAGTCTCACCTAATTTTCATTAATAAACAGTAGGCTCAGGGTTCCTGGGGTGCTGATTCTGTGCTGCCCTGCCCAGGAGCTGCAAGGCAGAAATGTTTGTTTTCCTCCAGCCTGATACTTACACTGATATCAACAAACAAGAGCACACAAAAAATGCACCACAAACCCCCCACCGAATACAAACACACATTTCAAATTGATTTCTCTCATGGTGGGCTCTCCAACAGGCCAGTGTTCAGCCCATGGTATTAACTGGTCATTTAGTTGGTAAAATATTGTTTTGCCCTTACATAAAGATCGCTGGGACAAAAGCAAATCAACTACCTTGCCTCTAAGCCAGCAAAGCAAAATACAGAAAGTAATTAGAAGGAGATAAAAAGTAAGTCACAAACTTCCCCTACAATGTGAAGGTCCAAAGGCAACTTGGCATTTGTAAATGAAACACCTCTTTAAGGGCAGCAGGACTGATCATCTGCCTTTGTTAGAGCAAAGGGCACGAAATCCAAGGTGGAATGCAAAAGGAGCTATCAAATCCTTCCAGCTCAAACACACAAACTCCAAAGAGACCAGTAAGACAAGCAACAGGGGGAGGTTATTAGGAAAACATTATCCTTAACTCCTCTTTTTAAGCAATCCAGTTCCCAAACACGCACACAGGAGAAAAAGAGTTGTCCCAGAGGCTCTAGAACCTTCAGTGCTGCAGTTCCATCACTGCTGGGTTTGGAAGGAGCACAGGGTTGTGCCTGCAGGTGCTGCCCTGGCCAGGGGAACACCCTTTTCCCCTAATCCAGCACTAAATGATCACAGAATCACAGACTAGGTTGGGTTGGAAGGGACTGCAAAGCTCACCCAGTTTCATGGGCAGGGACACCTTCCACTAGCCCAGGGGGCTCAGAGCTCCATCCAACCTGGCCTTGAGCACCTCCAGGGATGGGGCAAAAATGATGCTGAGAACGCTCAGCACATTCAGGAAAACATTCCCCAGAACCCTCAGAGCTGGCACAAGTAAAGCTGTCATACATTTTTAATATTTCTCAGCTATTTAGAATGTGAATATTCCTCATTCTTGCAAACCAGAGCCTAATTAGATTCATAAATTATTATTGCTTCACTGCAGAGCAGAACAGCAGTTTGTGCTCTGGAGCTCACTTCAGCAGAGGAGCCCCAGTCACACACCATGTGGCCCTGGGCACAATAAGGAGGCACCAAACGCACCCTAGGTTTTACCCCTTACAAAGCACTAAGGGGCAGCCCCAAATTTCCAAGCTGGATGGCTTAAATACATCTTCTTACCCCCAAAAAAGGCTTTTGAGGTGGATGCTGAGCAGCAGGAACGGGTGGGGAGGGATCTGCATTGCAAGGCTGGTCTGTGTGACAGCAAGGCAAGAGCATGGCCCTTGTTTGAACCTCTCACATCCCCAGAGCTGCTGCTTTCTATTTGCAGTGGGGATCTCAGAACTCTGCAAGCTGCTTCTTAAAAGAAATAAAATCTGCACAGGATCTGAAAAGCTCTTAGAATCCCAGAATTACTGAGGTTTGGAAAAGCCCTGCCAGCCCACGGAGCCCACCCTGTGCCCAATGCCCACCCTGTCCCTCAGTGCCACGGCCAGTCCTGCCTTGGCACCTCCAGGGCTGGGCACTCCAACCCTCCCTGGGCAGCCCCTGCCAATGTTAAACAGCCCTTTCCAGGGAGAAATTCCTCCTGGAATCTCAAGCAGGATGGCAGGGCATGAGCACAGGAGCTTCCCAGCTCTCTGGCGAGCCACAACCTGCAGGGCCCTTGAGCGTCCTTTGCTCCTTGTGGAGTGTTTGCTGAGATCAGGCCGAGTCCAAAGGCAGAAGGCTGAAATTGCCTTCTCTGGAGTGTATTTATTTATCAGAGGGAAGAATAAACAGTTGGCTGCAGCGTGGTTATTGCTCCATCCCCTGAGAAGCCCTTGGTGGAGCTGAGGACATGCATAATGTATGTGGACTAAACATCAAATGCACTGGGAGACATTTCCCGCTCCAGAAGCTGCAGGTTTTTTCCTTTGGTAAAAGAGCACCCAGTTAGTTCCCTGGGGGCACTGCCTGTGAGGAGCCTCAGCCCCAGGAGGACAGCACTGAAAATGCAGCTATCAGTGGTACCCAGGGCTGCCTGCAGAAGGGGGCCAGGCAGAACACAAACCCAGAGCCCCGTGTTCTCATCAGCTCTGAAAACTGATACTCACACAAGCGCTGGGACCTCCTTGGTTCCTGCTCCAGCGCCGACATCAATGCCACTGCCAGCCCAATTCCAGGTCTTTCCCAACAGATCTGCTCAACATAAGGAAAATGGCAGGGTTAGTCCCTGGAGAATAATTAGAAGTGAACAACCCCATTGTACGTATCAGAGTATTGGGCTGAAGGTATTTAAATAAAAAAAAATTAAAAATAATAATCATGATGAAGATGTGCAGGAAATTCAAAAATCATAAGTCTTCCTCAATAGAAAAAACTAGCAATCAAAAAGGAATTGTTTATATTTGGATTTTCATTAGATAAAAGACTTCCCATTTTAGCCTCTTTATAGCATAAAAAAAGCACCAGGGTTAAAACTAAAACCTGAATCTGTTCTATTTGTGTTAACTACAGTTCTAATTTCAGGCTGCCTTTTTCCTGAGCTACATTTTTCTATATTTCCTTTTGAGAGTTGTCCAAGATCGTAGTCCTGAATCCAAAATTTTTACTGTTTTCTTGTAGGTCCAGGATCGAATCCCAAGGATCAAATTATTTCCTGGAACTTAAGTCTCTCTACAATAGATGAAATACAGATTTAAGGAAAAAGACCTGCAGATCATTTAATTTGTGTTTCTTTTAAGAATATGCAAATTTAAAGAGGAAATCTGAAATAATAACAACTGAGATTGAGGCATAAATTTACCATCAGCTATTTTAAATTTTATATAAACTATTTATATACTTTTCAAATAGCGCATCGGTTCTGCTGATATTGTAAAGAAAGTCAAGCAAGTGGCCTGAAGGAGATAATCCTCCAAAAAGCTGGAGAGTTACATGAGTGGATAAGCCTCGCTTTGAGCGGTCCGTGGTTCTTGGTAGGAAGTGGGAGAAAAGGAAATCCAGTGGGTTTGAGTTTCAGCATATCTGTGCTCGATGAGTGGGTCACTCAACACTGAGGAAACAGCGAGGAGCTGGAAAGGCAAGAAAACTTGTTTTCTTCTTCCCCTTCCTGCCACAGATGAGGGGTGAGAGGCTGAGTCCCGTGAGCTCCAGAACTCTGGCAGACACACTGGTGAGAAACTTGGGTTTACTGATTGGAGAAAAACTTCCTTGGATTCATGGAAGTCTTAATTTTAGCTGTCACTCGTGCCTGCATGAACTTACTGCTTCTCTTCCTGAGGCACCCAAAGTATTTAAAGACAGCTTTTCACTGATAATTTTAAGCTGCTGCTTTTATAGCCTTTAAATTAAATGTCAGGTTTTATTCAAAAGCAGCTTCACACTAACTGGAACTGAAATCAGCTGTCCCGTAAATAACAGCTGCTTTTCAGCACTTCTAACCTAATAAAAATAGAAACCCTGGTCATCTGAATAGATGCCTACTGAGTTACAGAGTGGTTTGAACATTTATCTGTAAGGTCTCCTCTCTGAGAGCAGACTATATAGAGCAAAATAAATCCAACACATAAAAGTCAACATTTACTAAGAAAGTGTTTTAAAAGAGCCAATGCAAAACAGCTTTAAATCTGTTCTTCAGCTGCAATGCTTCTGCCTGTTGATCCAGATCATGACTTTTAGTTATCCCTTGAACAACTCACATCAGTTCTCCCCAAAGCTTCCCCTTCGCCCCGGGGCGCACAGGAGGAGGCTGCTGGAGCCCGGCGGGGCTGGCACAGCTCCACGCTGGCTGCGAGTGGCAGATGACCGGAATTGTAGAACTGATTTACGTTTCTCCACAGCTAAGGGAGAGTCGAGTGCAGAACGTGCCATTTGCCTTGGCAGCCACGAGAGGGGAGCCTTTTCCTTCTGGAGCCGGGACAGCGCGGTAATACCCGGCGCAGCGCTCGGAAAGCACCGGCACAGGCGAGGCAGCTCCTGGGTTCGGCCACGGGGCTGCCGTGGTTCTCCAAGTCAATCAATACTTCCATAGAGTCCACTGAAACCAAACGGGCCAACTCCTAACCGCACTAATTACTCAGATACGCACGCTGAAGGCTCGTCGCTGCAGGGGTTCACACGAAACATCAGCTCCTGGAGCATCCTGCAGCGCTTCTCCTCCCTGCTGGGACCCGGGGGCTCCTGCTGAGGCCACAGAGCTTCCAGTCACACCTCCGGTGACAAAGGACAGGCTTGCTGGGGGCTGCGAGCTCGTGAATCGTAGGCTCCAATGTCACGGCTGCTATTAAACCTCAGCAGTCTGTCGTGGCCGGGTCAATGCTCTGGCATTGCAGTGACACTTGCTCTTACCTGCAGGAGGGAGCTCAGGAGGGTGGGAGACTAAGTCCTGAGAGGAAAGATGAGAGATGCTCCAAGGTGTCAATATAAAACCTTAAAGAAGAAAGGGAAACATGAGCTATACTGCTTTTCTAATTCAATGACTAGACCAGAACTCAAACACATCTTCCTCTTCTGGCAAGAAAGGCCAGCTTGACATTCCTGCTCCTCTGCTTGTATCAGGGCTGAATTTGGACTGTTGTGTTCTCACTCCAGCTCTGCCCCTGTGTGTACCTGTAACGGGGCTACCTGCTGGCTCTTCAACAGCCCCAGTGGGAGTATGTGGATGTTATATCTCTTTATTCTACTTACCATTCAATCTCTTCATTTTAAGCACAGCTTTTCTCTCTCCTCCCGCTCCCCCCTCTCTCCTGAAGCTGCAGAGTCAGAGAGCAGTTCTGTTACCACAACATTGGACAAGCTCAGTGAAAAAACAAGAGAGCACACAGTGCCAGGAGGGATGCAATGGGATTTTCATCTCCTGCTCTGCTGTGGACAGGGCTCTGGTCTGTGCAGCACCAATGAGCACCGGCCCAGCACTACAAGGTGTCTCCTCCCCAGCCTGACGGAGCCGTGGCAGGTCTGAACTAGCTGGGCAGGCTTTACAAACCAGCTCCCAGCAAAGCCGGGCTCTGAGGCCTCTCCCAGCCCTTGCTGGGTGTCTTCTCACCACAACCCCACTTTTATACAACACTAACAGGGCTGGGAGGTTGTTCTGGCCATGCACTGCACAGGGACAACCCTCTGGGGGCACAGTCCCTGAGCCTGGGGATGGAGAGACAAGCCTTGCTTGCTGGGTTGTCAGAATTCGTGGGTTAAGGCTTACCCAGGGGAAGGACTAATTTTTAATTATTATCCAGGTACTTTGTTTTCAGAGAAGAAAGTGCATATAATAAAAAATCTTCACTTAAAGCAGGTCTATAGAAGAGAAAAATAATTGAGATCGTGTTCTTTATTTATCACCGGACAGGGATGAGGTTTTAAAGCTGTTTCATTCTACTTTACAGCTGCTATGAATTCTGACCTTCCCATGTAACTCATCAGCAGTCTCTTATTTCTCCTTCTTTAAATAAAGGGAGAGACGTAATGAATTTTAACAAAGACATCTTATGCCTCAGCGAATCTCAGAAGTCTGAATTAAAGTAGCACTAAGAAAAACCAAAGAACTTCAAATTGTTTGAAAAACAATTCTCACCCTCACCGTTGAACAGCCTTTGTTTGCCCAGTGTTTCTTGCTTCATCACCCTCCCAGCTCTCCAGTCATCTGGGTAGAAAGGACCTGAGATAAAAAAAAAAAAGAGTTTAACAAAATGAAATAAAGAATTTCATACGCTCTTCATCCCTCTGGAGCCCACCTTGTCACAAGAAATGTCTTTGCTGGGAAGGACCGAACCTCTTCTGTTCCCGGTTTCATAAACGGCATTTTAACTACTCCCCACACCTCAGTGAGGGCTCCTGACTCACACACGAGGTGACTGAGCAGCGATCCAGCTGCAGATGGACTCCAACGGGAACTCCTGGGGACCAGGGCCCCTCGGAGGCACAGCAGGGCTTCCTTTGGAAGGGCACTTTATCCACCTCCCGTGACGGAGCCCTGGCCCAAGGCTTTGCCCCTCTCCCACGGCTGGGCTTGGGGATGGCCACACTTTGGTGCCGTCCCCCACGGCAAAGCTCCGGGCATTGTCCTCAACGAGCTGCTCTGCCCGGGGGAAACAAGCTGAAGCCACTGGCCAGGGAGTGAGAGGAGGGCCAGGTGCTGAGGGGAATGGATCCTGCTGCAGGATGAGGGCCTGGCTCCCGGGGCCGTGAACAGCACCGGCAATCGTATTAATACTGGTATTAATGCCAGTAATGGTGTCAACGCTGCCACCCACGCCAGGAGGCTTCGTTAGGGATACAAATTGAGTTGCTGCAGGATCACAAGTCATTAACAGAAGGAATTTGCACATCAACCTTGTCTGCTTCCCTGAGGCATGGACAAAGAAATGTGCACTATGAGTTTTTTTGAAACTTCCAGTCCATCACCACCTTTTTCGCTGGACAAAGGCTCGGGCAGACCAGCACTGAGATGCTCTTATGCCCCCCCATCACTGTAAGAGGCTGGGAGGGAAGAGTGCACTCACCACAAACTCTGAGACACCAGGGAAAGCCATCGGGAATCCCCAGCAGCTGTTTGCATGCATTACTAACTCAAGATTCTATTTAATTTGCCCTCAAGACACTTGTTGGTCCTATTTATCTGAGCGAATAACCAGGCCAGCAGCTGGTGTGGCAGATCTCCCTAATTCACCTCTTTTGTCCATTTCCATATATTTAAATTTCCCTTAGAAGTTGGGTAGATACTGGAAAACTTTCTGCTCCTCTTTCCCACCCAAGCACAGCCATCTCAGAGCTTCAGTTTGCATAAATACCCAAAGCAAAGCCACCTCCTTGGTCACCTCAAGAAGAAAAAAAAATCCCATTAAGGCTTGTCCCATGTACTGTCAGGTCAGAAATTCCTGTTTCTAACAATATTTCACAGTATTTACCAGTTTCTGCCTGTGGCTCTAACTGGAACCAGGCACAAAATAAACAAAACACTTTGGCACTTGCAGAGATTTGCGAGGTGGGAGAAACTGCCCACCCTCAGAGAGAAACAAAGGAAATCTCATTAATACCCATGTCTGCAGGGAGGCAGAGGGTTCTGTTTCTTTGGATTTAGTCATTAATCTGTTTTTATTACTTTCATTAGTATTGTCATCCATGCTTCTGCTACTTTATACTTTACCCAGTTAATTAATGCTAAAGATGAAAATGCAGCTGCCTCAAACATCTCACCAGGATTCAAGCTGGGGGGGGGAAAAAGATTCTAGAAAGAAAGTTTTCCAGCTCTGAAAGAACTTGTCGAGAACATTCTTAGATGTCACAAGTGAGCTGATCTTCAGCAAGGTCTGTGGTCTCCAGGATCTCTCATTTCTGAGGCAGGTTAGAGGGAAAAAACCAAACCAAACCAACACGGCAGATCTCTTTTCTGCTTTAAAAAGCCCCGTTTAAATACCATCCATACTTGGACAGTATTTCATCTGGGAACTGAAAAAACAAAGGACCCCAGACTATTATGAATCCATGGATTGCTTTGCCTTCTGCCCAGGAACACCAGACCCCCAGAGTGAAATGCCAGGAGCCCTGTGGGGCTGGAAACTGCAGACGGAGCTTCCAGCCCCAGGTTGCCTCTGGCTCAAAGCCTGGCTGGGATTAATCAGGGGCTGTCAGCGAGCCCTGGCTGTTCCCTGACTCAGGGCTCGGGGTAAGCACAGACATTTCAATCCACGTGGCTCATAAAATCAAACTGTGCCTCCAATTACCATTTGCAATGTCCCAATGTTGCAATTGTTCAGAGGTTCTTGATCTTGATGAATTAAGGAAGCAAATATTTGGGGGATTCTGAAACCTCATAAAAATAAAGGTTTGTAATCACAATTAATACTGAAATCTCAGCCTTCAGAGATCAAAAATGGTGAGATGTGTGGTTAAATAAGGATAAACCTCGATAATGCACTTAAAACCCAGTTGTACCTGGGAAGAACCAGATGAGAATTTACGAGGCTGTTCTGGAAGAATTCACCAGGCGTTTGGAGTGTTAACGAAATGGAACAACCCTGAGTTGCTTGAGGGGATGGAGGGATTGAAGAGAAAGAAGCAAACCAAAAATGCTGGGAGGAGTGCTAAATGCATAAATCGGCATATTTGTACCTATTTCCATTCTTTTCATATTTCTGAATTAATTTGGTCTTCATTAAAAAATCATGCCAGCCTTAGAGAGAGCTGCAGAGCATTTCAGGCCACAGCACAGAGTAGAATCATAACCACAGACTGGTTTGGATTGGAAAGGACCTCAAAGCCCATCCAGTCCCACCTCCCACCAGCCCAGGCTGCTCCAAGCCCCGTCCAACCTGGCCTTGGACACTCCCAGGGATGAGAGCAGCCACAGCTTCTCTGGGCACCTTGTGCCAGGGCCTGCCCACCCTCCCAGGGAAGATTTTTTCCCAGCTATCCAGTCTGAACCTATTGAAGCCATTCCCCTTGTGCTGCCACTGCACTTCCCTGGATTCTCATGCCGAGCACTCTGGAGGGATGGGAGCTGTGAGGCGATGGAGCAGCCCGGCTGCCAGAGGGGCCTCTTCATTAGGAGAAGAGGGATGTGAAACACCTCAGAGTACTTAACTCCAATTAACTGATTAGCTTGAGGTAAAACCCGAGCAAACACAGGGCTGTTTGACATTCTGAAGTCAAAGACTGCCAGCTGTCTCCTGTTGGGAACACACCCGGTGTGGGGGGTGATTTTGGTGTGGATTTTGGGATGCATTAGGAGGAACTGCTGGGTCCAGCCTGGCCAGGGTGCCACATCCCTGGATCATGTCCAGGGAAGCTGCGGCACTGAAGTGACAGCAGGTCCCTGGCTGCCAAATTCCCACCTGGAGGTGACCTGTGTGCCTGAGGGTGGGGATGTGACTCAAGGGAGAAATTGGTTGGAAAAAGAAAGCAAGTGGCTGTCAGTGATAAGTGATGGCACGGGATCGCTCTGGCATGTAATTGCTAATAATGAAATAAGCCCCTCTCACTGCTCATACCTGAGGCTTTCCATCCTTAGCTTAAACAACTCCACACACTAGTCACAATTAGTACTAATATTTCCAAGGAGTGGGACAATTTCACAGCTACAGAAATGATTTGCCCATTGAGCTGTCAGCAGCAGAGCTGCAGGCACAGCCCCAGCCTGGCAGCACTAAAGCACGTGTCCCTTTTGGGCTGTAGCTCCAAGCACGGCCCCTCTGTGAGCACACACGGGAGATGGCTGTGGTGCTCCTCAGTGTGTTCTGCCTCCTCTCCCTGCCTTCTCTCCTGCTCCCTCTTGCTGCTCCTCAGCTTACAGGTGGGGCTCAGTGATCTCAGAGGTCTTTTCCAAGCCGGTTGATTCTGTGACTCTGTGGACAATCTGTGTGGTTTGGGTGAGCCCAGACCTGCAGAGGGGATGCAGGAGCTGCCCCCGGAGCCTTTAGCCAGGGCTCAGTGAGGGTGATGGGGACAGGGCTGGCAGCAAGAGGCAGTGACAAGCCCGGGACTGTCACCTCTTCCAGTGGTGAGGATCCCCAAGGAGAGGTGCCTGCCCGCCCCGGGAGCCTGTTCCAGCCGCTCTGTCTCAGCTGCCAACCCCTCGGGCAGAGGCACTGGCAGCAGGCACTGCAGTCCAGCCATCCAGAGCCTGGCAGGAGGTTTCCCTGCCCTCCTGCCCCTCTCACACCCCACTGCGACCTCTGCCTTGCAGGAGGTCTGGGCTGCTTTGATTACACTCACACTGTCCCTCTCTGCGCCAGAACCGAGGCCTTGGCTCAGGTCTGGACCGCCAGTTTTGCCTCCTGTGTTTTTCTATAAAATTTATTATCTTTTTTCATTGATTTACCTCACATGGCATTTTCAGTTTTCTTTCCCAGTGTTCTTTTAACAGCACTATTGATTCAAATGGATGCAATAAATCCTTTTCAAAGGCACATGGTTCCTGTTTAAGATCAAATCAGAACAGTGAGCCAAGTTAATTGTCTTAAAAGGTGTGCTCGGTATCAGTGGAGAAAAGTTTTTTTATTGATTCTGGTTGCAGATTTAATGAGACTTGCTTGGTATGAGACAGGACAAATCTGGCCTTTAATATTTACAGTCCTTCAATAAATCTTGGCAATTAGTATTTCAGTAGCAGTAGCAATATGCACACTATTACTTTCTGTGAAACCTTCAGAGAACCTCAAACCTTTAACATAGGATAGTTTTCCTAAAAAAATAATTTTCTAACTTTGAGAGACAAAAACATAAATAAAATCCTAAAAATACCTTTCTGTGGAGAACATCAGTGTTATTTATCCCAAGCCATTCCGTGTCCAAAACACATGCTGGCCGTGTGTTTTAGAGTTACAGAATTTCCACACGTATTTCAGTTTGATATGCAGGCTACATTAGATTACTGTGCTGATGATGAAATAACAAGGACACAGGATGACCCTGTTGCAGCAAAAGGGGCAGGAGAGAGCCCAGCCTGCCTTGAGCTAACTCATTCCTAAGAGGCAGCACGCACTGCAGCGCTGCAGCAAGCACGGCTGGCAGGGAAGGCAGAATGATCCGAGGGATGAACGGAAACATCCTGCTTTGCTGGGAAGCAAACCCATTCCGAGCTCAGCAAACGATGTTCCGGGGAAGCAATGAAACCTGTAAAGCAGGGGAATTTCCAGTGTCCCCACTCACAAAAGTGCCGCAGTGTTTCATTACCCGGTGCCAGGACAGCTCCTCGTTTTCCCTCAAGTCCCCACAAGGCAAGTCTTCTCAAGAGGCCACGTCAGGGTTCAGAAAAAACGTTTTTGAGAACATTCTTGTTGGCCAAAGTCATTAAACCTGCAAAAACCTGGCAGCACAGTCTCTGTCAAACAGTTAAAGTAGCACTTCCTTCACTGAATGCCTCTTCAAGCACAAAATAACAACTCCACACCTCCCATCAGGCTTGCACTGCATGAACTCAGTGCAAGAATTCAGCCTTACAGTGAGGACCCTTGAGCTCCTGTGCAGCAAAAACACTAATCTACAGCCCAACTTTTACCTGGACTCACCCCAAACTAGAAAACCAATTCTTTATTGTTCTTGGTAGCACACTTCAAGTGCTTTTTTCCTGTCTGATTTTCCCCATTTATCTATGTAAGTATGAGGTTTTACTATGTTGTTTATAAAGATTAATGACAGTAAAGATAGTCACAAAATATTTTCCCTTCTTGTCTCATTGTGCCCAAATATACCCAAGTTAGTTAAAATACCAGACAGGGACGCACTGAAGCCACCAAACCTGCCTGGGTGTGTAATGAGAGGCATGAGAGAAATGCTTTGAAGAAACAGGGCTGTTTGTTGGGGTCTGTTCCAATGGGGAAGGTACAGCTTGCTGTTCCCCCTGTCCCAGCTGGCCACAACTCATCCCGTGGCTCCGTTTTGGTTCTGTTTCCTCCTGTGCAGCCTCAGCAACCAGGGCAGGGGAAGCAGCAGGTGAGAGCACAGAGCAAGGGCTGCCCCGGGGGCTCTGCACTGCTTGTTAATGCACCAGCGAGGCACAAAGGGCCCACGCTTTGTGCTTCGGTCCACGTGTTCACTCCTTGCACTTTTCCTCCCTGGGAGCATCTCCCTTCCCCTCCTCCACTTCCCCTGCTGCCCAGTTAAGGCTCTCAGAGCCATGAATTGCGTGGTGTGTGTTTGGACCCATCACTTGTAGAGGGTGATAAATTGGGGCATCATCATTTGCAGATGCAGAAGTTCGCCCACAGAAATGCAGGCTGGGATCTGATATTTCATACTGCTGTGCAGGACTTTTTCCTACTTTCTACTTCATATTGGCTATCACTTGAAGTTACTTAGATGGTGAATCAGCTGCCCACAGTCTTTAGATGCAGAATTTCATGGGTCATTGAGTGACTGTCTTCAGAGAGCCTCAGACAAGTCATTTCTTTCCTGCGACGTGCCTTAGCATGGACACAGATGTTCAACTGCAAAATGGAAGTGCTGGAAATCAGAACCACACGGCTCTATTTCTATGAGAAGCTGAAACACTTTCTCTCAAATGTGGGGTTTTAGCTATTTTGTTCTTTGCTACAAAGCAATAAGCACATCCTTTCCCAACCTGAGGCTGGGCACCAGCCAAATCCCAGAGATCAGGGCTTAGCACAAGAGTAGATCGATGTAATATATTTCTAGTTCAGAAAACACAGGGCAAGCTGAATCCTATGAAAGCTGTGTCTCTTTTTAGTTCCCCTCCTAAATTAAAACACACAGTTTACTAACAGCACTAAGGTTATACTCTGTTTGGAAAGAGGAGGGATATCCCAGGAGGAAAACAGGCATTTCCCTCCCTCTCAGGCAGCAGCACCCCCAGCCCAGGTTCGCTCCTGGCAGGAGCATCACACAAAACAGAGTAAACACAGTGGGAGTTACAAGAAACAGGCTGAGCAGAAAGCCATCGAGGTGGGAAAAAACCCTGGGCCTGACTGGTAAACTGAATAAATGTGATACAGAAGTGGTAGCTGAGAATAAGAGGCAGAATCCCAGTGTTAGTGCTTTTGCACTCTATGTTTTGGCCACAAAACCCTTCATCTAAAGACAGGTTTTAGATGGTTTGTCATTATCTGAAACTTGGAGAAAAAGTTCTGGAGGAAAATCCCTCAAAACTGCAGTCAAAATTCTCGGGCCTGGGCTTGTGCTATGTGGTCTACATGCCAAGAGAGATGTTATTTGACAAGGTTTTTGACTTTTTTCATGGGGTCACCTGGAGGTATCTGGGAAGGCAGGTGTGTAAGACCACATTCTGGACCCATAGGGACACCCCTCAGCTCTCCATGGACAGGAACACAGAGCTGTTTGTCTGCCACTCACTTAAAAAACAACCAGGATTTGGGGAAATCTCACTCACAAAAATTGCTGCTCCTCGACTGGTGGGAAACCAAAAGATATCAGCTGGAAGGTGCCCAGAAGCAAAGGAGGAATTTGCTTTCCTAATTCAAAGAAAAAACTTTCTAACAATTGCATTCCAGTACAGACCAAAAAGCCCTTGATAACCTTGATCACTTTAACTCCCTGACTTTGGAGTTATCCCTGCAGGGAGCACAACATGCTGACTTGGGGCTGAAAACATCAACACCTTTATTTCTTATCTGAAGGAGACAGAGGGTAAAAGGTGTTTTGAGAAAATATTCCCCCGTGCCCTGGCCAGTGAGTTCCCTGGCAACAGCTCCAGGGAGGGCTGGGACGGTTGGATGCAGGGAGATCTTTGTCCTGCCCCAGTCCTGGAGGACGCTCACCCCAGGGCGGCTCAATTACAAAACTCCCCTTTTGTCAGAAACTTCACCCTCCCGGTTTTTCCATGGCTCTCTGTAGTGCAAAGGAGCATTTTAATGTGTGCAATCCTTAAATGTCAGTGTAATGGAAAGCAGATGAGTCTTTTATGACAGCAATTTTTCACTCTTTTCTCTTGCTCAAACTATGCGGCGGGAATAAAAAAAAGATTTAGATGGCGACAAGTGTGGCTGAAATCAGACATCACAGTAATTCTTGCTTTAGCCACGTGAGCCCCAGCAGCACATTAAGGCAGCAGCCTCCTTTCAGAGTGCTCTGGTGCAAACCTAAAATTCTAAAGTTGAATGAGAAATCCTCATTAATGCTGCCCAAGCCTTCTGCTCCTCAGGCTTTGGTATGGGCTGAATTATGGGCTGCAGGGACAGCACTGGGGTGAGGGACAGGGAGTGACCACACAGCACCTCATCCCCGGGGGCAGTGCTGAGTGCCATGGGAGAGTTTCAGCTGTACCCTCCTCCCTGCCAGAGACCTCTTCTTGCTCATCACAAGAGGTGAGATGCACAAGGCAGGTGGAGCTGGCACCATTGCAGCACCTCAGCTCCCATCCCTTTGTCAGGAGTTTATGGAACGTGCCTTGAGGAGTTACATTCATTATCAGTAAAAGTGGGAACTGGCTCCTAAAGCATCAGTAACCTTTGCACATCCAACTCTCAGACTAAGACTCTGTGCTGAATCAAACCAAGTGACCCCCAAGCAGCTGCATTAAGGGGCCTTAAGTGATTGCCCAGCTGTTCCACACCAGCTCCAGTGCTCTGGCTGCTCCAGAGCCAGGCTGCTTTGGCCAAGGAACACAACCTCAGACTAAAGCTGAACCTGTGGATGTTTAACATCTGTTAGAACTAGACCCAACCTGGTAATAAGCTGTTCAGGCCTTGTCCTTCTGGAGCTCATCTGGCTTTCGTCAAAGCATACCAAACTACTGTCTAGGAGACGTCTAGTCTGTGTGAGACAAAGTCAGAGGCAACTCATGCCGATTAAAGTGTGTCTCCTGGATCCACCACTGGGGAGAACCAGTGATCTTCACATTTCAAATACGTTCTGAAATAAAAGCAAGAGGATCTGGATTTGATCCTGGCCTCCCAGCCTGACTTTTTGCCCAGGCTCACCTGAGATCTCAGCACACAGATCAGTCGTGTTTCCAAGACTTGCTGCCTTTTCAGCACTGTACATTGCAGGAACACAAAAATCCTCCCTAGCCTTTCAATGTGCCCAGGAAGAAGTTTGTCACGAAGTTACAAGCTTTGAGAAGGACCAGACAGGAGCTGCTTTGTCCATGCACAGCACGCGGGAGAACCTGCTCAGACACCTCTGCCTGACAACATTCCCACCCTGCCACCCAGGGACAAGAAGTGTGCGGGGCTCTCTCTGCCTCTGGGCTCACGGACAGGGAAGTTACATTCTCATTACAGCAATCTGTCCCTCTCCTGGGCTGGGCTGGGCTGGGGCTGATGGGAGACCCCAGGGCAGCAGGGCCGTGGTTGGCAGCCGGGGGTTGGTGACTGCACCCAGCACGGGCAGGGGCTGCGGCCCGGGGTCCAGGGCGGGATGCTGCCACGGGGACAGGGGGTGACTGACCCCAGTGCTCAGCCACACAGGGAACACCCTCACAGTGACAGGGCTGTCCAGGTGAAGTCACTGTCTGCCCAGGGCCCCGTGAGTCCCAGTGTGGAACCCTGGAGATGCCACCTCCCAGGCACACCTGGGCACACCTGGTGGCTCTGCAGCACAGAAAGCTTTGGTTTAGATCCACAGGCTCAGGGAGGTGATTCCCAGGCAGACAGGCTTTTAGAACAAGGACACTGGATGTGGATGGACTCTATTCTTCATGCTCGACTTAACTAACTCTAGGCCTGGCTTTCTCAAAGGTGTCCACTCAAAGGTGTTCAAAGCCTCGTGCTGAAGTGGCTAAAAGGGGCTGGTCCTTGGCTGGTTCCCCCTAAGACGTGCCACTTTTCTTGTTGTTAATCAGATACTAAAGAAAACTCACACTTTCTTATGCTCAGTTTACTCCAGAGAGCTAATGAAACCACTTCAGGAGGTTGGTTTAACCCCTTAGGTAATCTCTTAAGTAGCTGTAATTAAAAATCTGCTTGTAATTGAACAAATCAGCATCAATACTTTGGGCTTGGAGGGAGAACAGGACTCCTCTATTGCTTGATAACTTGAAGATGGCTGATAAAAAAAGTCAGAAAGTTGAATAGATGATCTGTCCAACATAGCAAATTTTTAATTTACCCTGCCTTGTTTATGACTAAGATCTGTACAGCGCTGAGCCACCTAAAGCTGCAGCATTATTCAGCTGCACAATTGGAACAAAGCAGCAAACAGTTCAAATTAATTCTGTATAAAGGCAGAACAAATTGTATCATTTGCAATGCAAATGTGATTTCAAGCTTCATTAGCATCTTCTTTAAGGTCTAGTAGTAGGATAGAGTGATGCTTCCAAGACTGTGCCAAACGCTCTGCCACCCCTTCTGCCAGGGAAGAAAAGAGGAACACAACAAGCATCAAAAGCCACCAGTGGCAACATAACTTGCTTTACTCCAATTTGGAACTAAATCCAAAGGGACAGATTTCTTTTTAGTGGAGTAATTCCTGATGCACCCAAACACTGCCATTTATTCTGCTTTTGCTTAAATCCTTCAGATCACAGCAGTGAACGAGGATGAAACTGGGTATTAATTTCCTCAAAAACAACCCAGATCCCTATGAGCATCCTCTTACTCTCAAGACTGAAAATGAAATCAGATTGTGAGATAAAACCTTTGTACCAATGGAGATGTGAGATAAGAGCTCCAGGATTTGACTGCTCCCACCCTGTTCTGCTTCTTCCTGTGCATCCCTTGTGCTTCCAGCACAGAGGCCAAATTCTGCTCCAGCTGTGGGAGGGTGAACAGGGGGTTGTGGAACCCCCAAACTGTATGGCAAGAACCAGCAGTGTGCCCATGGCAGGGTCCATCAGGACAGGGTCAGCCTGCTCGGCCACGGGAGGACACTCAGTGACCCCCGCCACCCACAGGCAGTTTGAAAACACACTACTAGAGATGTTTAAAGGCCACTTGCAGAGGAAACTATCCTGGTAGGTTGGTTTGTGGGTTCAGGCTGATAGGGTTCCACCAGAGCAGCCTTCCATGAGGGTAACTGATGTACAAACCCCTAAATAAAAGGGATATTTTCAAGGACCTGTTTAACGTTATTGGCATCACTGGAGAAGCCTTCCCTTGCAAGCAAAGCCCCAAGGGGGGATGAAGGGTCTGGGAATGCCAGCGTTCTGAGGGAGAGGCCACGAGGGGTCCTGCTCCACTCAAACTGGTCTGAAGCTCCCCCAACTGAATGAGATAAAATGCAAATGAAAGCGTGCCCAAACTGCGCACACGGGCTGGATACAGAGATGCACGTGCTAAATTTAGGAAGTGCAGAGACACATCTGATTCATGTGCCCAATGACTGCCAGTGCAGGGATAAATCAGTTAATTGGCTCAGGCCGGAGCAGCCCAAACAGCGGCTCCTGGCCACGTCCACTCACCGGCTGCGTGCACGTCTCAGTAAACACCTTCTGTCAACTCAGGCCCCGGCTACCGAAGCAGAAAGCTCAACTGCTGCTGCTGGCTCCTGCCTGAGCCCACAGCCCTTCCCTGGGATCACGGAACAGGGGGCCAAGGTCCAGCACAGGGCTGGCGAGAGCCCGCGTGGCACTGGGGTCTGGAGTCCAACCGAGCACAAACAGTGAGTGTGTCAGGGTGAGACACTGCCAGGACGGGAGGGCTGATGAGCCAGCCCCGCTGGCAGTGCCAGGGGGGCTGGGGGGCAGCAGGACGATGCCACCAGCTGCCCGGCCAGGGCAGAAGCACCTTCAGTGAGGCTGAAAAGCACACGAGTAAATGCTGGTTGCGCAGCCCACCGGAGCACTTCTGAGAGAAGAAGGGACTCTGAAAGGGGAAACAAACCCCAAAGGATACGTAAGTTCCATGTACAGATAAATACGTGCCTTACACGGTGTGCTGGACTCAGAGCAGCAGGGCTGGAGTTCAGCTCTGGAAGCTCATATGGCCCCTCTCAACCCCCGGGAAAGTGGCCTGTGGTGTTTTTTCCCTGTGTGCCTGTGGAACACCGAGCAGGCAGCGGGGGCTGAGGCTGCTGTGGATGCACAGCACAGCAGCCACTCGCTGCTCCCTCCCAGCCCCCTGAAGGGCTGCTGACTGGCACAGCAGAACAGCCTTACTCAGCTCCTGGTTTGCTCCTGGAGTCGTACAGCCTTATTTTACTGACAAAAGCAAGTTTTCCACCTTCTCAGCACTGCAGAACCAAGGCAGGGAACAGATTCCCCTGCATCCATCACAAAGATGCAGCACAGCTCTCGCTGCCAGACGCCTTTTCTGAAGAATGGCAGATGCAGACAAATAAATACCAGCTGGTAGAAAAATCAAGTCCTCGTGTCTCATCTGAGACTTCACTTCTACCTCCTCATTTGAGAGGTCTCCTTTAAACCGACATGAGGCCTCCCAAAGCTGCACACATGCCATTGCTCTAAAAACTTCTATAATCATATCTTGTGAACAAACATGAGTCATGAACAAAATCCTGAAAGCAAGAAACGTTTCAAAATTAATCTACGTAGTCATCACATCGCCCTCAGTGCTGCCTAAATTCTTCCTATAACTCACTTTGGCATTTGACAGATAAAGATAAGGGACATCCAGAGCCCAACTGGCCAAGCTGCCTTAGGCTACGGAGGGGAGATATGGGAGGAGAAAAGCAAAGCAGTACTGAGGGTCAGCTGAAAACGATCCTGCAGGCAGGGAGACGTGGAGAAAGCAGGGGGTACTGAACATTCTTTCCCCTCAGAAAGTGTTGGAAACTGAAGCATCCAGAGGGCCTGCGGGAGGTGAGGGTGTGAGGAATCAGATGTTCTCCTGCCCCTGATGTTCTCATGGCACTTATTTGTCCAAGCCCAGAGCCCCCAGGAGTCTGCAGGGCTGTGGTGACCAACCCAGCCAGGGTTTGCAGGGCTCTGGCACGGCCACACTCCTGGAGGAGCCTCTGGAGCAGAAACAGCCACTGCCCTTCCCTCCCTGGGCCATCTCCTCCTTAAAGCCAAGCCCACTGTGCACGCTGAGCCCAGGAACATCCTACAGCAAAGTCACAACAAAGAAATGGCAGGAACCAAGAAGGACAGAGGCCAGAAATGTGTCACTTTGGGAGCTGTGGCTGCAATAGGGGGTGGCAGAGGGAGAGCCCTGGAGGCTGAGCTGACCCAAGCCCAGTGTCCAAGGCAGCAGACAGGGGAAGGACAGGGGAATTGTTAACACTGTAAATGCACAGCCCTGGAGGTGAGGGGTGCCAGGCCTGCAGCTGATGTGGGGGAAGTGTGAGAGTCAGCAGGTGCTGCTGCAGCACAGAGACCTCGAGTGCGTTTCTGAGAGAGAACAAGCTCTCATCCATCACTTCCAGAAAATATCAGTGTGAACACACTCCAATGCTCCACGAAGTCCCATGGAAACAGGTCACAATTTTCTTGTCAGATCATACCTAAGAGGCATTATACATATATTTATTTCCATCTGTTATATAGCCTTCATCGCCATAGTAACTTATCCTTCTGTTAATGCCACACAGTGTTTGCCTGTATTCAGGAGAGGCAAAGCACAGTTTTCTGTTCTCAGCCCTCAAGGTTACTGCACCACTTTCACAAGGGATTTCCAGAGCACACTGTGGCTTGCCAAATCCAGGTGCCTGCTGAGCACCTTGGCCTGGGGCAGGAGCAGGGAGACGAGCTCAGAAATAAGACTGTACTGGAGCACAGAAAAGAACACTATTAATCCTTGCATTCCGTTCCATCTCGTGTCAAATCAACTGCTATGAATATTGGATTTTTTCCTAATCCTTAAACTAAAAAAAAGAGATGAGAGTCCAAAGAGGCTGCAGGCACCAGTTGCTGCATATAATCACTGAAAGCTGTAGCACTGTGAATATATTTCTGATTATGTTTCAGTTCTTCATTATTAAAAATGGGCTGCAGTTGATTCATAGTTTTGCTGCAATCAGCTGAAACCCAATTACCATCCAGCACAAACCACTCCTGAGGCAGATCTCAGGCTGCCAGGAAGAAATACCACTGTATTCCCAACACACTCCTTTCCCTGGTGGCAAACACAGCTCATTTGTTTAGGCAGCTTGGGAATTTTCTACAAACCTTTGTACTAACAAAAAAACTACATAGTCTGGGCTACTCAGTGGAGCTGGATTTTGCTTCTCAGGGACCTTTAATTTGCTGCTAACCACGGCACTGTATTCCAGCAGGACCAGAGCACTAATCTTTGCAGGGCAGGAGGGAACCTGCCCCTGGGCTCCTGCAGAACCACCCACACAGCCCTGCACCCCACCCATCCAAATCCTCATCTCTCCTGGATTTCTTTCCTCCTTCAAGTCCAACGTGCTCTCATGAGCCCACCGATTTTCATTAGAAGCACCAAGGGGTATCAGCAGGTGGGGAATGACGTTCATATTTTTGCCAGACGTTCAGCACGAGCAGCAGGAGCAATAATGGCCCGTCACTCTTCCCATCCCTTTTCCTTTCCCTCCCTCCCTCCAACCTGTCACTTTGCTTGGGGATTGCCCACGCAGAGAACTAGGAAATTACTTTCATTTTCCCTGAATATTAGACAATTTCTCTGCTCTTGTACCTTTGGTGGATTCTTCCTACAGAGTTACAGCCCAAAAGGGTGTTGGTAAAGTTGTATAAAGAGAGTCATAAGAATCCACAAATTATTACACCAGCGCTGTGTTCTACCTCTAATTATAAGCAAGTTGCATCCACTACTTTTATATATTTCTGCCAAAATGCAGCTCAGGTTAAGAAAGAAGATGGATTTGTGCATCAGTTGAGGATGCAGCACAGAGAGGCATGGGGAAGAGGGAACAGCAGAAGAGGGTTATTGGGAAAGGGGCAGGAGAGAAATGGAGGCACAGGCTTCGTGATCCTGTCCTTCTTCAGAGCTTGTCATTATAATCATATCTCCATTGGCAACATCACAATCGTCTCCACAGCAACAAATGTGATGCTGCAGAACGCTGAAGTATCTATTTTTAAAAAGGTAGGAGGAAAACACAAATGTGGAGCATGTAGGGGTTGAACAGCCACACAAGTCTAATGACTATAATGGGAGGCACATAAAAATACTCCCTGGAAGAGAAGCTGAGCAAAGTCAGCCTCTGAAAATGTCTTCAAGAGTAACATCTCCTGGAACCCTTTACCATCTCACGGGCAAAGACAACAAAGAAGTCACAGAGGCAGCAGAATTGCCCGTGAGCTGGTATCCCTGTCCCTCTGCTGGGAGCTCCACGAGGGTTTGGACAACAGGACAGGGACAGGGTGGGACTGTTGGGGTGTCTGTGCAGGGCCAGGAGCTGGACTGGATGGTACCTGTGGGTTCCTCCCAGCCCAGGATGTTTCATGACTCTGTCATATTTACCAAAGACCCCAAATGCTTGGAAAATAAGAGTGTGGGGTAAGAATAGTTTGGGCAAATGAACCGTGGTGAACTGGGATGCCTCCAAGTCCCTTCTGGCCAACACTGCTGTTCCCCGCCTTGGTGAATTGCAAATTGTAATCAAATTTATGCAAACCAGAACTCTAAAAAGATGAAAAGGTTATGTTTAAACTTTGTCTAGGAAGTATAGTGCTGTAAATACTTTTAATTGGTGGTGTGAGTTATGTTTTATGCAGCTTTTGCTGTTCTGGGTATGTTTGGAAATCAGTAGTTTATCACTGGGACTGGCTGCTGGTTTCCACTGAACGCACACTAACAAGAACCAGGATATGAGAGTACCATAAATAGCGTAGGATAAATGGGAATACTTTTCACTGCACAAACAATATATCTTTCTTCAAAATGAGTCTCTCTCCTCTGGCGTGACAACAGAATTTGATTGTCTTCAGTCTATTTGGGAAAAAACCCAGCCCTCAGAAAGCGCCAGTTTCTCAAGAAACCAGAGCAAGGTGTCAGTTTTGAAAAAGGTGCCACCTGGAAACATTTTCGACCCTGGAAGGGCTTTCAGAGCACACAGGGAGCGGGCAGCGCTCGCTCTGCCGGCCGGGGGTGTCTGGACCCAGCTCTGGGTTCCTCTCCTCTCCGAGAAGAGCAGCTGGGCCTCCCCGGCAGCTCTGGAGGGGTTTCAGCCTCACCTCCAGCACGGCTCAAAAGCTTTTTAAGCCCCAGCAAAAATATTTTCTCAGGATGGGAAATCAGTTTCCTTCCCAACTCCATTTTTAAACAGCAAGTCGGAACAAACCCGCCTACAAACTGTTTCCCTCCTGCTCCGAGAGGTTTCTCTCCCCGTGCATCCTGCAACAGTGGGAACCGGACGGCACCACGAAGGAGGTGTGAGGACTGATGGCACGGGGCTGCTGTGCCCTCTGCAGCACACCCTGCAGGGACAGCAGGGCAGCAGGAGCGCTGAACCAGCCCTGCGCCTCTGCTGCTGAGCCCGGAGGGCCAGGGATGCCACCCTATCCAGGCTCACGGGCACTACGTGAATTCCATTGCACCGGGATGAGAGCCTGCATTCAGAGCTGGGAACTCAACTTGGACAAAACCTGACCCCAAACTGCCAAATCCTCCCACACTGGGAAGAAAACACAGCTGAGCCATGCCCAGAGTCAGCACCAGTGGAGGCCCAGAACGTTGTTAAATGCATTTAAATTCCTGTATCGGGTGGTGAATCCTCGCTGCAAAATATTTTCAATAATTCTTAAATGCCAGAGGAGCGAAACTACTCTGCTGAAAACCAATGGGCTCTGAGCATTTCTCACGTGCCTGTGTTTACAGCACCACACGTTCAGGTAGGACTGATTCTCTCTTCCTGAAAATACATATTTAGAGGTCTACATCCCTCCCAGTGACATTACTTTCTCTCTTATTTTTATATTGGTAACAGAACATTAGCACTCACCAGTGCAATTAATATTTTATTATTTTCCTATCTCATAAAATATAGAAATACAAATCACCCAGTAATTAGAGGAATGAAAGGAGCATTATGTTAAAGCATCTCCAGAATATGCTTTGCATCATGTAATGGAACACGTTTAATGCAGTTTTACACAGCAGCCTTTCATCATTTACATTTCAACTGTGCCATTCTCTTTGTGTCCACTACAGTTGGGTTTGAGTGGTTCCCAGGCAGCATCCCAGGAGTCACACCTGGAACACGGCGACTGGCATTTTTGTACATCGCCTCTGTGCTTCTGCCTCCCAGCCTTAAGCTCTACTGTTTTATCACTTCCATTAAACTTGGTGGCCAGCCACGATACCAGAGAGTGGAGATGATGGGAGTTTTGAACCTCCTCCCTTGGAATAACAGCTTGCTCCAGGAGTCACCATGCTGGTGGGGATACACACACTCTCCTAGTTACTGGAGAAGATAAAACAGCTCTCTGATATTTATTTTGTTGTTACTAAAACATCTAAGTGTCCTTCTCCACAGAAGGTGATGAAATCAAAGACCCGAGCAGAGCTCACGCCCAGCACCAGAGGCACTTTGAGTACAGAGCAAAGAGCAGAGGCACGTTCCTGGGGATGGTTCATCTGGGAGGTCACGCTGCCCAATGAACCCTTTCCTCTTGCAGGACCCCCAGGAGCTGAGGAAGGCCCCCCAAAGAGCCAAGAATGCCCGTGCAGAGCAGCATCTCATGGAGACTCAGCTCAGCCCACGCTCCGATCAGTTGGCTCAACGTGTATTTTTAAGTCTCCAACCACAGTAAGCTTTTGTGAGACAGATCTGCTGCACATACGAGGAAGGTGTCAGGAAACAGCCCCGTCACAATGCGGTGTCCTTTGGGACACTGGAGCTGTGGGAAGTGCCACGACTGGGAGTGGGGAGCAGGGCAAGAGCCCTTTCTGACCCTTTTCTAACCATTGCAGGGCAGTCTCTGGGGCTTTTCGGCACAGCTGGGCAGATGTGCTGCACACCAGCCGAGGCAGAGCCCTGCTGCAGTAGCTGTGATGTGTGTGAGGGCACAGGGATAGCTCACAGCCCCAGGAAGAGAAAGGGAGGGAGGGATTTGGGGCTCCCTGGAGCCCAGAGTGCAGCAGGGAAGTTTCAGTAGGAACAGGCAGGGCTCTTCCCAGGGGCATCACCGAGTGCCACCAACAGGGCACTGAGGACTAAACAAGCACTGCTGTTCCCATGCTATAAGTGAGGAAAGCGTGTTTATACGCATTTCTACACCCCAGTCTGGCTTCCCTGTCTTCTTCAAGCCAAGAGGCGTTTAAAGAGACATGAGGAGCTTTGTTCCACGGGCCCACCTGAGCCCTGTGGAGCTCCAGGTGCTTCAGGGCACCCCTGTGATACCCAGGCAGCATCTCAGTGCCACGGACACAAACCACACGCAGGCACTGCTCCCCTGACAGGGCAACAGCAAGTCAGCAGCAGTCAGAAAATGAAGACGGATGCCTTGACAACCTCTGCTTTCCAGTGTAAACATGATTCCAAGAGCATACAGGGAGTATTAGATTTAGCACCCAATAAAACAAGAATAAACATTATGGGGATTTCTTTAAAAATCACCTTTCACAGGCATTTTTATGCAGGCACAGTTTCTGATGTATAGAAAATGTTCACTTTATGAAAGAGATTGCAAGCACACAGATCTCTGATCTCTTTCATCATGTTTCATTAAAAATCAGGAGTTGTGCAAGGCTGAAAGTTCTCTGAGATTTCATTAAATTGGGCGACGGCAGAGGAGAAATAACAAATATGTTCAGAGGGATAAAGTTTTGCTCTCATTATAAACTTCACACTTTCCTCTCAATGCTGGGTTTCCATTCTTTCCCTCCAGCACTTTCTGGTTCTTGCTCATTTTGATGTTCATAATCTTAATTTAAATCTAGATGCAGTGTAATCTCTGCTATGCCATATCAAATACAAATCTTGTTTGGAAGTTGCTTTTTTCTCATAGGCCTGCCAAGGAACACCTTTCATAAAATTCTACCTGAAACGGTCTTCGGTCCTAAATAACAGAGTTACAAAGTCAGCAAATAATGGCAGCAAAAGCGGGTGAACAGGAGAAAGGAAAAAAAGGAAATTAAACAGGTAATAAAAGAGATTTTCAGATGAGATTCGGAATTGGAAGCAGCGCCAGGAAGGCGTTTCAATGGAAGGGAATTGCAGAGAAGAAGGCTCTGGTATAGATCTCCCAGCAGAGCAGGGTGTGCAGGCAAAAAGCCACAAGTCATACAGAAAAGAGCAGGGCCAGGGGAGTTTGGGGATGAAAGAACTGCCTTGGGAAGGATGCGGCTGCGCCCCGTGGCACGTCCGGAATGGAAGGGGCAGGGGAAGTGTGTGGAGAAAGGCAAGAGATCTCAGTTAGGCACCAATGCTCATTGGCAGTGTCCCTGGGCACAACTCAGTCCCTGCCCAGGACATCATGGAGCTGGGAATTTAGGGCAGGAGGATCTTCAGGCTCCGAGTACCACTGGCACAGACAGGAAGTCCAGGATGGGCAGCCAGGAAAGCTGTGCTTTTAGACTAATCACCCTCCGAAGGAGATTACACCCTACTCAGCAATTGCACCCAGGGCTCCCTTCACAGAAACCTCCCTTAATTCACATAATTGTGGCAGAACCATCCCAGCTGCACGATTAACACATGCACAGCCTACCAAGGGAGGAGGCCAGACAAACAGTACTCGTGTAACACTTCCACTCCTGCAATCACTGCAGTTAATCCCCGAGTCCCTTAATCAGAACTCATCAAGAAAACAGAGTTGATGAAATCAGAAGAAATATTGCTTGAATAACTCTTGAGATGGGATTGGAGATTTCTGCAGCAATACATTATTTAAAATGATGGGCAAATCCTCATCAGCTTCTAATAACATCAGGTATAATAATGCACATGGTTTTCATAGCTCCCTTTATCCATTTTAACTACAAAATTACTGCTAACCATAACCTGTCAATCTCAAGCAGGTTTGGAAAACCCATTGAAACAGAAAGCAGTTAAGACTGTAAAACATCAACAGAAGTCAGTACGGAAATAATTTTGACTTGCCTCCATCAACACTTCCCAAAACAAAAAGAACCCCAAAGTGGAACACACAATTTGGAAAGCACCTACAGAAACCTGCTGGGAACAGACTTTATCGAGTTCTCTGAATTTGCTGCTTCCAGATGCACTGGGAGCACAGGCTTTGCTGTGTTAAGAGAATCTCCACTTTCAGCCTGGGTAGGAATCAGGGCTACAGAGAAACGTGGAAATAATTAAACCGGGGGAAAAAGCTACTCATGTTTTAATTCCGTGCTCAGGTTCATTTGGAGTTTAAGATGAAGGGGTGAGTCATCAGTTCTTATTTTACTCAAGCCCAGCCCCTGGAGAGTGTTGGATCACACAAAGCTACAGCCTGTGCTCTGGCAAGAACCAGTTTTGTATATTGGCTGCCATTTTGCTGATCCCTCATATTTGAGACTGAGCCTAAAGCCCAGCAGCCCAAAGCCGAGCTCGTGTCCTGCCCAGCCCCTGCCCTCCTCAGTGCTGGACACAGCTTTACCCTTGAACAACAGAGCAGTTTCTTCTGCTCAGCTTAAAAGGGTAGTTTTAACTGATTAACTCAGACATGCTCCAGAAAGATTTTCTTTTAATTCAATTTTTAAATGAAGAACATTGTGTTCACTTTAGGAGCAGCAATAAGGGGGGGGGGGGGGGATGATTTCTCAATAATTATTAAAAAGACCAGAATTTCAATTAAATTCATGACCAGTAACAGGAAGGGTAAGAGAATCCAATTACAGCAACTCTTGCTTCCATCAGATGCTCCATGGGAATAAAGATGATCACATGTGTGAGTAGAAATTGCAATACGAGATCCCACATTAAGATGTTGGCTCTGAACTGCAGCAAGAAGCTTTGATATTCTGCCACTTTCCCTGACAAGGGATGCACTTCTCTCCCCTAATTCACACAAACTCAGGATTTATCACAGCAAGGTTTCCTTTGGGTTAAGAGATACCAAGAACCCATTACAAGCACCTTGTTCTCTATCCTCTCAGTGTGCATTAAAGGTTTGTGAATTTGCCATCAGCTCAGCTGGATCGTGATAAGTGGAAGCAGAATTGTGCCAGCCACTCTATAAAAGGAATTTTCAAAACAGAAAAGAAGTCAAACTGAAACAATAACTAAATATATGCTGCTCAATAGGATGAGAGATGGGGAAGGTTCTTGACTGTCAGGACAACTGTCGCTGTGAAGACAAAAAGGATGTACGTGTCCAGCGTTCACGGATTCCAGAAAAAATAAGAAAATAAATATTTCCCTTTCATATTTGTCTCACGGCAGGGATTTCATCTCTGCCCCAGGCTGGGAGTGACACGTGAGTTGAAAGGCTCTGCCTGTTGCAGAAGGGGGTGGACACAGCAGCACCCAGTCCCCAGGCAGTGACATTTACTTTAACGTCCCACCCGGGCAAGCAGGAAGGGCCAAACTAAAAGCACTTCTACCAAATGCAAGGGCTGAAGTTTAGGAGGTTACAGCTCGAGAATCAGCTGCCACAGACATTTACAAGGCAGCTTCCTGCAGCTTGCACCTCTGTATTGCCACACACACTTCGGTGCCTCGGTAAAGATGTTCTCCAACACCTGCAAATCAGAGCAGCACTTGGGAACCACTGGGAAAAACTCCTCTGGGGTTCAGATATGTGATCGGGGCTCACTGCCACCCACCTGCTCTGCTCTATGCCCCTTGCTGGTGTTTTCCTGCACAAAGGCACTGTCTTCAAGGCAACAACCCGGCACAACAAACCTCTGCTACGATATTAGAAGTATAAAATCCCTTATTTGGCTAAGGAGTCTTGCCCCAAAAGGCAATACTGTCAATACAGGGATCCTCTCTAAACACGATGATTTAGTGATGCTGCTGCCCCACTGGATCTGGGAGTTTCTGCACAAGACGACAACGACAGGCAAACCTGATCAAATTTTCTGAGGTATTTAAAGCCCCACTATTCATTCCCAGGTGCTAAAATAGCATCGCTATTAAAGTCTAAATGCGAGAACACCAAGAATAACCTTTTTTGAAGGAAAACATGGCAGAATATTAACTAGACAGAATTGGTTCACACTGGAATTTTCCCACGTTAGGATTGATGCTCTGTGCAAAAACCACCACTGTCCCCACACATCTTTCGTTTGCAAGGGCCACACTGGATTTTCTACACAGATAAACAGGACACATTGTCTCTGGAAATGGAGCATTTTAGGTGTTGCATTTCCAATAGGATGGAAACTTTTATTTGCCCTGTATTCATAAACAAGCCCAGCACCTTTCTGAGAGTCTGGCTACACTGAAATAATGGTGCAGTTATACTCATATTTAATTTATAATGGAAGCCAAAAAAGTCACTTCCACTCCTTGAATTTCCAGTACTTCTGTCCATAACTTGCTGTAATCAGCCCAGAGTGAGAGGGCTTGTTTTTAGTCTGTTCTTCTGTTTCAGAAAGCAACACAACCAACCAAACTCATATTAGGGCTCACCCAGGCTGTGACAGCAGTGACACGTGTCAGCACTGACCGAAAAAATCATTGACCACAGAAAACAAAAGATTTTTTTCCAAAAGGAAATATTTGTTTCTTCATAAGGGCAGTCATTTTATATAAGAGAACAGGAAAAAAATATTTGTATTGTTTGACCCCAAGTGAACCCAGGCAGCTGCAACAAGACCTCAATGAAATTTAAAGCATCAGTCAGAGCCTTTTACCTCCAGCCCACTGGGAATAACTGAGCATAAGCAACACAAATCAAGGTGCTCCACGCTGCTCCTGTCCTCGCTTTAATTCGGGCACAGACTGACAGAGGAGACATGCCTTTGGAAATGGACAGGGTTTTCCAAAGAACAAATACACTTCACAGGAAAATATCTAGTTCCAGGGGTTTTTCAGGTTTTAAAATGGATTTTCAGACAAATAATGGCAATGCACAGTTGCTGTCCTCATTTTCTCCCACTGATGCAAGAGCTGGGAAAATGAAGTGAATAGCTGGCTAAACCAGAGTCAGAAATCAGCAGAGGAAGGAGAGGGAGATAGTGAAAACCCATTACCTGACAGCAGAGATACGGAGCTCAGCATTTTTATCAGTGTCTGACTACTGGAACTTCAAAATTGGGCACAGGAGGGAGGGAAGGAGGTGAAGGCAAACAGCGACACTGAAAAGGATGCTCGAGAGGAACACTGAGTGGCCAGACCCCACTCGTGGCCCCCAGACACTGAGAAAGGCACTTGGCTGTCCCCAGTGTCACCCCTCACCCAGGGCCCACCCAAAACGCACAGAAACCAACACTAAATCCACACTGTGCTCCACAAAACACAGCCAGCTCTCAGTCTCATCTCCCAGGGCAGGCACCAGTGATGATCCTGAAGTGACTGGTTGGCTGTTCCTCAGCACAGCAGCCCTGACCTTCAGAGGGGCCATCCCATGGGATAACAGCCACGGCCACCTCCTCAGGAGCCTGGGCACCACTGCCAGGGGCAGAGCAAGGCAGGTTGGGGTAGGAGGGCAAGTCTTTGCAAGTGAGAAACAAGACTTTCTGTTCTGAAAGCTGTTCGTTAATTCAGCGGTTCTGAAGTCCATCACTTTATACTTCAGACTTCCCTGGCACTAACCTGGCCCATCCCACACTGTTCCTCTTCTTGTCTCACCCCTCTTCCCTGGTGTTTTTCAGATGTGGTGGCACCAACCTGCCCTCAGCAGAGGGAACTACTTTCCACTGCCCATCTCATTCCTAATGCTTAAATACAAAGATGTTCAAAGGAGAAAGGTTTTCCCTTCCTCATTTCTTGCACTGATATTAAATATTGAAGAAACTTGGTCTTAAATGCAGCGTTAGCTACAGCAGTATTAGAATTAACACTCAACTCACCTGTGCTTTTAGATTTCTAGAAGAGGTACCCTAATGAATTCTGCACCAACCAGGCACAGGCCCAGAGCAAGTGCACCCTTTGGAAATGCCAATTTTTTGCAAGTTGGCAAAAGCACCACTGTCAGTGGAGGGCAGCCCTGAAACCTTCAGCATCCACAGACACCCTGGTGCACGTTCTGCAGGCTGAGACCTGGTCCTCAACCAGCAGAGACAACTTACAGACCTAACTTTAAACCAGATAAATTCAAGTGCTGTGATAACATTGCTAAAAAGCCTCTTAAGCACCACTATTGCCCTCCTGGGCTCTCCATCCCTAAATTGGTATGACTGGGGAGTTTAGGCTGTTTCTGAAATGCTTTGATTGTCTTTAGTTTTCCATTTTCTTCCCTCACAGAGCTCTTCCCTCTTACCGAGTCAATACAATAATGAGGACACTGTTCTTAGGTTTGAAGCCGAGTAAGTGACATTTCTATTCATTATTTATCTGCCTTGAAATTTTCATGAATACCACCGGTGATAATCACCTAATTTCTAACAATATATTTCTAGATCATCATCACATACCAAGTGTACTGCAGGTAGCAGCTCAATCCAGTATTTATGAAGTGCTTTCTCTTTCAATGAATATACAGAGATCAGTGTGCTCACAACTACAGCTATTCTTTGAAGTTCCAAGCTGGGGACGCATTGAGGGGAAACAGAGCTCAGTTTGTTGGCGTTCACACAACTGCTTGAAAACGTCACCGTCTTTCAAAAAAAGCTCCCGTGGATGCAGCCACAGTGTGCTGTGCAGAATTAGCTCTGCACAAAGGTTACTCCATGCAGGAAGTTCCATTTCTCTGAGCAGTGGAGCAGTGCACCAGCATCGCTGGGCTGAGGGCACGGCGCCTCTCCGACAGCCACAGGCAGAGATTGCAGAGGTGACAGCAGAGAGCTTTAGGTCAGGCACAAGTGAGCAGTGGCGTCAGGGGGAGGTTTCTATCAGCTGAGCACAGCAGGAACTTGGGCAGGTGTCCCTTTGACCATCTGAGAGACCTCCAAGGTCCAAGCACAGCTCCCAAGGCAGAGCTCTGGAGCAGCCTGGGTTGGTGTCAAAGGCATGGACAGTCAAAGCTCTGGTTGGATGAAACCTTGCTGGGAAGCTCTTCTGGGTTGAACCACGTGGCACTTCACCTGCTGCTCTCACACACTGCAATTACAGGGTGTCCATTCACAGCAGCGCCAGGAAAAGCCCAGGGAACTCGCACAATTTGGGAGTTTTAAAACTTGCAGTAGAAGGCAAGGAAGACCGGGATCTCCATGCTGGGTGTTTTTACATATCCTGGATAACTTCATCACATTCAGCAAGTTTAACCACAGAACTTCATGGCTTTTGTGTCCTGGTTTACAGGACTTCGTTGTAGGTCACTGAACAAGTCCATGCAGCTCGGGATGCCTTGGTGAACTAAAGGGCAGTGACTAGAACTGACACATTCCAGGCTGCAGCTACTGACAAGGAATGATGAGTGAAATACAACCCTGTTGTACAGACGACATTGGGAAAAAGTGGTGCAAAGCCAAATAAGCAGCAGCATTTCATGACTGCCATGACAACAGTGCCATCTGATTTGAGCTCGTTCAGCCTCAGACATGAAGAGAAGGCTGATGCCCATGTGAGTGCCCACAGTCTCCCCTGCAGCATCCCTGCTCCGCTCCCTGTCCCAGCCCCTCCCGGGCCTCTCTCTGTCGGCACCAACCAGCAGTGGGCCCGGGCACTCGTGGGTTATTTTCCTCTAAATCTGACAAACTTCCCTCTGACTCAGCCTGATCTTCATTCCAAAATAGGGAAGAGGAAAGCAGCCAAGCCAAGGAGAGGAGGAGTAGGAAAGGGAGGAGCAGGCAATGGATCTGTTTTTGGAAAGAAGAGCAACAGGAAGCTCAGATATCCCCGAGTCTCAGGCAGAACTAGTATCCCAGTTTTGATCTTTTCTTCCCCATTGAATTGAACACTCACAAGGCCTTGGGATAACAGTGGAGCAGAAGGAATGGGCACAGCGTTCTTCTGGCATGAAGGCAGAAGTAGTGGGTAATTACACTAAAGATGTTTTTGGCACACACAGCCACCACCCATGAAGAGCATGATCAGAAGTCCTTCAATCAGCACAGAAAAGATCTAAAGGGGAGAATTTCACCCTAAGAATACCTCAGTCTGTGGCAGGATCAAATGGATGAGACATTGCAGCCCTTATTTGATCTCACTTGCTCTTTTCTCTCCCCCTCTGAGCACATTACAAGAGCAAATCCTCCCTCCCTCAGAGTAATTTGTATGAGAAAATCTCTGTGCCCAGCTCTGCAGTCACTCAGCATCCAAACCTGGCGCTGCTGTGAGCTGGCTCTAGGACTGCATGGAACCTGGAGCTATCAGCAAGACAAGTGAGCTAGAAAACATCCATAATGAGCACATGACTGAAAATAACATATAAAAACGAAAATCCATCCATCCCAGCCACAAAACACTGCGTGTGCTCCTTAAAACCCTGCAGCAGGCAGTGCCTGCTCTCTGGAGCTCTCCTGCACTCAGGACAGCCTCGGGAAAACGGAGAAAGGTTTGTACTCTGGCTCTCATTTCATGTCTGCCACTCACTCCCCTCCGTGCCCACAGAGATGCCAACCAGGCCCTTTACAAAACCCTTTAAGGACTTGAAACACGTTTTTCTTGCCTAAATCCCAAAGTTTCTGCCCACGCGCAGCACTTGCTTCCTGGGGACACCGCTTTTCCAGGGCAAGAGTGGCCTCAGCCTTCACAGGGATGTTTCCTGGCATAATGAGGGGCATGGAAGGGTCTCTGGTCCCCCTTCTACACGAAGGGGTTGTGAGGCAGCTGAGCTCTTCCTTCCAAGGGAATGTTGATCCACCAAAGCTACAGAAATTCATGAGTGTGGGTCTGATGGTCCCAGGGCCAGCACTGGAGTGGGTGTGATTGGATTTTGGGCCAGTGTCTTCCAGAGGGATGGGTGGTAGAAAACAACTGTTCAAAGGAAGAGAAAATAAAGGAAGGGCTCTCAGAGGATACTCCCCGGGCAGAGCACAGTGCGCGGGAGGCCAGTGTTGAGAGGAAGGGGCACAGAGGAATATCAGACCCTGGAACTGGTGGTGGAAGGAGAGGCCACGATAAGGAGCTGCAGATGGATCCCAGGAGAGACCAAAACCTGAAATTTCCTGCTCCTCAAGTGTGGATGTAAATAAACCCCACTCACACACAGCTCACGGCACATGTTCAGCAGGAGCCCGAAGGCCCCAAACCACCTTGAACACCAGAGGGTCACACGTTTGACCCCGACGTTCCCCGCGGACAGAAGGATGTGGAAGCAGGAGGGGACATGGGGAAGGCACCACCATCCCCACAGTGCCCCACGGAATGGACCACTCGCTGCAGGCCTGTTGCCATAACAACCCTGAGAAAAGGCCAGAAATAGACTCTTCTCTGCCAGCAGGGCATCGTACGGGCAGAGATTTAGCTCCAGCTCCTCACAGGCACCCGCTCCGTCAGCACTCTCTGCACACACACAGATGTGCCATCGGAGCCCGCACAAGGGAACACACGGATGTTCACACCAGACCTGCACTCAGAGGCTCTGCCAGCTGTGTGACCCCAAGCTGTGAGGACGGGGCTGAGGTCCCCTGCTCCTCCTCCGTGCTGAGGAAGGCCCTGCTTTAGGGTCTGTGGCCCTGCCTAAGGCTGTCAGCTCTGTCCACACAGAACTCACCACAGCTTCTCGCTGCCTCTCCTGTTCCAGCAGCACAACAGATAAAGGGCTGTCCCACTTGTTCCGCTAGAACGTCAAAAAACCACGGAGACCACGGCCCAGCTAGGAAAGCAGTTTCTGTGGCAGGAAAGAAGCAGGGGCTTCTGGAGTACTTGCAGATCCCAGACACAAACAGGAGGGTTCTTTCTCAGATTGCTGTGCCATGCAAGAGACCTTTACCACATCCTTTCAGTGAATATCTGCATCGTAAACCTCCCGTGACAACTCAGGGATTTAGTCAAAAAGACACTTATCACAGAAGTCACGTTACCTTTTTTCCCCACTTTTACTTTGGCGCATCAGTTGTCACAGCAGCAAGAGACTGAACTACAGTCCCCTGACAGCTGTAATAGCTCCATCCACCCATCCCTGCCATCAGGGCTCCCTGGAGGGAACCCAACACAGTAAAACAGCCCCCTTCCAACACAATCACAGTCACTGTTTTCACATCTCCCCTACTGCCAGCACTAATGATACCCCTGCCTTCCTCCACGCAGAGAAGTGACAGCCCCAGAGCTCCCTGCAGCCCTTCACCCACCTGTGACACAACCCTGAGGCAGCAGAACAGCCCACACGTCCCCACATCTTCACGTGGAATAAACACAGCCTTCAGTGCAAAACAGACACTTCATGTGGAATAAACACCCTGTGCTCACAACCCAAGGACAAAGCTCCCTCCCAAACCCCTGGGTGGCAGCCAGGTGCCCCCAACCTCAGCCACGAGCCCCTGAGCAAGGGGAGCTGCACGTGCACGAGTCTGCAGCTCTGGGACCAGCAGGTTGTTAAAGGACGGGGTTGGTTTTCACAGCCAAGAAGCCAGCAATGCAAACAGACTGATGCAAAAATAAGGTGGTTAAGCAAATGAAAACTCTGAGCTATCCAGGCTCAGCTTGAGCTCAGGGCTCTCCTATCCGGTTCCTCTCATCTGCCTGATGGCCCTATTAAAAATCAGTGAAAACTCTCAAGGGTCACTTTATCTTCCTGGCTGTTTAAAATGACTTCATTAGGTGAAGGAAAACAGTGCCATGAGTCCCCTTCCTCCCTCCCCAGCTGTCTCACAAATGTAAATCCACCTCCTGGGCTCTATTTCCAAGGTTTATTGTGCAGACAGGTGTCACAGCCCAGGGGACACGGGGGGGAATCCGAGGCACAGCAACTTACTCCCCACATCTGAAGGAGGGTCAGCCCCTGACAAAGTCAGGAATTGCAGGCCCGTTGACCACTAATATTATTTTTACCCCCTGGATCACACAGCAAACCCCACCTCCTGACTGGGATTATGATGATCTCTACTAGGACTAATAGCTCCCTCTCCGAAGTCCTCACGTCTCACCTGCACCAGGTAATACTGGGATAAATGGAGATTAAAAGAAAGCTTCCCCAGGACCCAACTGCATCCCTAATATTTACTCCTGGACTCCTGCAGCTGCTTTAATCCTGCTGATGTTGGGCTAAACTTCAAAACAAACAACACAGTGCATTTTCCACCACCATTAAATGTAATTAATGGATACAATTAATCAGCCAAAGATAAATCCTCCGGCAGAGAGTCCATAGCAATGTAAATTTTTGTCTATTTTTTGAAGGTATTTTATTTACCTGGCACCTTTGTCTTTGTTTTTCTTTTATCACAATCTTTTTATCCCCCAAAATCTGTACTGATTCCATTTCAAACTCTGCTCTTAATCTCATTTAATACATGCAGATGTTAGGTCATTTCATATTTTAGTTCCCTGGGAAGTTGACAAAACCAGTTTTTTACAATCTCATTTTTCATTTAAATATTTTTCACACTCTGTTTTCAGCACATTCACTCATCTGGCTTTCTGTGCTCTGAGTCTGAATAGATGTGAGCACAGGGCAGTCAATACCCCAGCCCGACCTGCAAGGAGCTGACTGCCAGACTTTGTGTGTCAGATGTGGAGCCCCCACGGCCTCCAAACGAGGGTACAATACTAGCACAGGATAAGGCACCTCACGTGTCCAGTTCCTCCGGATGCTACAAACAGCTTTTTATTTTCCCCACAGCAACACCACTTATGCATTCAGTGCCATTAACTCCACTTGTTGATTGAACAGGGAATTATGTGTGTGTTTTACTGAAAAGCTGCATGGAAAAATCAGAGCATGGGTATGTGAGCGAGGAAGACGAATGGGGAAAACCTGCACCCCCATTTTTCAGGCAGCTCCACGTTCCATCAGTGTTCAAAGGCAGCTGAAATCAAGCATATAAAGCAGCTGCAAAATCATTTGTCGATATATTCAAGAGCTTTTCATCCCAAGGGCTGCTGAGGAGCTTTTCCCAGATATATAATGTGATCTCAAAAGGGAGAACAGTTCTGGGCTGAAACTTGATACGTTTCCACAGGAGAACCTGAAAGTATGGGCAGAATATGCTGTGCTATAAACTCACTAGGAGAGGTAGTGCTGGCACACAGGGCCGGTATCAGAGGGCTTTGAAAAGGCACTTGCAGTGCCACGGGATCCTTGCAGGTGGAGAGAAAATTAAAACTTCAGCTTTAAATCAGAGCTAAAGAGCTCATTAGTGCCATGTGGTTCCCTGGTTCCTGGAGGGCACCCAACCCATCCCGTGTGGGTGGGAAGGGCTGCAGGGGCTGCCTCCACTCTGCCCTTCTCACCACTCAGCTTCTCAGCTGGGGAAGGGGAAAAACTGAGCTGGGAACTGACTCCTGGGTGAAAACCTGTCAATAATGGAAGCAGCTTTATCCCTTTTCACACAGTGACGTTTTTGTTAAGAGATAATTCTCAGATTCTTCAAAATAGAAGTTTGCACTTGAGGGCTGAAGCAACTCCAGTGGGACACAAGCAGCAAAATTCTGAGTTATTTATCAGTAGCTAAACAGACTTTCTGCCAGTTCTCTAATAAAAATATCAGAAGCTTCACAAAGGGGCCTCCTCCAAATAGAGTGGTACAAACTTGCCCTCTGCAGTTAATGTGCTGCAACAAACTTCTCCTTTCAGAGTGACCTCGGCAGGGCCTTTCCACGGGAGAAAGGCATCCCTGCATCCCTGCACCAGCGGCTCCTCCTTCACACACCCCCAGCTCGCTTCAGACTTTACACCTCATTTCATAGCAATCAATCAATATGAAAGGCAGAGTTCAAAACGTCTACTTAAGGCATAAAAAATATATACACCAAGTAGGTGGCTTAAATAATACATTTATCAACAAAAGTTCTTGTAGAGAAAGGAAAGAAATCATGGTCAAATGTAACAGTGGGATGTTTTTCCTGACTAATAATAGATACATGAACTGAAAAGGGTGATAGGGAATAGCGTGGACAACTCTTCTGAGACCAGAAACAGCTCACAAACTACAGGGCACAGCTTGGGCAAAACCAAGAGCTTCCACAGGTCAATATCAGTAACAAGTAAAACCCATGTCAGGTTTTGATTTGCAAAACCACTGGTAATCAGACCAGGAGTTCTTCTCATCTCAGACCCCAAAGTTCAAAGGAATATTCTAATATTGATTTGTTTCTAAACATCTCCCTTGAAAGAGAAGCACAAACAGAAGAAAGCTGAGGACATGAACCCATAAAAATAAAGGAAAACCTTCAAAGTTTTAATTCTTAACAAAATGAAGATTAAACAAAACCAAAAAAGAATCCCAACAAGAAAAACTCCAACAAATCAACACCACCACCAACAAAAAGAGGAACACAACCACAGGACAGCTGTTCTTTGAGACCCGAATGAAGAGGGGAAAAATTCCAAGTCTTGGTGCACCAACTACTTCTGAAACCTGTGGCTTTCTCTGCCTCTTCCTTCGATCCCGACTTCAGACCAGACCGGTCAAAACCTACCTGTGTCCTTGAGACGAGCTTTCCGCGCTGGGGGGAGGAACTGGCCCGGAACCTCAGCAGGGCTGAGAAGGCGCCGTCCCACCCACGTTCTGTGCAGGGGAACGCGCACAGGGCAGGCACTTCTGCCTTCAGAGAAGTCACTGTTAATGGACAGTTCCTCCCTAGCACTTTGCAGACGAAATATGCTCCTGCAAGAACTAATCCGGCCTTCATTTGGAAGAGAAAGAATAAAATCAGAGGGAAATGTTTATTTCTGTAACACAAATCTGTAATAACAAAAGTCAGCTGTAATTTAATTAGCAGCTATGGCAGATTAGAAGATTTGTGATTCCTCCAATAAAGAGAGATTTTTTTTTTTAGGAGCAATTAACACAAGACCACATGTGAAGCCTTGAAATTTAGAGAGAACAAAGGTGGGAGGTGGAGATGAATACAAAAATGCAGGAAGTGGAAACAAGTAAGTTGTTCTCTAATTTTTCACCCCGTTATCCTTGCCTGGGGCAGGCAGAGGGGCAGGGCTGGGGCTCATGTGCACAGTGTAAGTCCTGCTGGCACTGTCCCTCACTTGCTGTAAAGCTGTTTATTCATTTAAAAGAAATTGCTGGTAGCAGCAGTTTGGGGGTTCATGAACTTTTACTATTTGTTGCATTTAATAAGCACAGAGAAAGAAGAAAGTCGTGTCTTGACTGGAATAACTTGTAAGTTAATTTATCAGCAAAACACAGAAGCTGAAGATAAAGACAATCTAGTTTTAGCTGCTGTATTTGATTGTTTTCCTTATGGTTTAATAGTGTAAATTAAAAGAGAGCTTAAATGTTAGCACCACTGACAAGATGGCACATCCAAAATAATAAGGAAGCAAATAAAATGATTCATGTGGAATTTTGAAATCTCTCAAAATATGTCAACCACCAGATGTCACAAAACCTGCAAGGGATGATGCACTGCAGGGAGAAGGGCAAGGCTCTGGCAAAGCACAGCAAGGCAGGAAATTACCCTACAAGTCTCTGTAAATCTGAGTCTTGGAATAAAGGGGATAAAACACACTGAAGGCAAAGCAAACTGAGACTTTCTCTGCCACCACCTACCTCAAAGGAGAAGTGGTGTGTTCAAAGCAGCACCCTGAGCGTGACAGAAAGGAGAGGCCACCTGTGCACCAACCCAGAGCATTCACAGACACCAGGGCCAGCCTGACCTCACACAAGCACTGCCAAGGTCAGCGTTTCACCGTCGCTCCCCGTCCTACAGAACCCGACCTTCATTTTCATTCACACGCACAGACACCATTGGTCACTGTATCCTCCATGCAACAAGCCCCATGTGAAAGACACCGTTCAGAACAACCAGAAAGTACTTTCTCAGTTGCCTCTACCAAGTGCATTTTCATGTCCTCGTGGAAACACAGAAAATAATTATGAATAACTCTATATCAAATCTTGATGCTGATAGCAACACCCTTTAGTCTAAGAAGTGATACTCGGTAAAGAACTCAACAAAACCTGACCCCTATGATTAATGCCACAAAAAAACATTGGAAATTTTAGCTGAAATAAAGACTAAATCCCATTCTATGCAATAATAGATCCATTTCAAGCACTGCAGGGAAAAAAGAGGCTTTGTCCCCAGCCCAAATAACAATGTAAATCAAGAACAACTATCAAGGGAGAGATCGCAATAGGTACAAATTGGAGAGAAAAAGGGCTTCTTAACATTCTACCTTAAAAGAAACACCCTTTCAGAGCAATAAATAACTTTGTTTTGTTAATCTAACCCCTGGTGCTTTGGTGTGATGCAATAATCTCCAAGAGCTGCGAAGATAGGAAAGAAAACACTGAATTTGCCTGAGGAGGCTGCAATTTATAACCTCTGATAGGGCTGTCCTACATTTGATCACTTTTATTTACTTCTTGTCTCTTTTAGAAATTAAATTAAATGTAAAGTTATCTCCTGCCAGTACCAAACCCTTGTTTGCTGCGTGTCAGATGCAGAAGGTCACTATTTATACTCTCACACTGAACAACCCATTAATCATCCTTCCACCTTCACCCAATGCTTGGGCAGAACGTTTTGTTGCACAAAGAGTTTAGGAATGAGTAACAGGGAGGGGCAGAGCAACCCTCGTTTATCTGCCTGGAAACGATGCTGAGATTTAATCGCATTTGTGTTTTCCACCTTGGTGGGACACACAGGGACAGCCACGTTTGGCACTGCTCTAAAACCTCGGCTGGGAAATAAAGGATGCCAAGCACCTCAGAACTGGGCAACGCACATTGCAAAGGCAAGGGGCCATTCCTGGAGAGAAGGAGCACTGCAACTCCAGAACTGACACCTTCAGCTCCCTGGTTTTCAGGCACAGCCTGGGCCAGGGCAGGGACACAGGCAGCAAATTCCCAGGAGGCATTCAGAGCTCAGGCTGCTCCCAGGAGCATTAATTCAGGATACGCAACTGGGGAGCAGAGCTGGAGGGAGGGATGGAGGGCCTGCAGAGGCTCATGCCAGCAGCACCAGACTCTCAGACTGACTGAAGTTCTCCCAACTATACCAAGGTCCAAACCCGAGGCTCTTAGAACACAGTGGTCCTGCAGGATTAGGACATTTAAACCTGGAGGCAAAGGGCCCCAGTCCAGGGCTGAAAAGCACAGCAATTAGGGCAAAAGCCCTAAAAGCAGCCCTGCACACAACCCACAGATGGCCCTGTGGCCACGAGGGCTTGAGCACACTCGTGACATTGGCAACATCAGGCCACGTTGTCCTTAGTGTGGCTTGCTGGGAGAGTGGGAGGCTGAGGGAGATGCAAGGCCCAGAAGGCACAAATGCCTGGACCCAATTCAGCCGGCAGCAAAGGGTACAAGCCAGCACTTACACTGTGCAGGGAAGAGCCCCAGCAAATAAAGTCTCTGTTGAGCCTTCTGAACCCTTCTAAAAGGCCTGGAAGAGCGTTATTCCTCCTGCCTCTGGATTTGTACAGCTGGATTGCAGTTACTGAAGAGCTCTGAGGAAGCGTCACATCCAAAGCAGGGATGCAGAGCCTTTGGCATGGGAGAGCACCAGAGCGACTGCAGAACGTGGAGGTAGGAGCTGTGTGCTCAGATTAATTAAGCTACTTAAAGATCAACAGTGAGAAAGGTAAATAAAAAGAGACTAAGATTTTCAACTGCTTTGACCTTGAGCTGTTAATGAAGTGCAAACCCTCTCCCTAGGAAACTGGTTGCTTGGTGGAAGCGTGACAGTCTGCAACTGAACCTGCAGAACAGCCACATACATCCCATCTATCTGCTTCTGGGCCAGGCTACAACAAGGGAAATATGGAGCTTCTAACTTGAAGCAGCTTGTGACATATAGAAAGGAAACAGAAGTGGTTTTTCAGTCAGATCACCCACTACGTCCAAAATAACAATCCACCCTATCCACTCTGACAAAATAACACATAATAGAACTAAAACTGTGCTGACAAAAATAGTCTGTTAAGCTTCCCATTCCTCTGAGGCCTGAAGTCTATTTTTGCTGCTGAGAGCTGAAGTTACACACGCCCCACCGAAGCCTGCTCAGCTCAGCCAGTTGAAAGAAGCAGCCTGCAAAGCATTAATAATTCATCTGATTTACTTTAGCTGGCACATTTCAGCAACCAAACTGCACCAAACTCTCCTCCAAGGAAGGAGAGGAGTCATTCCAGAAGGAGCTTTCCTCCTTCACAGCATGTTCCTTCTCTCTTCGTTTTTCTTTCCCCTGTATTTATGGGCCACGAAAAGGCAGTCGGGGAGAAGGTGCCCGTGTAGCACCAGAGCAGGAAAAGCAGAGACTTCAAAAGGATGACATTTTCCATGTCAATCACGATCCACCAATCCTGATAGTCATTTTGAGAAGTTTTCCCTGGTGTAGGAAGAGCAGCAAAGACCTTTGGGTGCCATCTCTCCTCTTTCCAGTCGTAAAAATGAACACAACTTAAGACACAGCTCACCTGGGAAACATCCCACTGCTTTTTGTATCAATGCAGGCCACATACACCTTCAAAAATAAAGTCTCTGTTGCCACACCAGCACATCAACAACTGAGTTTTATATTTATGTCCATTCATTTTACTTTCAAAATATTTTCTAGAATGAATTAAACCTCTGGCTGCCTCCAGGTTTATTCATGCTATCGATTGCTCTGGAGATGAGTGGGAGTAATTATTTTGAAAAGGTTCATTCTCAAGAGTGAACATGGAGGGTGTTAAATGTATTCAAACCGGCGAATAACATACAGCTGAAAGTGAGAAAAGATGAAAATCTGACTGAATGAAAGGGAAATACACAAAGGACTGGGGTCTGAAATGGTGATGGCTGATAACCACAATGGCATAAAGGGGATGTTGAGAATGCCCCCAAACAGATTTCTCTCTTCTCACCAAGCAGATGAGATGGAAAAGGCCCAGCCTCATTTCCAGTCAGAGCTGGTCCCTTCCATGTGATGAAGGGAGGTGTTGCAGTTGTTTATTTTCACAAACAGTGCCCTGCACACCAAAGTCTTGCCCCTTCGGCTGCAGCTCCCTGGTGACCCCTTCTCATCCTTCCTCACCGTGTCTCCAGAGGGCATTTGCTCCCAAGGGCAACCGGTGCCTCTCTCGCCAGTGCCCTCAGGGGGCTCCGAGCAGAGGGCATTGCTGCAGGTTTCTGCCCAGGCTGCTGAAGGGGGTGCAGGTGGCATCTCCACTATCCTCTCAAATGCTGCACCAAACCAGGACTAAAGCAGCCCCCAAGGGCTGTCCCAGCCCCACCAGAACCTCCCAGGGGATAAGGGCCCAACACCTTCAGTGTGGGTTGGGCAGCAAGAATGATTCCCTGCCTAAAAGGGTTTGGCACAATAAGGAGCAGGATTAGGTTTCACAGTGTTTGGCAACAAAAGCGGGTCCTGTGAGACCCATGATTACCTTTTATATCATAGTTAAAAGTGTGGATGTCAAAACCTGAGAAAGATTATAATCCACGGACATGAATCATCCAAGGGCCCGGGGACTCAAAGCTCTCCAGAAGAAAGGACACAATGTCTGGCAATTGACCTCCAAGAGAAAATGCAGGGGCTGAGACAGGCTGGGGGCTCCTGGAGAACAGCTGCACCTCACCAATAACTCTGCTTTCAGCTCTGGGATTATGTATAAACATATATATAAGCTATAGCTTCTTAACAGATGGGGGGAAAGCCATAAATTAGGCCTCTCTGGCATTAATCTTTTGGTGATTTTTCATTTGCATGAAAACAACTTTAAGTAATTTGTGTTCATGAAAAACACCCAAGACCTTTCACCATGTTGAACTTGTCCCTCTGGTGGAACAGGTCATTTATTGAACAAGTATTGAATTAACTTTCAGTAATTAAGTATCTTCTGTATAGCAGTTATTCATTTCAGTAGGTCTTACACTTTACAGCAGGAGAGCATTAGAGGCCACTTTTAGAAAAGTAATTTAGTCTAAAAAATGGTATGTCATTTGTCCTTCCCAGTGTGTTATTCCAGCCCACAAAAACACGCCATCCTCAGGTACTACTGGATCAAACACAGACCCTTTTTTTCCAGAAAATTCCACATTTAACCAGAGTGCTCAATTGCCCAGTTTGCTCAACTACCTGTGCCATGCTGACAGAAAGTGAACAGCCAGACCTGTCAGACCCACACTGCTCATCACTTCTGTACCTTGGGAACAAACAAAGCACAGAAAGGACTTTTTTTTTTCTTTTTTTTCCAAAATAGAACTCTCCAATCACCTGGGGCAGCTCATTGTGAGGCATTTCAGTGCCTTGGAGCAAATTCGAGAGGCTCTGTATAGGGAAAGCAGCACCAACCTGACACACTGTGGAGGTCCTGGAAGCTCTCCAGCCCAGAGCTCCCCCTGGAAGGGTGGAATAGCTCCTGGGCAAGCTGAGAACAGCCACAGGAGAAATAATCAGAGGAAAGAAGAAGAATAATCCTGCCAGCTGTACAAGGAGCAATGACAGAGCCTTTCATGTCCTCTGTCACCAAGCCTGGGGGAGGAGAGTCAGCTTGGGCCAGTCAAATGTGTGGACCAAGCCATTCTTCTTAAAAAGACATCCAATAAATTTTGACTGATTTAGCCTCTTTTTCAACAGAAAAATGTGTCCATGCAGAAAGAGAGGAATCTGTCCGTTTGTCTGGGGATTTCCAGGCCTTCAACATCAAATCCCAGGGCTGCAAACATCACCAAGGCCCAGACAAATTGCTACTGAATAGGCTCAGTTTATCCAGTGGCACAGGACATATTTGTAAGATAAGACACTTTAGAGCAGAGCCACATCATCACTCATATTTGCTATTCCAGTGGCCACGTCCAGGCTCTGGGAACCCACCAGTGCTGGGGCTCAGAGCCTGCTCCTCCTGGGCTCTCAGGAGGTGATGCACTCACAGCATGGGAACAGCTTAGCTGTAAAAAGCAGGTGTTTAAACAGCTCTTACGTATGTGTAAGCCAAGGATTCCAACTCCTGAAACTACAGAGTCAGAGCAGAAATTTCACGTGTGGAAAGAGGAACTTTAGAAAGCTCAGGAGCCCTTGCAGGTTGTTGCAGGAGAGCTCCCTGCAGGCCAGGCTGTCCTTGCTGAGGCTCACAAGACAGGCATGGGCTTCCCGCAAGGACGCTGCCAGTCCTCACCACGTTTTGACTGATTAGGACAAGGAAGCCAAATGAAGAAACAGAAGCTGCCAACTGACCCAGACAATCTTGGGGACACGTCACAGCCCTTATTTACTCCCTGTGCTTCTCTGTTCCCTGCCCTTCCAGCAACAGGCACAGAGGTATGTCACACAGATGCCAAAAACCCAGTCTCATTCCTGTGCCTAAGTCATTTATTAGGAAAAGAAACTCACAGTTAACACTAAGGGCCTTATTTTGCCTTGCTGCTCATAATTCAGGCTGCCTGATTTTGCTTGTTTCTGCAATTTCAGATATATATGAGCCTGTATTAAAAAGTTGCCTGGCACGAAGCCGGCATCATTTGCCTACTCTTTGATGCCAAATGCTCCTGCTTTTTCCATCTCCTTCCAGGATCTCAGACAGCCCAGCAGCCATCTGCAGAGCTCTGCCCTCCTCCCCCATTTCAATTATTTTGCCATCTAAGCAGCAGTTACTCTAACACTGAGCTGCAATTCCCACGAGACTGCAGCTCTCCTGCAGCTTGACTGTATTTCTAGCAGAGCTTCTTTCCCATTCTCTGATATTATTCTAATCAGCTGAACATCACCAGTGCCATGTAACTTCCCAATTCCTGGACAAAGCTGTTTGAAGTCCTGTAGCTTATTTTCTTCAAGCCTTATGAATAAATTATAGCTGCCAGCCCCAGGAGATTTCATTAAACTGACAGACAAGCTCCCCACCCAAAAGACTGAGGTTTTTAGCAGCCCTTTCCATCCCAGCAGGATCCCTACACTTCTGGGGTACATTCTTGGTGGGCAGGTGAAGTTTTCAGTTCATAAACATCAGAAGGCTGTCCCCCCACTGCTCAGGAGTGAGCTGTGCCCCCTCGGCACCACCCTGGTCTCCTCCCTGTCCTTCGGCTTCCCCTCTGACTTGCGCTTCAGCTTTGCTGTCTCCAGGCTGCTCGTCCACACCACCCAGCAGAAGGGATGGCGTGGAGATATGGAAAGCTAAAACCAGCTTCGTTATTGTGATAAGCAAAAATGAGTACCTTTGAGGATGAGGAATTTTGCATTTTTGGTTTTATTTCTGTTATCTTTATTTTCTGGTCTGGCAGCTAAAGTTAAAATGCAAAGTTACCATCTACCACATTGCAAAAAGTCATTACCACAGAAATCACCAGTTCAAGGTTTGCCCACCTACACAGAGCTGTGCAGACATGCACAGATTTCTGGTAACATTTTAATCACCTTAACAAGGAATAAGAATTGCACACCTCTGCTGCCACCAGAGACACTCAACTGTGCCCCTGCCACCTCTGTATGCACAACGTGCCAAAGCATCACCCAGGAAAAGGCCACTGCTTGCAACAGTGAGGCAACCAAACCACCACTAAAGAAAAGTGCCAGCCCTCCCCACTGCACCACCATCTGCTTAGGGAATAAATACATCTGAAAAGGAACCTGGCACATCCAAGCCAGTAATAAAGCCCAGCTCCTTTTCAGCTGGGTCTGCTTTGTGATCGGGGACAGCAGAGGAGGGCAGGGAGCAGGGTCCCCCTCCTGGAGGGCTCCACCACAGGCACTGGAGAAGAAGCTGTCAGGGTCTGCCTAATTGTGTGTACCAGCTCAGGAGAAGGAAAAGCAGGTTGCTTCCACTTGAAATCTGAACGCAGTTCTGAAGCACAAAGGGCTCTGATTACAGCAGCTTGGCTGGGAGACAAACATGCCGAGAAGTCAGAGTGGTGCTTTAATGTCTTCCAGTACATGGAAATAGGATCCCGCAGCTTGGCACAGCCCTTCTGACCGAAAGGCAATGTCAAGTCCATCACCTCCCACTGCCCTGAATGAGTGGCTGACCTCCCTCGCTCCCAGGCCAGCTCATCACCAGCTGCAGTGGCTTCAGTTCCCCAGGAACTAACCAAGGTGCTGCAGCCTCGGCACACGGTGGTTCTCCCCGCCCTGGTCAGCAATCCCTGCCCGCACTGAGCTCATTTTCCTGCCCCAGGACAAAACACCAAGCAGGAGAGGAGCCTCCTGGCCCACGAGCCAGCCCAGCTGTGACCCCCTGTGAGAGCTCAGCACCCTCGGCCAGAGAACACCCACAGGGCACAACACCTTTGGTTTGTTCCCTTTCCCTGTGCAATCGTTCGAGTGACAATTCAGACAATTTTTGCAGTCTTCCCTTCGACTCAGTTGAGCGGCAGTTGTACTTCCCTGGTTACCTGTGTTGGGATTTTCATTTATTCAGGTTTGTGCCTGGTGTTTGCTGCTTTGTTTTTAGTTCAGTGATCTGACTTGGCTCCCCTGCCCTGTGACAGCCTTGTAGGAATGGCAGAGAGGAGGCAGCTGTGCTTATGAGTCTGAGCAAATGAGCAAAGCCAGCACTGAGCCCTAATAACCATCCTCATCCCAAAGCCTGTTAGAGTCAGACCTGAGCCTGACCTTCCTCAGGCTGCACAGCTCATTACACAGATCAGAGCCTTGAACTCCCTTCCATGTGCCAAGGGGTGGGAGCTTTGGATAAGCCCTGTCTCTGCTGTACCAGTAAAGATGAGCTGATGCTCAATGAAAGGAACAGAGGGGAAAAAAATCAGTTCTCCTGCTGGCAACTGCGTTGTACTAAACTGCTGAAGTGAACTGGAAAGCGTGAGCTTAAAAAAATTACCAATTTGGACAAAACCAAACACAAATCGGCCTTTTGTTCACCCCCATACCACGTTAAACTGAAATAAGCGTGTCTGAGAACACAGATCCCGCAGTAATTAATCTCTGATGCTGTAACTCCGTTGTAGCTATTAAAGTCTGTGCTGCCCATGATTGGAGTTACTTGTTTTTCCATTTTCCATTCCTTTCAGCACAGGCTCCTTTCAGCTCTGGCTGCAGTGCACGAGGTGCCAGCCAAAGATGCCAATGAACAGAGAGCAGCAGCACCAGCACAGAGGGCCTGTCTGCAGAGGACACGTGCCACAAACATGCCATGGCAGCTAAGCAGCCTCAGACAGTTCCCTGGCCTGCATCTGTGTTCACTGCAGTCGTAAAACTCTTGGGAATGCCATTGCTGAGGTGCTTGTCAGCTGGACAGAAAATGCCCTGTTCTTCACTTCCATGATCACACAAAACCACAAGCTCTGCAGAACCTGGTAAGTCACTGTGGTGACACTGGTGAGGTCCTGGCCAGCCTGACAGTGCTCAAGTGTTACCCAGCAAGTGCAGGGGTTTTTTAAACTTCCAATTATGTAAAATACATTTGCCTTCTTTCAGCTGCCTGTGAAGTCTTCATTCATTCCCCTATTTACAATGCACACACTGGTTTTTACTTTAAAAGTTTTCAAAGCAGACTTTTTCTATTTTTCTGCCAACCCAGAGAGGCAAATCTTTAATCAGCATGGAACAGAAGAACTCCTTCAAAGTCCAAAGAAACACAAGTGTTTCTACATCAAAAATCTCATCATAAAGAGAAACCAACAGTAAACATGAAATGGAATCTATATATATTAAAAAAAATGCTTGAGAAAGAGCAACTAAAGGGACCTCTCCACCTACAGAGAAGTGGCTTCTGCCCCCTCAGCCTCACAGATCCCCCCAGGTGCTGCAGCCTCAGTGACACAGGGCACTGTCCCTTTTCTCTGAACTGCACCCCCCTTGGCTCAGCTTCAAATGACATTATGCACATCTGAAGGCACAGGGGAGGCTCCTGTATGGTTTTCCCAGTTGTTTGTAGCACAAAGCACCTGTACCTGATGTTCAGAACACAAAGGGCAGTTCCACAGGTCCTGACTGGATGCCCACTGAGCTGACCAGGGGTCTCACAGACCCCTTCAAGTAACCCTTGAGAAGCAAATTTATTTCAATGTTAACCACACTTATTCCCTGATCATCCTTTGCACTACAGATGCTGCTGCAGAGACAGAAACACACGATGATTGCAACTTTTGTGTTTCCCAATAGAATTTTTCCTTTTTTTTTCCTTAGTTGGCCAGTGGCCAATTTATAGGAAATGAGAAAATAAAGAGAGAATTAAAACAGGCAGGAGTCTCACACTTAAAATCAATTTTAATTTAGGTTCAGTCCCTGTACTGAACACCAGCCAAGTCCTTCCAAACGAGCCCCACCAATCACAGAAATACCCAGAATTATTGTTTAGAGACAGTTTTTCTGATGCCAGAATAATCTGTCAAGCACTAGAATTTAATTCCTATTTCCAATCTGTTTGGAAACCAAGCACATTTCCATTTCCAGAGGTGAATATTAGTTAAGTGCAGATCTGCAGATCCTTATTACGTTCATGAGCATTCAGCCTTCTAGTGACAACTACAGAGAACAAACTCGCTGCCTGCAAACCATGCAGCTGCTCTGGTGCTCTTCTGTAATCTCAAACTTGCATTATTATATCCAATATTATATGCAGTGTAAGAGGACTGTTTTATTAACCCGAAATGTTATATAAAGGAAACAGCAGCAGCATCTTCTCAAAGCTAAATGAGCTTTCGGCAGTGTCCAACCCATGGAAGTATTTATTCAGTCCCACCACCAGCTACATAATATTAAAGATTTCCCTACTGCCCAACTCTCTCTCACTGCCTCTCCTTTACTCAACCCAGTTTCCCCACAGCAGCTCGTGGAAGCAAAGGGGGAACACTGCTGCTTTGGGAAGCTGTTGGACTTGCACAAATCAATGCCCAGGAGCCTCAAGGCAGGGTCTGCCTGCAGAGGTGATACCCCTTTGCCTGCTGTGGTTTTCCTCCCCTGGTGAATCTTTCAGCAGTGCCCCACTCTGTGCACTCCCAGGGCCTGAGGGAGGACCGAGCCAGCCTCTGTCCTGGGGCTCCTTCCCCTCGTACCCACTGCCCCAGAGCTGTGTGTGGAGCTGCCGGGGGCAGCCCAGACTGCAGCTGTGCAGGGAACAGCCCTTGCCACAGGCTGGACTCAGTCACCTCCAGACAGCACAGCCTGCAGGACGAGGGGGTGTTCTGACTGAAAACAGCCCCATCCAACAGTGCAACAAAACCACAGCAAAAACCAGCCACCTGCACATCGACATTTCTCTGTCTGAACAGCCCTTCACAAAGGCAAACGTGTTCACATGCCTCTTCATTTGAGAGCCTTCACCAGGTGTTTCCAAGAATTCAGGACAATTCAGGCTGAAGTCCCTAAGCATTATTACTGGAAACTTGCAGTGAACAAAGGCCAGAAGTTTTCTGAACATTAATTTAAAAGTTTCGTTGGCATTTCTGTTCTAAATGTTGGTGATAATATTTGGCACATAAACCCCCAGAATTCAGAATATCAGAGAGACATTAAAGTATTTATGGCTGAAAAAAGCACAGAATATCAGACCAAATTACTTTCAAGAGAGAACAGGCCATGCCAGATGTTTCACGACAGTATGTATTTTCAGTCCTTAATTAAAAGAAGAAATAAGAACAAGAGGTTCCAAGTCCCGATCATTACTAAGCTTTGGAGGAAAAAAACTAAATCAGATCTCTTATGATTCTCTAGGGACTTAAATTAAGTGCCCAATAAAATGGGCAGTTAACCAGATAAGCACAGATCTCTTCACTACTTTAATTAAATGTGACTCATCTAAGTCACAATTGTCTGGGAAACTTCAGATACTCTTCTCAAGGGGGGAAAGCCCAGGCCATGTGATAGAATCAAAAGTTAGCTGACTGAAAATTCACACTTGGGAGGTAAAAGTGTGTAGGTAAATATGTGCCAAGGGACAGGCACAGAACCTGCAAGGGGTGCCAGGCAGTGCACGTTTGCTTTCTCCTGCCAAGGGAAAAGTAATGGGAAGCAGCAGCACTTCAAGAAAACTGACAGTGAAAATGTGTGCAAATGTACCCCGAACAACAACCCCCCTCAGGGGAGAACAGTAAGAAATTGGGACTTTTGGGAAAACTTTAGGGTTTGTGTTGAGAACTAGGACTTTTGAAGTTTGCTACCAGAAGAGGATCCCAAGGGATGCATTTCAGGCAGAGCAACAGGACACAGGCTGTGGTACCTCCTGCAGCCCCAGAGTTGTGTCCATGGCCTGACGGCTTCCCAGGCTGCTCCCAGCACTGAGCCCCAGGGTCCCAGCTCCCTCAGGGGCTTCCCTGGCTGGATCCACCTTTGGAGCAGAGCGGCAGCTTCCACAGGGAGCTGTAAGCCCAAAGAAAGGGGAATGGCCAAGCTTGAAACTTTGCCTCCCCCCAGGCAGCCTGTGTGTCTGTGCATCCACTGCTCAGCTGGGAATGAAGGGACAGCCAGGTCCCCACACTGGGGAATCAACCCAGTTAACTTGTCTGCCCCTGTAAGTCCCATCCCCAGTCCTGCCAAGGATCCAAAACACTGTCAGTTAAGCGTTTTTCCATATGACATAGGATTTGCAGTCCCAGGGTTGGCACAGAGACAATTTCAAGAAGAAAGAAATGCTTTCACTGGCCTGTTGGAAAAGCACAGCAAGAGGGGTGGAAACTCCCGTTTGAAGATGCTTTGCTCAATTCACTGCTCAAGGAACCTCAAAGAAGTTTTCAAATCCTTGTGACTTGGTTCAAAAGGAAATCCGGAGATCCTAACCAAGAAACTCCCTCAGCTCCCCCTTTGCCTCTCTGGCAATTTTTTCTTGTTCCCTTGCAAAACAGGTGTGTCTTTTTCATCCAAAACCGAGAAACAGACAGAACTACCGAGGCAAAGAAACACAGATTCTTCACCCTGGGCACCTGATGGCACCTGGGGCTGCAAATATCGATAGCACAAGGAAAGGGGGAGAACACTGGATTTATTAACCCTGAAACCCCTGTCACAACAATGATGAAAATCATGTAGCTTTAGTTTAAAGTTGGAATTTAGATGTGGATTCAAGTTTTAAATTCCTTTGTATGAATTACAACCTGTCACCAACCCCAAGGCCAGACCTAAAACACTGTCCCAAAAACAGGAGCTTGCAACATCAAAGAAGCAACTGCAATGAATTATATGCAATCTAAACATCTCATAGCTGCCAGCTTGTCTTAGATCATTTGTTTTCAACCACCTATCGACCTTCATTAGAACTCCCTTTCCCTGCCAGGATCTTTATTGTTTTGCAGGTAAGGGAGGCAGCACCACTAACTAGCGTTGGTGCAGCTCCCACTCACCCCAGTGGTCATTTTGCCTCTGGCTGAACCACTGGGACGGTTCTGACTGCAGGGTAAGCCTGCCCAAAATGGTCACTGAGCACTCCGGGCTTTGGGAGAAGATCCATTTCACTCCAGGGACATTAAACTGCATTTGAACTTTGGAAAACCTAATTTTCGTGTGGATCGATCTGGTCAATGCAGGAGTTAAGGGGAAAACAATTACATCTGCTGTAGTGGTGCACTGCATGATAACCCACAGAACCTCTGCTTCTCAGGAACCAAGAGGACACATTGCTGACAACACTGCTTGGAGGGGAAAACCCACCGAGAGGGGACTCAGCCCTTACAGGGGTTAAACCCTGCAATTATTTCCTCCAGTGACTTAAATCACTCTGCTCTCACCTTTAGAACAGGAGTCAAATGCTCCCCCCTCCCCACCTCTCTATCTGACAATTAATTCCTGGGATATTAAACCAACAATTATTGGTGCCACAGCTTATCTATGTCAGTGATCTGTGATCAACCCGAGTTCTCTTCAACATGTAAATATTTCTCTACAGCCCTAGCAACACTGGATTTATGGAGAAAACTGTCAGCTTCTCAGTGAAGACACTGTATCTTCTGGAACATTTGTGCAGTGTGTAGTAAAACATAACCTTGATCCAAATATAAAAAGTGTTTAGGTAGGAGATGGAAGGGGTGGTTTCTTGAATTAGAAATAATATCCTAGCCAGGAGTTATTCATGAAAGGGGAATCTTAATATTTACTTAGGCTTTTAGCAGCACTGATTTGGACCAGAATTTATTAACTTTTCAAATATTGCACAAATATGTACCTGGATACTAAAATGTTACTCAGTAGAAGTTTAGCAGGAATACAGTCTATCAGAACAGAGCCTATTTTAAGCCTAGAACTGGGCTTGATTCTGCTTCACCTGAAGTCAAGGATAAAAATACTCATTTCCATATAAAAAGTAGGGTTTCCTTACAGATAAGAGGTCCAGGAAGGAGCTCTCACAGCCCCTGAAAAAGCCCGATTTCCAGTCCATGCAGAACAAACATCAACTACTGCACATAGAGCAAAGTCCTGACAAGACAAGCCTCCCCAAACAATTCATGGCATGGCACAAAAAAGGGTGACTATGAGCCCCGTCTCCTTGCTTACTTTGTGTGTAGAATAATTTCTATTTTACTAAATTTAGTTCTGGAAACCTGAGTCCAGCTGAAGATTCCTTGGGGAAAAAAAAAAACAAAAAAACAAAACAAACAAATCAGATGATTTTTACACGACAAAAGTTGCCCATTTTTACACGGCATCAGGCCCACAAACATGCCTGGAGAATGGTGGAAGGGCCAAATGCATCAAGTGCCACAGATCTGGAAGTCTTTTCCATGGAAAGAGGGCTCAGGGCTGTGGCCCTGGGAGGGAACAGGTGCTGCAGCCAGAAGCACGTGGCTCTGTCCCTGGGGCACGGGGCTCATCAATACTGCACAGCCCAGCACTCAGCTGGATCCTTCCCAGTCTAACTTGGACACAGCTTGGTCCCCTTCAGGAGCTGTTTTTCCCCTGAGAGGCCCCAACACTTTGTTGTCACCGTTCCTGGAACTTCTCTGCTGGCGCTTGGCCCAGACAAGTTGTCACTGAACACACGCCCTGATTATTCCTGCACAACACAGAGGATTTGACAACTCTGATAACAAACGAGTGTTGGGTGCACAGGCAACACTGACTGCCCCCCACCTTCTAAGTGCTTCCAGTGATACCCTGAGTATTTACAGGCCTCCAAACTGAACTTGGCACAACCAGAACTGCAAGGAAAAAACCCTCCCTCCTCTTTTGCAGAGGCTGTGACAACTGATCCTCACTCTAAACACACCAGTGCTGAAAGAGCCCCGGGTGTTCATCTGGAAATGGCCCGTGATGGTGCATTTGAGTTGGTCTGGGTTGCTGGAGACCTGCAAATTCCCGGGGCAAACTGCCTGCTCACCTGCTGCACCTCTGGGCTCCTTTCAAAGCTGACATTTAGGTTGTTTCTCCCCATTCTGCCCATTCACTGAGTTACACAGAGCCTCTCTCTGCCGGCGTCTTGCTCAGTCACACTGAGGTGTAACCCCCAAACTGACAGATCTCAGTAGTAGTTTCCGGATACCCCAATTTTTCCTCATTAGATTCATGTGTACCACAGAAACCTGCCAACCTAAAAACCATATGGTTTTCCTCCACACACTTGGAGACCCTATTGCTTCCCTGCACACAAACACTCCAAACAACATATGGGTATGGAATTGATACACTTCCCACAGGGCCATCATACCAGTCTAACATGCACTGATAAGTAACTCCAGCCAGCTTCATCAGGCATATCCCAGAATATTCTCCCACTATTGCCCTGCTGGGAATTTCCAGGGTTCCCAGGATCCCTTTGCAAAGCCACGATCTAAGTGACATCACAGCTAAAGCCTTGCAACAGCACTGATCAAACTCAGAGCAAATTCCAGAACATGAATTCAAGCATAGAAACATTCAATGCCTTCCAAGCCAGTCAGAAGCTCCTTACATAAAACAAACCCCAGAAGTTAATTTGCTGTGCCTTGATATTCACCTTGAAGGCCCATAGCCAGCACACTGAGCTGCCAGCCAGATCCTACCTGGCCTTCATTATTCCCCTGGGAATGAAGTTCACAGCTGGAGCCACACAGTGGGACACTGAAGGAGTCAGTGCCCAGCTGTGGGGCTGCAGAGGGTTTGGCACCCAGAGATCCCGGGCTGCTCCGTGCTGGAGAGCCCAGGGGAGCTGTTCTCTGCCAGAGGAGGAACTGCCAACACATTGTTTGCTGCAGGTTTATAACGCAACTTAAAGATTTCATGTCAAGGTTAAGCTTGTACAAATGGCAGGAGGACCTGAGGACCCTGAAGAGACTGACAGAGCGACAGAACCTTAAGCAAATGGATTAGAATGAAAACACAAACGCTGCAGTGAGGAGCTCGTGCCCTGCAACATAGATTATTCCGTGCTTGCAAACATACTGGAGGCTGAAGACAAACTTTTGCTCATGTTATTGGCTTTGAGGTTTGTGTTTCAGCTAGAATTCTCTGTGGAAACAGTTTGATCTCTTCAGTGCTACTACATTCCCAGAATCAAGTCAAATCCAATAACACGGTGCAACTCCAAAATAGCATATTTGTTTCTAACCCATTTTTGAACGATTTTCATTATTGCTGCTGAACATGTGAGGATCAGGCAGTCATTGTACTGAACACTTTGGGGGTTTTCCACAAAGCTTCGGAAACTGTGCAAGAGAAGAGCAGTAACTTTACACTGCTAATGTGACCACAGACCTAATGTCTGCATCAGCAACTGATAACCATGCCGAACATCAGCTCTAGCGGGAGGATGAAGTAAGAAACAGGCTCACAAATTCAGCCTCGGCGGCGTCCCACCCACAGGCAGCGTCAGCGGGACTGGAGGAGCTAATGTGCAGTTCCAGGGAGCGCCGAGCAAGGCTCTATAATCAAGGGAGCCGTTTAACTTGCCAAAAGTGAGGAACATTCCACACCAAAGTGCTGCCTTTCGTTTATGCCCAGAGAAATCCTTCTAATAGCTTCTAATAGCAATGTTTAAAGGACTTTTCTTCGGAGCCCATTGTACCGTTCTGTTCTTTTCATCCTCTTGCAAAGCCCCCACAGAGACTAAAGCTATAATTTCTTCAGCTTGTAAGCACCCCATAGGTTCAGCTGACCTTTAGAAGAGACATTCTTTTCCCTCGCCATGTCCTCGGAGGCCGCTCCTTTGCCAGAGCACACCGTGTGGTCCAAGGCTCCTGGTACCAGGGAGAGTGACGGGCAGACACGTCCCACAGCACAGGGACCACACAGGATCTCCTGCCCACGGCCCTGCCTAGCGCAAAAACAGTCCTAGAAATGCCAAGAGCACAGCGAGCCCCTGAGGTGGAATGCTGTCACCCTCCCTGGCCAGAGCTGCACTTCCCAGCAGGACCCAGAGCCCGGGCCCCTGATGGCTGTTCTCAGCCCTGGGTGGAGCCACGGGCAGGTCTCAGGGACCACCATTCCAAGTGTCCCCTCACACGACCTGTGCCTGCTCTTGAGGCAGCCTGGGATTTCTCTGGATTTAAAAAGAGGGTCTTTACAGGTCACTCCAGCTCATCCTTAGACCAAAGCATTTGCTGTTACCACAAGAAGGGCTTTTAAAGTCTCGTGGGCTCCACGGCAGAGCCCTCTGGCCATGAGGGCACATGGATCCCCTGGGACAGGAACCGGAGCCAGCTCGGGAGCCCAAGGACTGGCCATGGCAGAGACTGGGCTTGGCTGATCCCAGTAATCCCTGACCTGCTACCCAGGCACAGACTGAACAGCACCTGGGAACTCTCCCTTGTCCCCATGGATGTGACCCTGCCTGGGGCACCTTGATCACCCTGCACACGTAACTCAGCCACGCATCCCCTCGGCTCTCTATGCACGAGAACCCCAACTGCAAGGAGAATTTTATTTGTTTCTCTGAAAGTCAGGCAGATAGCACCCTTCTCTCTTGTATTTACCTCCCAAACCCACATGTCAATGTCTCTCAGTTTACCAGACTGAGAAATTGCAGTTTCCTTTTCACTAATATATTTGAAGACTTTGTTTAATTAAATTATATTGAGGTCTACAGGATCCCTAAATTAAAAAGCTGTCCTAGAATTGCAGAGTAGAATAATGATTTAAACTATTCCAAACAGTGAAAAGCACTAATTGCTCAGCCTGCCAGACCCAGAGGAGTCAGCAGAGCCTGGCAGGGTGAAGGGAGGTGACCAGAAATCCTGCAGTCCAGTTGCACAGAACAAGGAGAGAAGGTGGTGCCAGGAGCCCAGGCAAAGCCAAGCTCCACATTCCTGTCTGTTTACTCCTTCATTTGCAGTTAAACGTTCTAAGAGCAGCATTGTGGACAACCTGGACATCTCTGCAGCTCCACTCAGAGCTGCTTTTAATAACTTCCTGCCACAGGGGAAAACAAGCCCCTTTTATTACCTGACATTCAAAGGCAACAGGATTAAGATGCAACACCTTCAGGGTGAGGTGGGAGGGAGGTGCTGAAGAAGGGGCTGGGTTGGGGTTTTGAAGCCCTGCTGACCCAGGACAGGAAGGGGCACTGAGGGAGGTGCTGCTCCCCTGGCCCCTGTGCTTTGGGAGGCAGGACACAGGGCTGGAATGCAGCAGCAGGGATGGAAGGAGCTTCCCAAATATGCTTTTCAAAACAGAGTAATTCTGTAAACATTAATTATAAAAAGCCCCACGTAGCACAGAGGGACAGAAAGCTCAGCACCCATTAATCATCGGAGACAGGATTTCAACAGCCCCCCATGCACCAGCCCTTCTCCTGGCACCAGTGTTCGGTGCAGCTCTAGGTCTTCACACAATTAACTTCCCTATCAAGAAACTGCAAAAACCATTAATGACTGTAATGTCTCATTAATTAGCAGCAAATACAGGTGAATTAGTCAGACCAACCAACTCAGTAGAACTTCAAGTGCTCACAACGTGCTAATATGTTGCTAATTAAGAACCATCAGCCTTCCTTTTAATTAATATATTGGCTTGCTTGAGATTTAATTCAAATTTTACCAGCTCTCATTTTTTCCAATTCAGAACATGTACCAGGCAAAGACCATACCGAAGGAAAACCAAAGTTATTCCATGCACGTTTGTGGAGATAAATTCAGCATTTTAGCTCCCAGCTCATTCTGCCTTCGAGATTAGGATGTGAATGTGAGAGAAAAACAAAGGCAGCGTTTGTGAGCGCATGCACACAGACACAGTTCCATCTCTCAGGATAGGAAAGGAGTTGTTTCTGGAAGGCCCCTTTGCTTGCAGACACTGGCCCAAGCTCAGCTCCATGCTGGGAGGTCCTGGGTCAGACCTCATTTGTCCTCAGTGCTAATTACCCTGGGGATGCAGATTCAAAGGGAAACCAGACTCTCCTCAAGGGCTTCATCGTTTGAAAGGGTCCTCCACCATCAACCCCAGGCACTCCACAGCCCAAATCGCTGTGCACAGAGGTGCCTCCAACCCCAGCTGGGAGATGAGAACAAAACAATGACAAGAACACCGCAAAAATCACAACAGGGCCTCCTTTGGAGCTTCTCCTCACCTGGAACAGCAGCCAGTTCACACCAATTCACAGATGACACTAACAAAGGAGCCAGGAAAACTGTGCTAGTTAAAATCACAGGATCACTGAGGTTGGAAAAGACCTCCCAGCCTACGAAGCCACCTTGTCCCCCAGCCCAGAGCTCTGAGTGCCACGGCCAGTCCTGCCTTGGGCACCTCCATGGCTGGGCACTCCAACCCTCCCTGGGATAAAGACATTTTCTCACCTCCTTGTACACTGAGTGAGAGTGGAAGGACAATAACAATTCTGGAGTATTTACAGCCTGAGAGAGTCGGGTGAAGGCTGTACAGGTGACTACATGGACACCAGACCCAGAAGAACTCAAGATTCCTGGGTAATTTGGTGCCTCTGAAGCCAGAGACAGATTCACCACCATCACAGAGTTTTGTCTTCAGGAGTCTGAGAACAAAGCCTCAGGGGACCGGATTCCTTCAATCTCCTGCCTCATGAAGTGTGGAGTTCCAGACTGAATCAATGAATGACTGGTTCAGATATCTATGTCCAAAGGCAAAATGAGAACTACTTTTGCTGTATCACTGCATTTTTTACAAAACAAAGAGCACTCAGTGGATCTTCCCATCTGCTTTATTCCCTGCTTGGAGCCCCTCAAACCTCACAGAGCTTCTGAACAACTTGTGTGTTTAACACGAATACCCTGAAGAGCTGTTGAATTGAGACTCAGGAAGTGTCAAATATAACCTCGTGAGAATTTACCTAGAGGCAGAAGAGGGAGATGAGAAACAAAACTATTTCCATTTTTCCTTACTAGAAACAGAAAAATATCAAAGTGTTTTGCATATATTAAAACTGAGCAGAGATGCCTTTAAACTGCACAGAAACTTCAGTTTCACACAGTTACTTAAATCATATTTTCATTCCCATTCTAATTGCCTCTCTACAGTATTGGTTTTCTTTAAGACTGAATATTGTCAGGAACAAGAGATTTCCAGGGAGTAAAATGGAGTTGCACCTGAGAACTGACAGAAGTGAGAAACCAGTCCTTCCTTTGGATCAAATGGAAGCACACAATCATTAATTTACTCTAATTAGCCCATGACCTCACACTGCTACAGAAAGTGCTGCCAGCTCACAGTAACTGAGTCACCTTCAGTGGGGGAAAAAGTAAAATAGAACATTCATCTGCCTTTCCCAAGATGGAGCTCAGAATAATCCACATATGCAGGTCTTTGCCCCTTAGAGCAATTTTCTTAGGGAAAAAAGGATTTCTGTCTTAAAACTCTACGAAATTGTCTTGAAAACAACCCAAAGAGCTCATTTCCCTGACAACATGGCAAAGGAGCGTTAATTGCCATTATGTGGCTGCCTAAGGGCTGGCAGTCACTGCGTGTGAAATGGATCCACACTGGTGATATGTATTTGTACCCCTTCCCAAAAGAATTCCCCCCATGGCACATTCCCAGGGAAAGAGAAATTCTCCCCAGAAAGTTCTCTATAATCTGATCCACTTTATCTTCTGAAAGGAAAACAGCAACAATTCTTCAGCAATTACATTTTTTTCCAGGGGAATTATCCAGTGATGGAGACACCCTAGGACTGCAGTCCCTCCCAGCGTAGTCCTTGAAGGGCTGAAACCCAAATAAGAGGATGCCTGGGAGGGGAAATTAAGGAGGATACAAATAAAAGCATTAAGAAGGACAAATGGTCTGTTGGTAGGAAGGCTCCTGATGAAAGGGGGATTATGATGATTAAAGAAATTGTGAGAACAGAACTTTAAACAAGGAGAAAAACTCCCCATGTTACAAGAAACAAAGCCAAACAACTGTCCTGGCAGGGCCATCTCCCCTGGGCTCCATCTCCACTGGGCCCCTTACATGGCAAATCCCTCCCAAACCCCAGCCCGTTGTTTGCATTTCACGTTACTTTTCAAGGGAGCACAAGTGCTCTGTACATCTTTGTGGTTTGCTCATGTTTCCCTTTTATCTCAGGGAGTTTCACAGTTATTTTAAGGTCTTTTGGGGACAAGAAGCACAGCCCAGCTTGTGTCTCTTCCATGGCTTTGCCAAGCAGGCAGTGAGTCCTGTACCCTGGCACCAACACCTGATCCTCCCTGCTCTGGATCAGGTTTGCCAGGACATGGAGCAGCAGGTACAGGTGGATGTATCCTGCAAAACAACAGGGCCAGAAAACAGCGTTCAGGGGAATAAAACGTGGTTTTGTTATGAATGGTTATAATTTTACAGTAAATTAAGCTAATAAATCACCTCAATGTACAGAGGGCCAAAATTCCTCTCCTAATGGACATGCTCTCCCTGCCCTGTCTAATCTGTGTGAAATACCAGCTCCATCCTTTCATCCATCCATGGAACATCCCGAGTTGGAAGGGACAACCTCAGACTGTGCTGATAAATCAAACTGCTGCTTTAAACAGAAAAACATCACTTTGCGACTTTGTCATGGGCCCCTTCTCTCTGAGAAGCCACCTGCTCCCCCCCATTGCAATTCCATTGCACTTCCATTGCTGGGACAGCTCTTGGCCTGGAATGATGAGGCAACAGCACCAATGCATTACTCCCAGCTCTCCACATGCTCATCAGCTATTTAACCAGACAGCTATTTTTAGCTCTGCCAAGCAATCAGGATGCTGTTCACAAAACACTCTACCTTAAAATAAAATTGCTTTCCTCAGATGACACTGTCAGGCTCTGTTCTTTTCACCTTTAATGTGAAACTTCAAATAAAAAAAACATAAGGGAGTCTACTGAGAAAGTAAAGACTGTTCTTAATGGTGGAGAGAAATGAGGGTGTAATAGCCTACATTTTACTTTAATGATACCAAGTGATTATCTTGCGTGAGAAAGACGTTGAGCCACAATGGACAGAAGGTAACAGGGAAGAAGGAAATTGGTCAAGGGTAAGGAAAGGAGAGGCACTGTGTTTTGGGGAGGCCTCGGAAGGAGCCCTTGGAAGGAGCCCTTTCATGGCTACAGCCTCAAACCATGAGAGCTGCAGGGGCTTTAAGGGTCCTCACTGCTCACAAGGAGCCTCCTGCCCTCAGAGCCACTGGACTGCCCAGAGCCTCAGAGCAACTCTCACACCCAAAGCCCAGCTTTAACAACACAATTTCGAACACCAGTTTTTCTGCCAGACTCTTACCCTGTTAGAACCTTTGCCTCCTCCCCTCTTGATCCCTCAGATCCCACACAAATGCTCTTTCGCTCTCTCCCGCTCTCTAAAAGCTGTTTTTTCTCGAGCTATCCACTCTCCCTAATCCCCACAAGCTCCGGCACTTCCATCTTCTCGGGTTGAGGATGAAGGGGCCGACGGGAGGTTTCAAGAGATTTGCAGCCGAGTGGGATTCCCGCTCTGCTCTCGGGGACGTGCCTGCAGGCCCACGGAAAGGGCACTGAAGGCAGGGCTAGTCTGGGTGGCACAGAGGCTCACTGGGACAAGCCCTGGGGCTGGCACAGAGTGACACACTCACGGAGCAGGACAACAAAACCCAAAACTGCAGACCAAGTGATCGGTGTCTCTCAGGACATCAGCTGAGGAACTGAGCGATGAGGAATGTTACATTTGTGTTACTAAAAACCAGAGTGGGCACAATTAACCTTGCAAGGTGACAAGAGAATTCTTTGCTGTATCACAAGTCACCCTCAGCACAGTTTTTGGCTGTCACACAGTCCCATTTGCAGAAGAGATTCATCTTTATCTGGAACTGTAATTGAATGCCAGTAGTTACCTTGGTGACATTTAAAAATCTATCCCTGTGCTTTGCTGTCAACACTTCATAATACAAGAAAGTGCCTCATGGAACAAGTCAGAACACAGCTTGGGGAATAGTTCCTATGACAACTACAAGGACCAAGGAGGTGGCAAAGATCCCCAAATGTCAAATGGACAGCAGCACACAGGGAAAGAAAGTCCAGGCTGAAGTCAGGGCTGCTCCTAAAGCTGTGCTGAACTGAGCTCAGAGCCCAACTCCAGCCATTTGTGTAATTAAACAGTCTCTAATTCTCCAGGTACTTTCATTTTTACCGAAATTGCCAAGAACCCTGGAATTTATGATGCAGTCAATCCAACTGATTTCAGCAGACCTCTGCTGGGACCAACCATTCAGAGGGAGGAAGAGCCCCACTGCCCGTGAACATTGTTTGTTGTACTTCAGATATTAGATAAGGGTGGGAAATTTAAATATCAGTCAAAATAGAGGACTCCCGTTCTGCCTGTGACAGAATCCTGGAGCAGAGGGCACTAGCACCACATTCCCCCTTAGCATTTGCACATTTGCTGTCCATCAGACACCCAGGGACAGCTTCGTTTCCCTGTCACTGGCTCACAGCCACGTGCTCCAGGTCCCAGCGAGAGCCAGGGGAAGAGCGTGGCTGAAGGAGAGCCCTGCTGAGCAAAGCCCCACTCAGTCCTTCCCTCAGGACTGCCCATCGCCAGCTCTTCCTCCTCTGTTCTTGCCTTTTCCTTTCACTTTGCTTGACCTTTCCAGCCTCTTCCAGGTTTTTCTGCTTCCTCCCAATTTTCTCAAGCAGCAAAGCCTCCCCAGCGCACAGACCTTGAGCACCTCCATCATCAACCACCTGGGGCTGTGCACAGAAGCATCTGCACCATTGGGCCCTAAAGCAGAGAATTCTCTTTTGTTGTCTCTAGCTATCCCATAGCTACACTCTAAAGTCCTCAATCCAACTCCCAGGACACAAAAACCAGTCTTGTATGCTCTGAAGATAAGGCTGAACTTTACAGCTGCTCTTGAACTGTCAGTAGAAGCCATTCAGTGGAAGAGTGCATTAGAAACCCAGGGGTTTTTTTTATTAAAGTGTTTTCTACACAAGGGTGGTGGGCCTCCCTAAATACACACGAGTGGAGATATGAAAAGGAAAAGGGCACTTGTCTCAATTAGAAAAGGCAACAAAAACTGTGGCTTTTTGGCACTCTCTAAAGAAGTGAGAAATTTTGCCACACTTTCATTGGAATTTCAACCTGAGAAGAAGAACAAGAGCAAAACTGATAATAAAAACATGCCTGGGAAAGACAAACAAGGTAAAGGAAGAGATTACAATCTTGCCCTTCAGTAGAGTTCTTTTCACCTTAAATCCACTCCAAGTAAAGATAATCTTGCCGCTGGAAACCACAAAAGAGAAGTTATTTGCATGCAGAATAGGCTCACAGAAAATTAAACTGCTGTGGAAAACTAGAGCTTATTATGCAAGAAATGTGATAAGCTACAACATACAAAAAATCCTCCTTGAGATCTGAGCAACATGAGCTAAAAATACCTCTATTGCATGTCATTTACAAATTCAAAGGGTTGTTTAGGCTGTGTTTAGATTGTGATCAAACAACACTCAATACATTTTTTTTTCCACTTATGATTAAAGATAGTGCTGGATTTTAGGTGTTCTGATTGCTTTCCTCACTTCAGTTTTATTTCCATTTTTAATTTGCACTCGCTGTTCTCTGCACCCTCCCTGAGGGCAAAGAGCAGCACTGGGAGGGGACCCAGGGACTGTCTGGCCACTGTGGCATTGGCCACTCTGGTTCCTGAAGGGACAGCAGCAATGGCACAGGAGCAGCCTGGGAAGGGCATCCCCGATTCCCACAGCCCAGGGCTGAAGACACTGCACTCCCAGCCTTTTCCTTTGTTCCCTCTGTGTCCCCCACATGTGCTTTTTGCAAGGCCCAGTCACCACCTGCACACCCTTCCCTGCAGTCCCCAGGGTGTTCAACGTCACAGATCTCTCTTGTGCCAAAAAGGTTTTACATCCAAAGCTTCCCAAGACTCCCAGGCCCTCGGCCCTCCACTGGTGCTACCCCACCCAGGGCACCCTCATTCCCAGGAAGTGGCCCAGCACTGGGGGGGGTGACAGCCAGCACAGGGCAGGTGTCCTGGAGCTGCACACCAGAAATGCTGTGCAGGTGCATTAAGAGTCTCAGCACAACCCTTCAAACTTTCCATTCTTTCCAGCTGCAAAGAAGAGAGCTCAGCCCTGTGATGAAAAATTCTTGAACATAAATTACCATCATTTCTCTGTTACATAACATGATTTATCCAAAGCATGCACTGGGCTCATTCCAGTTTCCACTGAAGTCAATAGAATTATAATTGTTCAGCACCTCTGAAAAATCAGGACATGCTTATTCATGGGTATAATTTATGGTACTTGAATTAGAACATTCTGTCCTTAAGTTACCAATGCAGAATAGGATGGTTTCTTACTCCTTCCCCTTCTTTAAGGACATTAATGGAACAACACTGGAATTTACCCCCCGATCATCAGTGCCAGCCTAGAACTAGTCAAACAAACCACAACACCAACCATCTGACCTAATGACTCTGGAAATCGATTCTGCCCATCCACGAGACCAAATTGGCTCCAGCCAATATCTCTGCCTGTGTGAGCCCTTCCCAACGTGAGGTTTCAGAAGGGAGTAACTGCTAGAGATGGTTCAATGCAAGAGTGTTTCAAGTCACTCATGAAGAGCAGCCGTCCTCTAGCAGGGCCATCAGGAAAGCCACACCAGCAAGCAGCAGAGTAGGAAGTGTCCTGTACTGGGAGCTCTGCTCATCCTCACGGCCACCTTCTCAAGTCCTCCTTAGCTGCCCCTCTTCACCTGTCCTTTGGACAGAGCCTCCGTTCCTTTGGGGTGTGCTCACAGAGCCTTTGTTGGTAGCTTTGGCTGATCAAGCCTGGCAGTAAAAATCCAGTGCTGGGTTTTCTGTTTCTTCAGAGCACAGCAAACGTGGCACTGTGCAAAGCACAGCTCAGCCTTGCTCCAAGCCCCTGGGCTCTCTCCCGAGGCACTGAATTGAGGCGACTGCTCATCTCAAGCATCCCTGGGGGGTAACTCCTGGGTTACTCCAGGATGCTGAGGAGTTTGGGACTGCCGCACCACCCGGATATCCTTAACCTGCACCCTGCAGGTGGCACCAGGTCAGCCCTGCCACAGAAGCACTCACTCCCTCACAGCGTGGGGAGAGAGGAGAGAAGTGAAACTCCCGGGCTGGGAATACACCAGAGCTGGTGGGAAGATGATCTTTTCCCTACCGCAAATTCACAGCTCTTTTCTCTCCAGTCCCTGGGCCCCACACAGGAGGGGCAGATGGGTCCTGTCAACTCCTGCAGCACTGAGAACAGGGCTGTTACCGGAGCCCAGGAACAACAGCCTGTGTGTTCCCATTTCTAGGCCAAGTTTCAAATTTCTTCAGAAAACAGGAGGCCAGGCTAATCCTTTTGCCTTTGAATCCCTTAGAGGAAGGGCTGCCTGATGTGCTGGTCAGGCTGACAAAGGGACACAAACCTGGCCCCACTCACGAGTCTGGTCACGACCAGACTCATGCCAGGTCCATCCCACATCCCCAGGCTCAGAAAATCAAAAGGACTTCACAAGAGATCTATTTGCAGGTGATCAGACAGCATGAAATTCTGATTAAACAGAGCTGGCATATACTGTAGAAGAGGTCAAAAACCCCAAAAGCAGCACCAAGTTTTGCAATTGCAGCATTTAAGTTAAAAATACCAGGCTGGGAGAATTACATAAACTCAATTTTTTTTCCCCAAGTTCCTACACCTAACAGTCCAAAATGACCTAAACCACACAGCATGTCTAAGTCACCTGACAAGAATTCTGAAACCCCTCAGATGTGATTTCTTTCCTTCATTCACGCACCTCAGTAATCTGTGCAGAGACACCCAGCAGCACGTGGTGAGAAGGTACCAGCCTTCAGCAGGAACACTTGTTTGAGAAATGGCATTTCTGGAACAATATCGCCCAGTTTCTTGGCTCTTTCCTCCACGTCTTCCAGCACTGGGGCTACCTTTGCTCCCTGCCTTGCCCAGCTCCCCGAGGAAACAAACACATCCCTACACCGAAGGTCCATTTAATGGATGCATTTTTCTTTGGAAATTCTGTTCAGCCAAGGATCAGAGTTTACAGATGTCCCTCCAACCCGAAGGCAAATAAACTGCAGCATTCAGCCCAACGCTTGGAGAGCACAGTGGGGTCACCCCCATCCTCTGCTCTGTCAGGCTCAAGGACACAGTGTGAAGCGTTTCCAGAACACTGGGCACATCCAGGCTGTAAGAAGGAACACTCCTGTCCCTGGGGAGGCAACAGAGACTTGCACAAAGCCTCCTTTTGCACCTCACTTTGCATTTGTGCACCACAGCCAGCCCACATCCCTTCATTATGACATCTGAATCCTTGCACATTCTGCAAAACAAGCCATGTTAACTCGTTTTTCCACCACCGTTCAGGAACAACTCCCTCCTCCAGCCAAGCAGCACATGGCCTTTAAGCCTGGGCCCCAAGGGCAGCTCTGGGCTACAGACTGGATGACAAAACTGGAAAAAATATTGAGAAATTTCTACTCTGAAGTTGTTTCCTACAAGATTTCAGCGTGAACTGGAAAATACAATTAGCAAAATTAAAAAGCTTTTTCATCTTTCAGCTAATTCACAGAGAAGACGGATTTCCTCACACCCTACTTGATGTCTATGAGACCTGTAGGATCTGTGTCTTCCTCAAAGGCCTCAGACTCCTCAAATGTGTACATTGTGCTTGCAACAGCTTCCTAGAGCTGCAGTGTGATGTACTCAACCATAACGCTGTGACAATATTTAACTTCTCCATGGGAGGAGGTGTGGGAATGCTTTGTGGAGCTCAGTGATTCACCAAAGGAGGGTTGGGAGTGCAGAAACAATGGGAAATTGTTCTTTTACTATTGCCAACCCATTACTACAGCTTTATCACGTGCTCAGGTAATGCAGCACTCAACCCATAAAAGACAGGGAATCCTTTACATGACCCCCCCAGCATTAGCAAACTCACAGCATCACTCACATCATCCCAGCAGCACCTGCCCAAGAGACACAGCAAAGCCCAGACAGCAACTGAAGGATCTTCTCCAGCTCAGCCTCAAACCTGCACCAACAAGGCAGTCTGATGTTTGCAAGAGAAGACACCTGTGCTTGGAGTAGCAATGGGGGCACTGATGATCCTTACCTTGGTGGCACTGAAAACTCCACCCCTGAGCCTTGTTGGTGGCACTTCCATACACAACAAGCTGCCTTACTCTGAATGAGCTTCCACACCCACCGTGGCCTTTCTCCACACCCAGCAATCTGATGCCACCCCTTGACCGGCAGACCCTGCTTTGAGAGGTCCATCTTACCTGGCAGAGAGGGGCTCTGGGTGCACCTGACTTGGGTCAGCTGGGTCCCTACCAGATTTGTCTGCCAAGGTGCCCCGTTCCCCCCGAGATCCCTCAGCCAGGGTGACCCTGGTGGGGCTGCCGTGCTGGCACAGGCACACGGGACAGGGGCCAAAGCAGAAGAGCAGAGCCCAGCACTGTTGCTGAGCTTCTCCCCACTCTCCAGGAGTCGCTCTGGTCCACACCCATGGCCCGCATTACAAGTGTTTCGGGGTTGGAAGCAGCCTCATTGCGCCCTCCAGCAGAGCAGAACACACGGTTGGACCCCACGTTAGAGGTCTTTTCCAACCTAAATGATTCTATAAAGAACCAGACTCAAGCCTTGCTTTCAGGAAGCTGTTTCTAGAATGTGACTTTAAAAGAGCCAGCCAAAACCCTCTCCCAGTTTAAGTCCCAGTGGCCATTAGGGAGAGCCTGAACGGTGCAGATGGTGACTCATGATACTATTTGTGATTTCTTTTTTTAAATCTATAGAAATTCTATCCACAGAAAACCAAAATTAACTGATTTCCCACAAAATTAAGGGTCTCAACAAACAGTTCAGATACAACTATTATAAAAATCCCTCACGTCCTGCATAATACAACATTTGTGTGTCCTTATTGCTGCTCAGGGCAGGCAAAGCCAGCAGGTGCTTCGAGCAGAAGACATCCAGGTTCTGCCCATTCCCAGCTGTGTCACCCTGAGTACAGTGACCTGTTCATTGATTCCAACACAGGTGGGTGGTTTAACTTGAAAAAAACTAATATTAGGCATCACGTGTCACAAAGTAAACTTTTCACAGGGAAGATGTTTCTATAGTAACTCCTGTTTTTCTAGCAACACATTTGGCATCAGGGTTGCCATAGAAACGGGGCTATAGAGACGTGTTCCCCAAATAAGCTGTCACAGCTTTTCCCCAGGCTGGTGCGCTCCCTCCATGGCAGCCCAGGGGAGCACAGCACCCTGTGCCCACCCAGGGGCACTCCTGGCAGGAGTTACCCTCCAACAGGAGCGTGACTGTCCCTGCCCACGGCAGAGCAGCACTGCCCCAGTGCAGTTTCACGACCACGTTTTCCAGGAGCGAGTGAAATGCTGGATTCTGGATGAGGTTACAAATCCAGAGGACTCGGAGCTGTTGTACAGGAGGGTGTCAGTGAAACCCCCTCTCCGGGCGGTCAAACCTCATCGAAACCTTGGGGTGTTGCTGGCTCCTGTCAAAGGGATGTCAACTCGCTCCAGGGAGAGAACTGCCTCTCTCTGGCTTTGAGCATATATTCAGGCTTCAGCATTCCCAGGGGTAACATACAGACTCCCACTCACCTCGAAGGAAAGTCTGCAAAAAGATCACAGCTCTAATCTGGCATTTACATAGTAGCTGGGATTTTAATTACTATTTGTTCAGGTCCTTCCCATTCATTCAGCAGCAGCCAAATGTACACCTTCAGGACCATCACTGCTCCTGACCTTTGCTTTGCCTTCTTTCCCACTCTTTCACTTCTCTTCCCTGAAGTGGTTTTCCCTCACAGCTCCCTCCACTCCTAAACTCCCCAACCCACCAAGAAGTAGATGCTAATTTTCATTTACATCATCAGCTCCCTCAGTCTTTACCTGTTCCTCCTACTTCAATGAGAGCCAGAGAAAACCTGGTGAAACAGCTTAGAGCAATTTATAGGGAAGGAAAAGAAGGAAAAGAAGCAATTTACTCAAGTGCCATTATGGAGAGGTCCCAACTCAAAATCTGCTTTAAAAAAATCCCCAAAAGTAAAATAAAAAAAGACAAAATACAGGATGCTGAGACCTGGAAACTGAAATTCCCCTGCAACTCCACTCCAGTGGCGGTCTAACACCTTTTAGCTGGGGGAATATCTGGGCTCACAAGGCACCTGCTCCAGCACTGTACAATTCCTGCTTCCACAAGTACTGCCAGTCCTGGTTTACACTCTCAGTGTGTCCCCTGTACTCAGGATGTTGAGAGGCAGAGTTTGGTGCTGGCTCATGACATCTAAACTTAGTCCAGGGGAAAATAAGTGTCAATCAGGGTGTTGTGGAGGTGCTGTGCAGGTGGACCCAGGGGAAAAACCCTTTCTGCTCCACCGCTTAGAGTGATCTACAAGAAAACATGGGACTGGGGTTATGTGATCAAAACCTGGTTTTCAAGCTCATTCTCCCACCTGCAGCAGCACTGGTTGGAGTATTTTAAATTATTTAATATTTCTAACTATGCAATGGCACAACACTAAGTGTGACACCCTCCACATTTCACACTCTGCCCCCTCCTACCTGTTACGAACAGAAGTTGCAGGGACACAGCTCTTGGTACCTCACTGAGGTGTTACAACAAGACAGTCCAAATTAACTGCCTTTAAGGAATGATTCTCATGAGCAGAGTGATCGTGTCCCTGTTTCCACTAAAGATGCACCAGTATAACCTAAACCAAACCTGATAAAATTTACCTGGGATAACTCCTACTGGGGTTTTGAAGGAGCCACGTGTCAGGCATGATGGGAAGGAAACATCTGAACTTTAAAAAAATACCACCAGAATTCCTAAACAGCATCATGTGGGCCTGTGCAACAACTTGAGAGTGACCTTAAAATTCCTTTGCTGACAGATTGTGAGTTACAGTGAATTTTACTAATTCATATATACAGGTCTTGCTCACCCTGGCCTGTTCGCTTGCAAAGCCTTAGGCTGGAATCTGCTCAGGCCAGGAGTTGTTCGCACATGCCCAGGAAATGCTAAATATAAACAAGACAATATGCAGACAAATACATTTTTATGAACTTTTTAGGTCAAGGTCCAAGTCCTCCTTTGCCCCTAAACAGACACAAGTCTAGGAGCACTGCTGTGACTTCAACAGCCAGTGAAATCTGCAGTCTTGCCATTGCTTTTCTCCCTCATGCTCTGGACCTGTGGGTACTGCCCTGCTCGGCTCCTCCTCCCACCAGCCCCTGGGGTCACCCCAAACGAGCACAGGGCTCAGAGCTCACACCCCCTCCCAGTGACAGAGAGCCACTGATGGCCAGGGCTGGGGAGCCAGAAGAGATGAGCCCAGTCCAGAACATTCTGAACCTGGAGCACTTGGGAACCGATTCACGTCCTCACTGATGAAGACAGAAGACAAGTCTCACTAGAATTCAATAGCCCTTACCTCATCATATTGCTCCATAGTTCTAAATATCTCCTTTTGAAACAGAGATAAAAGAAGGTCTTTGAATGCACATGTATTCCTTTTTGTTTGTTCAGGGCACAGCCTCTTGATAAAGACCATTTCCTACGTGCCATTCAGACACTTTAATGAATTAAGGAACAATCTGTAAATCAAGAATTCCAATGGGATCATTTCACTGTAACCTTTCCAGACAGTGGACAGACATTTGGTCAAAAGAGCCAAGAAGAAATGGAGTATAAAACCAAAAAGGTCCTAAGTTATTCCCACCAAGAGACTTCCCAGATTCCACAGTGTCACCTAACACTTCCTCTGAAGTTCAGAATTCTTTCATTCAGTTATAAACTGAATCTAACTCACCAAAATAAAAACATACTGGAATTACAACTAAGGCCTATTTACCTTCTGCTTTTTAACTCCATCTCAAAAGAGGCAATAGCTGAACATGCCTTAGGGCAGGAATCCATTCCCCGAGCACAGCTGAGAGAACAATATAATCACAGGGAAACACACATTTACATTTTAATCACATTATGCAGGAGCATTAGCTTGTCCAAGGATTGTGATTTTGGCATCCAAGGTCACACTAATGAATAACATCAACAGAGGTGAGCCACCAGATCTGGGTGTGAGTTTGAATGTGCAAATATCCAGATGTGCTGGAGCATCTCCCAGCTGAGATCCAGTGACTGCTGCAGCTGAATCACTAATGGCCAGAGCTTTACTGTCAAACTACAGCGATGCCAAGGGCTGCACGGCCACAGGGAGCCCTGTGGATTTACCTCACTAATGCAGCTCTCAGGCAGTGTTAAAATCTGCGTTCAGCCCCTGGAGAGGCAACACCTCATTCAGAGATTGCAGGTACTCCAGCCTTTGGCTGGCACAGGTGAAGGCGTTAGACACGTCCTCTGTGCTCACCTGAGGACAGCCTGAGCCTATTGTTAGATCACTTCGCTCAAAGTCCAAGTCAAATTCCAAACATTTGAAAATGCTTCCTAACCTCCAAACAGGATCCATCTATGCCTCGTCCCTCCTTGGGCGGGGGGTTGCCATCCGCGACACCAAACGTTCTGCGCCCCACGGTCTGGTTTGGGTTGGAAGGAAGACACCTGCCCTGAGACAACCCCTTCGTTCTCCCAGGGGAAAAAAAGAGTTCTCGATCCCTGCCCAGCCGACACGTCAAGCTCCCTCTGTCCCCACTGGCAGAAGATCCCGCGGTTCCGCCTCCCTGGATAATTAGCGCAGCCTAATTAGCGGCTGAGCCCGCTGCTGCCAGGCAGCAGGTCACCCCGACACTGCCGTGTCTCACAGCAGCTCCGCGCTGGCGCAGCGCTCCGCGGCCGCGCGTACCGCAGGTCAGCGCCTGAGCCGTCCGTGATCTGCGCTGCTCATTAAATCAGGGAAATGAGAGGGGTGATTAGAGCTCTGCTCCTTAACCAGGCGACAGTCAGGGCTTACAGAAACTCCTCTAACAGCGCGGAAGATGCCCGCAGGACAAGAGCCGAGTTTGGTGCTGGGAAGGGCAATTTCCTACAGTAATGAGGAACCAGGAAAAAAATAATCACCCTCTCAAGGCACAGCAGTCCTTCAGAAGGGGCCCCTTCCCTGCGCCTCCCTGCAGCTGCTGCTTACAAGTTGCTAGAAGCAAATCCTGTAACAAAATTAGCTTTTCCAAATGGCAAAAACAGAAGGTGGCAAACCGTGACATATTCCCAGGCTCATACACCAACAAAACATCCTGAAAGCGATTTTTTTATTAGGAAAACTTCAAGCATGCAGGCTGGAAAAGTAGTTACAGTCTTAATATGGTTGAAAACTTCTACCCTGAAGTCCAATCGCACAAACAAATAAAATAACAAAGCAAGTGACATTTCCTATTAGCAATCTCCACTGGTTAGTTTTGCAACTCTTGAGAAGCAAACTAGTTAAAAAAAAAAACAACAAAAATCAAACCTATTTTGAAAAGATAGTGAATAAATTGGATGCCTGTTAAGCCCTGATTGCTTCTTAAATATTTGACTAGACAGGAATTTCTTGATAGAAGGAGGTTTAAAGACTTTTTGGTCTGATCCTGTGCGACCTGAATGCAAAGCCCTCTCTGTAAAATATCCCACTGCTTATATGAAGACTCACAAAATGAGGTTAATTACTGAAATTGGATTGATCTCTTCGGTCACTAGACTCAGAATGCAAATATGAAGTGTTCAGTCAGAGTTGGGCCTCTCAGATTGCTCCAGACACTTCCCTCCCCCTCTTTTTTAATTCCTTTTTGAATTCTAGTAAGCATCACAACCTTACAGTGCCCTGGGATAGTCCAGTGATCAGAGGTCACTCGGATATCCAGATCAATTCACCCTCCAAACCTGCAGATACCTGAGCACGTGCATGCCCTGCACAGGTTTTGCTCAAGGAAAATGGGTTATCCCAGGCTCTGCTGCTGCCTTTTTCCATGGTAATTCTGCCCCTGGAGGCACATTACCTTTAGAAACGCCTGTGATGGTGTATATTCAGAATGCAACAAACAGGGGCACGTGCTAATGAAAGACAATTTTACTGTCTTGCAGAGAAGCCACCCAGCACTGCACAAGGAGCTGGTTTGGCAGCAGGAATGTTGCCACCAACTTCCCAGGACAGGTCACCCAGCTTTAGCTCAGTCTCTGCAGCTGAGTGCCAGGTGTTTCTCAAAGTTGAGATCAAGGTTCAAGTACATCACAAGAACTGTAAATAAGTCTCATCAAATCACAAAAACTCTCATGTCAGTATAATTTCCAATAAGCTTGTCCAGAAAAGATTGGCTGCTTTGGGCATACATGTTTGGTTCTAAGAGCACTGAATGCCTGGTAACAAGATGAAGAGCTCTTATAAAGAGAGATAAGCAGCAATAAATTGTATTATGTACTAATACCACCCTCATTGACAGCATTTATCTGCAGGACTAAGGTCTGCACAGACAAAGGGAGTTAAAAGCTCTGTTATCATCAGCAATGGCTTTGTTCTCCCGTCTGGCTTCTGGACCAGAGGGATTCAGGGAGAGTTTCTGACTCCACTGAAATCAATAACAACATTAACTCCACTGGAACCAGGTCCAGCTGCAGCAGAGCTGCTCTTTGACCTGCCCCACAGCACGGGCTGGTAAGGAAACTCCTGACCTCAGAGTAGTCCTTTCCTGCAGCAGGGCCCTGCACTCACATATTACAGATACTCCACACCTATTCCTGGACCAGGTAAGTCCTTCCTTTGTAGGAGCAACAAACCTGCAAAGTCTTCCTCTATCGTCCCATCTCTGGGACCAAGGTTACGCAAAAGGAGCAAATTTGGTCGCACAAGAAAAAGCAGCAGCTCAGACTTGAATTTTAAACTCTCTTACCTGCACTGTGATGCCCTTCTTGTTTAAGCTCCCGGGCTCAGCTCCGCATCAACAAGCAGTTTATGTCCAAGTCTGGTCTATTCAGTCTCTTCTTATACCAGGCACTGCAAATCGATGGCAGAATGGGCTCCATATCCCAGGTATTTCAGAGCACCAAGGTTGGACCTGAATTTTAAGTGTTACTGAAGTTAAAACCAAACCAAAACAACACAAAACAACAACATAAAAAAAAAAACAAACAGCAAAGTGAGATCAACACATGGCATGGAAGAAAGTAGCACCTCAATTTTTTTGGGAAAGAAAAGCTTCAGAGAGCCAAGAGTGAAAAACAGGGAGACAGGAAGAGCACACAGCCCACACACACGATATCACTCACAGCTGCTCCCAATTCTGGGTTAAATAGCCCTGCATGGCTACAGGTGTTCCCAATAAACACAGAAGTAAATGCTGATTTTTAAAGAGAAATCAACGTATTCTTCTGAAGAGCAAGAGAACTTTAAGTCCTTTTTAACAAGAATATATTTAGCTACACTCCAAAATAATCTGAGGATTGTTGAGATAGCCCACTGCTGGGAGTTCATTCACCAATATCCTGCTCTCCTCCAGAATTTGTTTTGTAAGGTTGTCTGAAAGGTCTCAAGAAAAATCTAAGAGACTCCTATGACAAAACCATGTTTTCAAATTGCTGCTTTTAAATCACCTGACTATGCTTTGGATGGGGTGTGTTCCTTCAGGTGGGGACCATTTTTACCCCAAGCTTTTCCCAGTGCTCTCCTGTGAGGACTGGAACACCCAGTCCTGTTTCTTTTCACAGCTCCAAGCACTGCTGGTCCCCTTCACAAGACACTGGGTGTCTGCTTCCTTTAGGGAAGGCAATGTGTATGTGAGGTGTTAAACATTTAAAACTATTTGCTTTTGGTTTTCAGTCCTCTGTAAACAGCAACAATGCTGTAGAGCTACCAAAACGTTGTTACAGAAGGCCAGCATTGTTCAGCATTCCCAGAAAGGCAGAGACCCTCTGCTCCTCGCAGAAGCTCCCTTGAACCTGAACCATTAATGCTGCCATTTGACAGCACCTTTCATTTTCCTCCTTCTTCGAGGCTCTGTGGTGCATCAGCTCATCCCCATAAAGATCAAAACTTCATTTGCAAGACAAATACTGCAAACAAGAAATTAATTTGTTGATTTCGAATGAGAATGGTGATGGCAATTCCAGCTACAAACCCCTCTTAACGCAGTAATTAAATTCTGTTCCACCAGATATAGCCAAGCGTATGCTCTGCCTACACACGGACTGATTAATTGCCCCTGAGGTGACATCATCCACGCAGCAGTGGGGACCGAGCTGTCCCAGGGACAGCAACGGGCAATCAGAGGCATTAATGAGCTGGAGAAGGCACGTCTTGCTGTGGGGAAGGAGAACCTGCTCCCTGGTGCCCTGCTGAGCCCCGGCTCCTGCAGGCTCCTCTGGCTCCCGCAGGTCCCCCGTGCCAGCAGGAGGGTCCCCACCCTTCCCTGAGCCACAAGGGGTGACGACAAGCACAGGATGAGGCTCGGGGCTCTGCTCTGCGCCTCTGTCCAGGGGATGGGTGGAGCTGCAGCCTGGCATGAGGGGCATCACTCACTGCTGCCCTGGGCCCAGGAGGCACAAACACAGCCCAGCTCCCTGACCCTGAGCTGCACCCGTGCTTTCTGAACCAGTGGCAGGGTGAAGGTCAAAGGAATCCAGGCCTGTGCCAGTAACAGCCCATCTAGACACAGCCCTCCACTCTCCCAGGCAACCCACATCAGCATCCATTGCTGGTGGAGATCCACGGCTGCGCTTCCCTGGATCCTCCCACAGATGCAGAGCAACATCAGCAGCCATGGGGACATGGAGCTGCACATCTGGATCCCTGTGCCATGGCTGGCATCCCATGGAAGCAGCAATACAACATTTTTGGTCTTTTTTCTCCCATAAATTCTCCTCTGAGAAGCATTTAAACCGTGATTCTCATCACTAACCCATCCAGCTTCCTTAAACAAGAAGATATATAATAAACAAGGAGGATAGAAGAAAGAAACCAGTGAAGTTCTACAGTTTAGAAAGCGCAATTAAACTACAACAACCCCTTTTGGAAAAACTCTAAATACACATGCAGCTCTTTTGTACAATCAGTTGCTTAACAGCATTCTTAAACTAAGTGTGATCCCTAAAAGCAACACTGAAATTAAAGAGCAAATATATGGGACTGAAGTAGGTTTCACGACAACACTATGGAAGAAAAATTAAAGATGTTGGTCAGAATGACAGGATTTTGTTTAAGAACACGTGTACTGCCTTGTAGCTGGGAAAAGAAAAATTGATTTTCCAGACACTGCTATAAAACATGCCAAGAACCCAGAGTAAACCAAAGAAAGCACAAGCTGCAACTAGATAATAAAGCATCCAAAATTTTCCATGTGTGCCCATTTATGGGAGGAAGAAATTACCCTGCACTTAACTTGGCTCCCTCTGTCACAGGTCAAAAGACAAGAAACGTTTATAGAAAGCAGACTGAAGTATTAAAAGCCATGGGCACAGGGAATTACCAGCAGGGAATTACCAGCCTGGGCCCAGGGACTGGCTTGGCACTGAGAGCCCGGGAGTGCAGCCTGAGGGGCTGTGAAAGGAGGGGAAGGAAAACTCCCCCTGGATGGAAATCCCGTTCCGACCACTGAGGTGACAGGCAATATGGTTATGTGAAAATATTCCGAGTCTCTGTTATTCCAGAGCAAGGCCTTTCCCTGAGCTCGAGGAACTACAACGATATATACTGATACTGCTTCAGATTGCACTGGGTAATCATCTTTTTTTGAGCACAATTTTTAACTCGTGCTACAAGTGATGCAGGCAGGTAAATGTACACTACCCATACACAGAAAGGGCAGGTTGTTTTTTATCTGGATTGCCCAACACTGCTATGACATCGCACCTCAGTGAGGTAAAAGATCTCAGAAATGAAGAACATCCTGTATTTTCATTAATATTCCCAATGTAAATCTGCCAGTCACCACAAGGCAAAGATTTCTAATATACCTAATTAATGCAGAAGTATAAATTCCATTTCCAAAGTGACTTCATTACATACAGTCAGTAATTTTAAGGTATTTAGGCCCTGAAAGATGCAGACAGGCACACACTAAAATGTTCTAAGGTATCTACTAATTACATTATATACAAAATGACATTCAAGTAATTACCCTAATGCTAAGAGGAAAGCTGACTGGAGCTACTAGTGTTCTATTCTCCAAATCTGGCTTTCAAAATTGCTGTTAAAGTATCCTCACTTTTGATGCTGGCCAAAAAATGTGGCACATAATTTACTGCTGACTTGTTCATCGTTATTAAAGCAAGTGCAATAGCACAGACATCTGAGGAAAAGCTGGAAAAGCCAATGTGGTGAGCAGAAAAGAGCTTGAGATGCCCAGCCCTGAGCAGTGCTGAAGAGGGAGGCTCGGGGAGAGCTGGACTGTCCCTCAGACTACCCAGTGTCACTCCTGAGAACAGACCACAGCTTTTGAACTCACACTAAACAATTCAGCTAAATGACGACAGTATCAGCCCAATTAATAAGTCACAGGTGCCGATAAAAATGTTTCAGATTATATTTATCAGTTTCAGACGGGCAAACCACCCCAGTGGTAACACTCTCACCTAGTTCCTAAAGTGGAAATACCCCACTGCCTCCAGGATCACAGAACTACAATGCTGAGCATATTCTCTTCCTTGGGGAACACTCGATGCCTTTCAATATTCCAGCCTTACAGTCATTGCTAATCCTTTCAGATCATTTCTGAAGCTAATAGCTCCCCAGTTACACATGGCCCGAGTACCTACTGAGCAGTGAGTAGCTCGGTGCAGTGGTAGTCCTGGACACGTCCATTCCCCACGCATAAAGGACTTAGTGACACAGTCACCCGGGCCTTTCATTTTTATACAAGTGATCTCAAGCAAAAAGCAAAGAAAAGGGAGGAGAAATTTGCTTCTGACACGATTGCTGTTCAGCCCAGATCTGTGAAAGCAGGGGCTCTCCCGTGCCCCTTGGCGTGTGCTGGAGGGGCCCAGAACCAGCCCGTGTGCACTGTGCCCTCAGGCGAGGCACGGACGGGCACAGCCCCTCCTGGCCGTGCCTCTGGCAGCACTGCCAGGCACTGAAGGGTCTCTGCCAGCAGCACCGAGGCTCTGTGTGCACTGCGGGGCTCTGCTGGCCAAGACCCAGTGCTGCTGACGAGCTCTAAATAGGATAAACCAGAATTCACTGAAAGATTTCTAGAACCCTGCTTGAGAATCCAAACCATGTTGGTTTTATTTCAGTTTACCTTCTACGTCGCTAAGCAAAGATTGCCCAGAAGGTTCGTGATCTGCAGAGGTGCCTCAATCAGCCCCTTCATTTGCATGTTTTACTTTCAACTTCTGAGGAACACTTCTATGCAGAGAAAAATAAATGTTACTTTCATTCTCCTTAAGCCCATTTTTGTACTTTCCCGTGATAAATTATTCTTTTAATTTGGAGTCTGGGGAAGAGACTGAAAAGCTATTTTCTGAAGGCTGGAACCTCATTGTTAAAGTCAAATGAAATCGTCCAGTTCCACAAATTTAAAGTTTTTTATAAGTACAAATCTCCAAAGAAATAGTGGTGGAGCTGTTGTTCAGAACCAGTGCAGCAGGTAGTGATGATAATGAGCCCAACAATGACAGAACCAAGCAGAGATAATTTAGCACACATCCCTTTTTATTATTGCTGCTTGAAATGTCCCTGGTCTCTATAGCAGCACCGCTGTGGATAAATATTGCCTTTGTTTTCCTTCCCTCTGTAGGTAAATTTACCTTTTCCTCCTTAGATAGCAACTGTCACGCCAGACACTGAGTGTCCTGTGGGCCAAATCCATCCTGGAGTGAACCTTCATCTTACAGAGGTGTAGTCAGGGAAGTATGGGATTAAGGAAATTTCAAGTGAACCTAATTCTGTTATCATTATTCCATTAAATGAAAGTGCTACAAGCATAAGAAACCCAAAATCTATGGCCCAGGAAGACCAGAATCAAGCCCAGCTGTTCTGAACTTGGGTAGAACGTGGTCCAAGTGTGCTTTGTAACTTGCCTGTCCGAGGCCTGGGCTGGAAGGTAACACTGCACAGTCTGGGCCTTGGATCTTGTGTGGCACGGCCGGAGCGTCCCCCGCTCCCAGGAACATGCTGGCCAGAGCAGCTGTGATCACAGCCACTGACGGACCGGCATCAGGGAACCGTGCATTCCACCCCTGCCCAGAGACACAGGAGCGCACGAGAGGACCCAAGGCCCGAGGAATGCCACGGGAAACACAGCTGTGCCCGTGGGAAGCCCTCAGTACACGGCACCGTGGAGGCTGTGCCTGCTCACAGGCACCACGACAGGCTCGGCCGCGGAGCTGCTCGGCTCTGCTCCCAACACCCTGTGGTGTTCCATGGCTCCTCCTTCCTCAATGGATTATCCTCTGGCTTCCTGCCACCTCTGTCATAACTGATCACGATTTCAGCTTGATGAAAACCTTGTTCTGAGTCACAGCAGGGAGTAACTGCATCATCCTGGAGGTTTCATTTATACCTGCCAAACTCCAGGCATACGCCACACTGCGAAAGGACTGGAAGTGGTGGGTACAAACAAATTACTCCTGCTGGAAGCTTCAAATGTGCCACGACTCGAGACTCAGTCTTGATGTCTTCGTTTTAGTATGTAAATAATGCAGACAATAAGAAAATTCTATATTCAAGAGGGGTGCAGGTAACTCTGGGACTGATGTGATGGGTCTCTTGGAATAAGAGTTATTTCCTGGAGGGGATTTTCAGAGGTGTTAGGAATTGGTTGCAAATGCAATGAAGCGTGCCCATGGCAGCACACTAAGAAGATATTCCAGAGGAGAGTGGTAAGAAGTCTGCCACAGAAGCACTCACAGGGAATACAACACAGCCTCCTCTGGAATATCATCAGGAGCTGGAATTAACCAGACAGAATGGAAAAAAACCTGAAAGCTTTTCCTGCCCAAAGCAGCAGGAATTGGCATTTGTGGTAGAATGGTCCGAGATTTCAGCATCACTGGAAGGTGAGTCTCAAAGCATGGGGGCAACAGAGCAGGTGGGAATGGGCTGTGGGATGAACAAGGGAGGAATTCTGCTCCTCAGAGAGGCCTGGACAGGCCCCAGTCCCTCATGGTGCATTTGGGCTGCAGCTGTACGTGCAGATAAAACCATTGCATCAGCTCTTAAGGAATAACTGTTGCTCACAGCGGGATCCAGAAGTATTTTCCAGGAATTAGAAGTTATCCATATACTCAGAACAAAGTTCTACTCTGACTGCAGCAAATAATTATTCCTGCCCACAATACAGCATCAGATAGGGAAGTTTGTTAGGGAAGTTTTTAACAAGTCATTATGTGGTGGCTTTCAGAGAAGAGCTAATTGGATGTGTCTCCAGGTCACTCACTAAGTGGTGTTACTTCCAGCTAGAGAGGAAAAGACCAACTGTAATTCCTGTAATTAAACATAAAATCAGTGTGTACTCAGCCTGCTTTTAACCACAAGTCCATAATGACAAGCATTTGTCAATGTACAATTCCACCACTGAAATCTGATCTACAAACCCATCTCCTGGGCAGGGCATCAGTATCTCAGAGTCTCAGATGAGCTGAGCTCCCAAGAGAGACAACATTGTCCATCCAACCTGCCAGTGAGGGTCAGTGAAACCCTCCTCAAGCTGGACCTGGAGCAACCAACCCCTGCTCTGGCCCCAGGAGGGACAGAGGGACAGCTGTGCAGGAAGGGAGGGGAGGGGGACTTCTCTTGGTTCAGTAAAGAGAAAGTGCCAGGGTGTCAGGACAGCCCACTGCAGAGAGCAGTTAAAAACTGCCGATGTATTAATTAAACAAACCCCATTAGCCAGAGCCCCACTGAGCCCCCTGGAGCATTCTGAGCTCCACAGCTGCAAACACAACCTGCTCCTTCTGGCCTCAGAGTACAGCTCTGCTCCATACAGGGCTATATATAATAGAGGCAAATATAACCTGAGTGCTGCCTTCGAAGGGCCTGTCTTCATATTAACATGGCAAACAGGATTTATACCAGACCCCTGAAGAGAACTGGACCCAACCAGCCCAGCAGCTTTCGGGGTTCAGAGCCATGGACATCCTGTAACATTCTTGTTGTGTTTGCTTTGGCAGATGAGTTCAACAAAATGCCAAGGATGAGAAAAAACAATCCTAAGCTTCCCTTTGCTGGAGATAATCAGCCTCAGGGTCTCACCTCTACTGTAGTTCAAAAGAAAGTAGCTCTAGAAACTGACTCTTCACATGCTGCTTGTCTTGCTATAACTATGTCAGCCTGTGAAATTCTTACAGAAATACCAGTGCAGCCTGAGCTAATTTATTCCTTATCCTTCTTGGTTATGTCTACAGTGGTGTAGAGAGAGACTGGACAATGCTGACATGACCAGTCCCATTTCCTCAGGTACTGATGACTGTAAAGCCACAAACCAAGAGGAATGAGACTGCAAAACACACGCAACCAGAATTCAGCACAAAACACCCAGAAGTATATCCGTAAAAACAACTGACTGAATTAATTATTAAAGCAATTTTATACACTCTACACTACAAATTGCAGAACTACCTAAGTGACTCCAAACTATCCCCAGCAAAGCACTTTGAAAATCCCCCACTGCAATTACACATGTTCCACATCCCCTGCACATGACACACTTTCCACGGGAGGACAGTTAAGTCACTTACCAAAATACAGGAGATGGTATCTCTGCACCACACACCGAGCTGATCCTCCAGTGCCCATTTTCCAATTAAATTGCTCCACTGCAGTTTATTTGGCTGTCTGACAGAAAAAGAGTAATGGCCAAGAACCCATTAATATCTTTTTATCAGTCCACCAACTGCTAAACTAAGATTTGATCAGCAATGCAATCAGACCTTGGCATAATAATGACATCCCATTGCACAGATCATACAGAGACTGAAAATATGGAGATTTTTCTTATATTTGAATAAAATAAAATAAACCTTTACCTTCTGTAGTCCTAGAACTCCTGCAGATACAGGAGAGCAGAGTGACCTTAAACTATATTTGTTCCTCCAGAGGAACTATCCATCTGTGAGTTGTTTCAACAAATTCAAGACGGTGCTGGTTTCAGTATTTTATCAGGGGAGTAACAAATGCTAACATTGTTCTTCAGTTCCCAACAGCCACGAGGTCCAACAGAGAACCCAGCTGTCCACACCCCCCAAATCCCGGATTAAACCCAGAAGTGGCCAAAGGGACAGACTGATGGGGCTCCCGCCGGACAGTGCCGCTCGTTGCTTTGGTTAGTGGTGGGCTCCAGCAGCCTGGGCAGCGGGGCCGGTCCTGGCTGTGTGAGCACAAGCAGAATTCAGAGCTACTGACACCACGCGATGCCCAGAGCGGCAGCCAAAAAGCAGGGCAAGCACAGCCCACCACGGCCCGTGAGCTGCGCTCTGCCCACGCCGTGCCAAGGGCTGGGATGGAGCCCCTGGTGCCCAGAACCTTGGGAACTGCAGCAACGAGAGCCTCAGAGTGCACTGCAGACCTTGCGCAGGGCTTACCTGGGGCCCCAGCCCAGTTCCCTCGGACCTGAGGGAGCTCTGCCAGGAATCCCAAGGGCAGAACACGCAGAGAGTTGCCACGGCCAGACTCCAGAGGTGTGCAGCTGAAGGGCTCCCGGCAGGAACCGGAGCCAGGCACAGTTAGAACCAAACAGGAGATGTCAAAAAACAATAGTTATTTTTAGACAAATCCATGAGCTTCAGAAGTTCAGTAAATATGAATGACTAATGCACAGTAACCCACCAGTGAAGAACCTGATTTTACTCTTATGATTTCTACAAGAATTATGTTTAGAGTAATATTTCATAAACTTAATAAGAAGGAAAAGAATCTTATTAAGCAGAAAGCTGGTCTACATTTTCTGGCAATTTTGCTCTAAGGAAGACATACAGCTGAACAATAATTAGGTACAGTAACTGTATTATGCATGTCTTGCTTCTTGTCTATGAGGTTCCATTTCTGAATTAGAAGAATCACACATTGGTTTAACTTTGAATTTATCTATATTGATTTTTTTCACATACTAGGAAAACTAAACCTGTCCATGAGATACCTTACCTGGACTCCACTCCTTTTTCTTTTATTAACTGTTAATGATTTCATCAGCTATTGAATCATACTGAGATTAAATTAATAATCTGAATTTAGAAAGAGAGATGTTAAGGTTCACCATACAGCCATGAAAGCATATGGGAGATATATTTATCAATTTAGAAAGAAAAAAGTATTTTGGTGCTATATACTTTTCAAAAAAAATAGAGTAACCCCAGGGAAGTTTTAGAAGCAGGATCAAAAGCTACAGAGCTACATACAGCTAAAAATTAACCAGTTCCTTTATTATTTTGAGTGGACAGAGCTCACCCTGTCTCACCCACCCCAAGGGCATTCCTTCCACGGGATGCAAAACCACCCTGGAGGCTCCACAGGAACAGAAACCTCCCAGAGAACAAAAACCTCACAGTCTCCAGGTTACAGGGACAGCTTTACATTTTTGTTAGAGATCATGGAATCAAGGAATGGGCTGGGCTGGAAGGGACCTTAAAGCCCATCCAGTGCCACCCCCTGCCATGGGCAGGGACACCTTCCACCAGCCCAGGTTGCTCCAAGCCCTGTCCAACCTGGGCTTGGGCACTTCCAGGGATGGGGTAGACACAGCTTCTCTGGGCACCCTGTGCCAGGGAATGATTTCTTCCCAATATCCAGTCGAAGCCTCCTCTCTGTCAGTTTGAAGCGGTTCCCCCTTGTCCTGTCACTTGAGGCACGTGGGATTGCAGTGGGCCCCGGGAAGCAGAGCAGGGTGGATGGTGAAAAGCCCCATCCCTAGAGTCAGACTGCACTTCCCCACCCCGGCCCCTGGGTTACCACTGCCAAATATTTCCCCTTTTTTCCTTTTCCTACAGAGCTTCAACCACTCATGAAGTCTTTCAACTCACAAGTGCACAGCACAACTCCAAGCCCACACTCCGGCAGCGCTCGGGTGCCGACGGGGCTGCCAGGCACCGTCACCCAGGGCCAGCAGGACAGCGGCAGGAATGGCATCCTCTCAGCTCCCTGCCACAGGTCGGCACCTGCAGTGCCCGGGTACCGCGAGTCTCCTCTGCCACAGTTCCACCCCGGGCAGCAGAGATGGTAATTCCTGGGCAAATGGCCGCTCAGAGACTTCCACGGGGATTTGGGACTGTAATTATAGCAACGACTCTGCTCTTGCACGGAGAATTATCTGCCTGTCTCACTGAGCCTGGGAGCTCTCTCAGGGCCTGTTTTACCGTTTCTTCTCCAGCTGATTCCCTTTCCAAAGGGAAGGTTTCCAGCAGAGAACACGTGCAGGTTTTGCTGTTGAGAGTGTTTTGCTTTGCAGACACAAGAAAGTGCAGAGGGAAGATAAGCGCAGGCTGTACAGGAATGTCACCGGTGTCACAGAGGAACTCAGACCTCTCTGCCCCATCTCCCAGTGTCCCTTCCACTGCCTGCTGGTGCCACTGCAGCCAGGCAAGGACAAGAGGAAACGGCCTCAGGCTGCGCCAGGGAGGTTCAGGTGGGACATCAAGAGGAAAAGGTGTATTCTCCAAACCAGTTACCTGCTCACTTAAACAGCACCAATTCCCCAGGTCCTAATTTACTGGGTAAAATTGGAAAGGATGAGGTTGCTGTGGATGAGAAATGTCAGGATTAAGCCTTTATTGTGTTTATTTGCAGAAATAATGAAATGTAAATCGCTTCAATTCTACTGTATTCCCCCAGCTTTTAGTAGCAGCAATTACAGGAGTCATGCATGATGGCTTTTGCCTAAAAGAGTTTTTCTCATATATTGTCAAAATCATTTTAAAAGCTGCAACACAAAATATATTATTGTATGAATCAAAAGTATTATGACTAAGATAATTATTTCACATCCAATGAATGTATCATGAGTATTAAAAATTGACTGAGCTAGAAAAAGAAATGTAATGGAAGTTCATCTCTTCTTACCTATATTCCTGAACAGAAATAAATGCCTGAAAATTGTGTGCCTGGTCAACTCTGGTGACATTTTGGCAGCTTGAACAATCTGTCATCAGGGAACTGGTAAATTTAGTTTGGAACTCAGGACCTTCTCGCCCTTGAAGTGTTTCGTAGCAGGTTCTGTTCTGAACCAGGGCCATTTGGCCTCTCTATTTCTTTTTCCTGTCCATGACAGACATAAATTCAAAAGGGCTGACAGTAAGAGGTTGTTAATTTGAGAGCCTCCCATTCAAATTGAAAGGCAGTAGGAGAAGGGAAGGGCTGGGCTTGGATTTCTCCAGTTCCTCGCAGAGGGCTTGGAGTCCTGTGTGCCTCAGCCAGTCCAAAGCCACAGCTGCAGACCCACATGAACACCCCAGGAATACACCCACAACTCTCCAGTGCTGAACACAGGAGAGGAACGATGATTTCCTTTGGCTAATCTGAGGCAGATGCAGTAATGAAGTATTTAGGAGCATTACCCACTCTTACTTGTAAGGCTGAACAATACTGCTGCTGAAGCACATGCTTGGGAAGGCACCTCTCTGAGCCTTGCAAGGCTCTTTCAGTTCAGTAACCTGAAAAAAAAAACATGCAATGTTTCTGGAAGTCTGCCAGAGCCATGATAAATAATCCACTGTCCCCGATAGTTTCAACACAGCAGTTCCCTGAAATTCATTTCAGCCCAAAAACCTTCCTCTCCAGTAAACACTCTCACTGCTCTTGTTGGTACACGATAGAAATTATTTAAACACAGCTGAAGTTCTGATTTTACCAAACTGATATTTTGGAATATCAGTATTTTTAAGCCTGCTCTCTGGTTTGTGCCACAGTCACAGTTGCAAGTCTCAGCTGCAAAGGAATCCAAGGAGACAAGAGTCACCTGCAGGAGGAAATTCTCCTCTTTACCCTTTGCTAGGGAGTTAATCACACATTCAGATTAGGCAGGAGTTATGCAAAATATGCAAAACATATGCATGCAGAGGTTCCTCTCCTCACTCCCGCCCTTACAGGATTTTCCAGGGTTGGCTGCAATCTGGGTGGGGGCAGAGGGTGGCCCAGCCATGCACTGGGGATGTAGTGTTGAGGAGGAAAAGCTGCCCAGGTCAAACCAACCCCCTGCCAGGCTGTTCAAGCACATCCACACCTCTGTACTTTTTTAAATTAAAAAGTCTCCTGCCCATCTGTGCTGCTGCCTCCTTTCTCTTCATCCCCTGTTCATTTCCCAGTTTCTTTGTAGAGTTTCTGTTGGTTCTGGTGCCCTGCCCACCAACGTAGCCCACTCAGGCACTTCCCCGTGCCCACAGGTATCAGCACACACTCTCCAGCCAAGGGAGGATCTGCAGAGGGAATATGGGGGAGGTTGGCAGCACGAGGTACTGGAGTAAAATCTCAGGAGTTTGTAAATTAATTTTAGTCACATCGGCCACCTTGCAAACATAAACAGCACATCTCCAGAGCTGCAGATGGAGGAGGGATGTGTTACTCTTCACTCCTTCAGTGCCACGACTAACACGACACAGACGTGCAGGAGCTCGTGCAGGAGCTCTCCTGGGGGATTCTCAGCAAGGACGAACAGAGGCAGAGCAGGAGAAGAGCATCTTCCTGCCCATGCACTAGCACAAACAGAAAAGTGCACAAGGAATGAAACTAAAGGAAACACAAATGTCTGAGGATTTGTTTAATGATTAAAGGTGAGAGTAAGATGTCTAAATTTAATCCCCTCTCTGCTGCAGACCTTCTGTGATCTAATGCAGGCAATTCCAGGTGGGACCCTGCTGACCAGACATGAGCAGCAGAATTCCCTAGGATTCCCTTTGCACTGAACTGGGCCACGACTCACCCATGGAGACAGACACAGTTTATTGTGTACCTTAAGGTGAGTAACCACATTTGATCAAATGCATCTCAATTCGCAATAAAGGGAGTGTAAAGTGTTTAAATTGACACATCCTCCTCAAGCAAGGCAGGTGAGGAAATCTTTAGCATTCCTTGGGAAAAGGCACCAAACCCAAAATCACCACGACCTGCTCCATGTGCTCAAGGGGAGGTGCACTAAGAGCTCTGAGACAGCTTGGAACAACAATTCTGAGGCTTTTAGCCCATCCCTTCTGGCTGGCAGGAGGTACCTTGGCTTTTGTCCTGTTGTTTTTTGAGACCTTTTTGAACCTCTTTGTAGCAGTGTCTGTGCTCTACACTTCCAGCCTGACACTTTGCATACACGTTACATGGCACCCTTAAAAGGCAATAGCATTAAGTTTTGTAAGACCAGGTGAACAATTTGCCATCCCCAATTTCTTCAAAGAATTTTGCTTCTGTCTCTGTTGACAGAGTTCTTCTCAAGTAGATGGCATTTTTATAATGTATTCACTAGGTGAAATTTTCTGATGAATAAGTTCTGTGAGTAATCCTTGGTCATAGCTTGGTTTTGAAAATTCTCACCTTTCAGCTGTGCAGATAAATTTAAGTTCTGTTTGTAAGAGAGGAATTTAGCTTCCTGCTTTGTTTGGGGAGTGAGAGGTGAAAGGTGAAGTTGAAATACCTTGTTTTGCTGGCAGAACTGCCCCTGACTGCAGAATGATGCTGGAATTATCTGCAGAAGCCACAGAAACCGATAGACCAGGATTTCAATGTCAACAATCAAAGGAACAGAAGGAAAAGCAGCCATAGGCTGTAAGAGTAATGAAAGTGGGACTAGAATTTTTCTCCGTGGCAGAGCCAGTTCCTCAAGGAGCACTGAGCAGTAAATCTACCCTGGGAATCCTCGGCCAGTGTGCTGTGCAGTCAGGTTATCCCTGCAGGAAAGCTGATTGCATTCCTCGGTACCCTCAAGGGTACCAATCACTCCTGCTGCCCACAGATGCTCTGTGCTCGTGAAGGATGGAGGCAGACGTGCCTGAAGGTGGACGAGCTCCATTTGCCAGGACAGATTTAATATTGGCCTCAGGCAGTGATCTCACACCTGACTCCTCGTGTCCATATCCTTGACCTCACCTGAATCTGCCAGGCAAGAGTCCAAATGGGGGGGTGAGTTCTACAGTGAGTCCCAAGCAAGGTGCAGGACATTTATATTTACACTGACCATCGAGTAATAATCATTATTGCTCAAAACTGGATTTGAAACCTGCTTACTTGCAATGGATAGTTCTGCTCCCTGTCTGCCTCCTGAGCTGCTCCTGGTCTCCAGATGGTAATGAGATCCTGGTCCAAATAGGGGTGATTTAGTAAACAGTAAAAAAGCCTCTGCATTAATCATAAGGGGTGATAATGAGTTTTCCTTTTGTGCCCCTTCCTGGAAGGATCTGTGTAGCTTGGTGGGCAACCAGAAATCACAGCAATGTGGGCTGGTACATGCAGATCTCTGAGCGTCGCCCCTGCCCCAGGCATGGCCCTGCCTGCTACAGCCAGGCCTGAGAGCTGCTTATCTCATCTTTTCTTTAAATCTTCACTGAACAGATTTACAACCTCCTGAGATTCCAGCTACTTGCACGGTAATAGTTTTGTCTGGTTTGTTTGTTTTTTCCTTGATATCTAAAGTAACCTCTCTAATTGCACTTTAGTAAATTGCTTTTTATCCCATCATTTGTGGTCACGGAGTAACTGTTTACTGTCATCTTTATAAATGTGTTTATACATTTGAAGACAGTTACCATGTCCTTACAGTGTGTTTTCCTTTCTAGATCGAATAATAAATTCCAGCTTTCCTCACAGCTTACATTTCTAAGCCTCTTACACTTTCGGCTGCTATTCTTCTATGTGGTTTGCCTACATCTTTCTTTAAGAGCGCTTGTAATGACTGAAGCTGGAAAGAGTGCTCCAGCCGAGCCTGGCTGGTGCTAAATGGAACAGAAATAACGCCCTCTGATGTCTCAGAGCCGATCCTCCCGCTCCGGGAGCTGGGAGCAGCGCGGCTGCTCTGCAGCACTGCTGGGGCTGCGAGCCACCACAGCCCCAGGCTCCGCTCTGCAGCGGCCCTGCCTGCACTCCTCGTCCGACACGGGGCGGCCCTTCCTTGTGGCACACTACAGACCTTTTCCTCCTACAGGTTCAATGCGTGGAGTAACGACTGGCTCTGCAGTGCACCAGGGTCACTTTAAATCTCAGCCTTGCACTCCAGTGCACTTCCAATGATTGCTGGAATCACAGCAAATGTAAAAGTGCTCTCCATTCTATCACCCAAGTTATTACAGAAAACACTGACCAAAACTGTTCCCAGATTATTCCCTGGGAGACCCTACTCAATATGTCCTTTCTCTTTGACAGCAAAGACTTCTAAACACAGGCTTTCACCAACAAGATTATCACAGACTATCACAGAAAAGTCAAAACTCTCGTTCATTGCACTGTGGTCAGTAAAACCAGTCACCTCCCTGCTGCAAATAAAGACTGAGAGGCTGCTAAGAAACCTTTCCAAAGTCAAGTACAAATCATATGCAGTAGCGGGGAGAAGCAGCCCGAGCTGACAGCCCTCTACACAACTGCTGTTCAACAGCTACGGCTCAGGAATATCAGCACGACTGTTCCTGTGTGCCCACACGATTCTGAACCACCGTCCAATTTAGTTTAGAAAAAAAAAAAAGAGGTATTTTGCTAAAATTACCATAGTATAGATTTTTCATTTGTATTGCCATAGCAACAAAGGACCTTTCCTGAAACGAGACCCCGCAGTGCTCCGGGTGAAGTGCACAGTGGCCACGGTGAGAGGCACCCCCTGTCCCACGGAGCTCAGAGGTGACTGTCACCACCCTGCACGGAGGTGCCGAGCACTGCAGGAAATCCCCTCCAGGAGCAGATCCTCGGCAGGGCAGAGGAAGCAGAGCCCAGAAGTATCGTGGTCTCTGCACCCACGGGGGACAACAGCACACGGGATGGGAGCGATTCCCACTTCATAGTCTGTAAGAGAACTTGAGCTGCTGGTGAGTCCTTAACCCTGCCACCAAGATTTAATTCACTGCTTTAAAACGGAGATTAAACCCACATAGAGTAACTTCCACCCGGACGTCAAACAAATTTCATTAAAAATCAGAGGTGTGGAATACTCCCCAAATCTCTGACAAGTAGTGTGTTAACTGCCGCTGGGCGCTGCAAGGGTGCCCCGGGAATAAAGCCCAGGTTTGGCTCTCCCGGAGGCCCTGCCCTGGCTCGGGGGCAGAGCCGTGACTCGATTCATGCTTCAGTGGACACCTGTGATCCCCCTTCCCCAACAACAATCGCAATTCCCCCGGGGCGGACGAGGCAGCCCAAGTTTTCCCGGGGCTGCCGCCGGCGGGATGCCACCTGTGCCTGGCCGNGATGCTCGGAAAGGCGGTACGCGGTCCGGGGATGGGCCGGGAGCCCCCGGAGCGGGGAGCGTGTCGGGAGGGGCGGGGGGTCCGTGCACGGGTTGCAGCAACAGGTTGTCTCCCGCGGCAGGGATGGAAGAGAGGGACCGTCCGGCCGCGCCGTCATTCCCCGCCGGAGCCGCGCTGGCTGCGCCGCCAGCAGCGGGAGCGGCGCGGCTGCTGCTCCCCGGGACCGCCCGGCTCGTTCCTGCCCTGCCCCGGCCCCGCCGCCGAGGAGGCTGACGAAGCTCCACCATCACCCGTCGGGCTCGGTTCGTGCTGCTCGGGCTTCCCCTCCCCGGCTCTCCCGCTCCACGGGTCCTGTGTCTGCACAGCGCAGGATGGAGGCTTGTGTTTCCAATTTCTTCTGCTTTGCCTAATGTGAAGGTCCTTTCTAGCTTTAATTTTAAAATAATTAAGAGATGTCTTTTACGTTGATGTCTTTAGTGACTTCTCGTTGGCGACTGGCACATCAGGTGAACTGTTCTTGATAGGCAATGTCTTTCTAGCAGACTTTTTTTCATTGGAAAAGACTTGGGGAGGGGGGAAGGACAGGACAGGCATGAAATAACTCTTCCATGACTACATATCTTCATTTCAGTGACAAAATATTTACCTATATAAATAACTATGAAATCCTTTACTTTTAAAAAATATGTTTTAGGAATTGTCTTGAATGTGACTTGCTAAAATCTGTTGACATAAATATGTTTCACAGCAGAAGAGTAAATACAGTTATTCGTCCTAATGTATTTCAGAACATTCTTCTGGGGATATAAGTTATCTGCAGCTATTTCACTTCTGATTATTATCAGTCAAATATGGCTCAGCTCCATAAAACCAAACAGTAACATATTTGACATAATTCAGTTTGTAGGTTGTCATAAGATGCCGTAACTGTCCAGCTCAAAGTGAGCAATACAGAGAGAGCAGCGTGTTTTTTCAGCTTATCTGCTTTTCAGGAGAGTTCTGTTTCCTATTATACATTGACCTTTATAAGTTTTACTTTGATTTGGCTGAAGTGCACTTTGCAAGCAGAGCTGTAGTTTGAGATCAAGCTGTAAAGAGCTGCATGAGTATGGCTTGGAGCATGTCAGGAGGTACCTGATGGTGGTACAGCAGAAATCCTGTGCCAGGAGAGAGCTGAATGTGACACTGCTGGGAATGCTGCCCGGTTAGCTCAGGACAGACTACAGGAGGAAGGATCACTGAACTGTAGAGCAGTTTCTTATGGAAGCATTTCCAGAAAATCACTATCTTCATATTCAACCTGCACCAAAATCTGAAACTTTTGTTGGTTTGTTCTTTTGGGTTTTTTTCTAAAACTTAATTTACAAATGTTAAAAAGCAGCAGAGACGAGTTCCAGGCACTGGAATTGATAGAAGAGTCTAGGGGGGAGTTCTGCATCTTCCTTGCACAATTGTGTTCATCCAGGTACAACTTTGAATTGTCTGCACCACGGAGCAGAGCAGGACTCCTTGCAGGAGCTCTGATTACATCAGAGATGCACTGCAGAATTCAAAATACTGCAGAGGACACTGTGGGGGGGAACAACACTTGCAGTGGAATTTTAGCATGTTACTCATGAGTTCTATTTCTTTCCCTCAGAAGGGCATCTTTAATAATTCTTTTCCCATTGCCTAGGAGTCTGGCATCCTTCCTGAATTTCAGCTGCGAGTAAGGGCAGTACAGATTTCTAATTTGATTTCTTCACCAGACATAATGGATATCATCCTGTGCAGGACAGATTTCTGAAAATATGTTCTGTCTTGCTTGCCATGCACAACACCGCACTGAGAGTCACCAAGAACCCCTGCTACAGGCCAGTTCTGCCATCACCGTCGGTTCCAGAAGCCACGGCAGTGACCAGGGTTGTATAATGTAGTGAGAAACAGTTACTGCCCCAGGAAGCTTACAGACAAAATAGGAAAGATGCTTGGAGAGAAGGGATTTGCCCAAGATGAGAAGACGTTACCAGCAGGAGAGCCTGAAAGCTGAACTGGGCTTCAGTAACTCCCGAGCATTCCAAGGGCAGAATTTTGCCTCAGACAAGGAGGGATTTTACCACTGGGCCTTAACCAGAGAAGAGCAGGGGATTTTACTGTTACAGCATTTCCTTAAAGTTAATCTTGTTTAATTGCTGGGAAAATTGTTGCTGTAGGCTGATGTGTTTGTGTGACCTCATATTCCACTGTGTTGTCTTTAATCCTTAACGCATTTCCTATCAGCTGTCCCCAGTGTCATCAGGCTGCAACTTAGGAAGAAATCAGTTTGCTTGGTTTTTAAGCTCAATAGCAAAAAAAAAATCCGTCCATGAATTAGATCTCTCCCACCTTAAAGCAGTACTGTCCATCATTCTGTAGAGGCACCTTCCAAACGAAAACAACGAACAGACAGAGAAATGTATGGGTTTATTTTTCTCCTTCCTGTCAGGCCACCTTTTTTATTGTCCTTTATTTCCTCCTACTCTTCCCCCATAGATCTGATCCTCCGTGTATCTGAGGCACAGAACATGTAAATAACCATGCAGGGCATCAGCTCCTACGTGGATCTGCAGGCTTGCCAGCTCTGGTTATGGGAAAGGAAGGAGCCACCTTTTATCACTGCAGTCACTCAGTGTGTCACACAGGGGATCAATTTGTCCAATTTATTTTCTTGCACAGGTCCAGAAGGTGGGAGCAAAGGCAGAAATTCTTTTTTCTTTGCTCTGTTGTTTCCCAGTCGCTGTCTCAGGTTACAGTGTGTGTTTGACACATGCAGAACATCTACATTCCCCTCTCCCCATTTCTTCCCATTGTGTCAGCAGTGGATGCGGTGGGAGATCAAACCAGTGACAGAGATGAGCTGCCTCCTCGTTTTTCCTGGCTGAGATCCAAAGGATAAGTTGTTGCTAACCAACATCATCTGGTGTTGCAGAAGAGAAGATGGTTAACAGCTCCCATTTATCCATAGCCTTCTATCAGTCATCATCTTTTTTCTCCTTGGGCCAGCCCTGCCTTAGACATGGTTGAGGCAGAGGGAAAAACACTTGTTTCTAAGTAAAACAACAGTTGCTCTAAGAGGAGGAGCCCTACAGAAACAGACATCGGGTAGCCCTGTTTTCCCACATCAAACTGGAACTCAGGTGGCATTACTGCTGCTCGTATCTTGGGAGTGCTTTCACAGGAGAGCAGCTCTGAGGTCAGTAGGAATGCTTCAGTCATGGACTGTATGGACCTGTTGAACTGTTCTCTGTTCAATGAGCTCGAGTTAGCACTGTCTGTGCCAGCTCTCCCTCTCCTCAGATCCCTTCATTTACCCAAGTCCTGCAGCTTGTCCAGTGGACAATGCCAGAGTGCCATCAGCTGTCATGAACTCCGTTGATAATCCCAGTACTGGCTAGAATTTCCTAGAATGGGACTTTTTAATACAACTCTGTTTCATGTTAACATTCTTTCTGAAAAGCAGACTTTCGGGCCAGCAGGCCTTCACTCCAGTCTTTCTTGAGGCAAGAGAGAGACTGAAATCCATGGAAAGTTGATTTGAGTGCAAACCTGCAGGGTTTTGTCACTGTTTGCACCCACTGTTACTTGCAGAGGAGTTTCAAAATCTCCATCCCTTGGTGGAGGGGACTTTCAGAGTCATAACTCTGTAGCAAAGACAGAGCCACTCAGCAGTACAAGCCAGTGAGCAGTGATAAGGCACTGAGAGCTCAGCACAGTGCAGATTTTGGCACAAGAACAGGTTACTGCCCAAAGAGCTCTGCTCAAGCCACTATCAGTAGTTACAGAGACCCCACTTTGTGACACAAGCACGGTGACAAAGCTCAGCTCTTTGCTTACCTCAGGCCAGAAAATAGTACCACAGCTCTTGGAAGATCCAAGTCATGCCTTGTCCATTCTTGTGTATTCCTGTAGGCTTTCTTGTCCATGTGCCCTAAAGGTAAGTAAAGTAATGATTTCCTTTTAGAAATAGGGAGGATTACATCTCATTAGGAACTGTAGTGACACGACAAGGAGGAATGGCTTCAAACTGACAGAGAGCAATTTCAGATCAGATAGCAAGAAAAAATTCCTCCCTGTGAGGGTGAGCAGGCCCTGGCACAGGTTGGGCAGAGAAGCTGTGGCTGCCCCAGCCCTGGGAGTGTCCAAGGCCAGGCTGGATGGGGCTTGGAGCAACCTGGGCTGGTGGAAGGTGTGCCTGCCTATGGAAAGGGAGTGGAATGGGATGATCTTTAAGGTCCCTTCCAACACAAACCATTCCATGATTCTGTCCAGGTGAGGAATCAGGAAATACCACTCCATCCAAAGCTGACCTGGGCCCATCTGTTTGTCAGTGTGTGAGGAGCTGGTTTGTTCAGTGCAATCCCTCTGGGAAGTTTAGGAGCAGGACTGAGGGAGCACTTCATTGAAAGCAGCATTGTAAGCCCCCATGCAGCAAGGAGAGCCTGTTGCTCTTAAACTGAGGTGCAGTGGTGGTTTGAGCCCTTTGGTGCTGTGTGTTCACGGGTTTTTCTTCTCCAGTAGGTATGTACCATTCCTGGTGTGGTTTATAAAGCTCAGCTTCTGAAAAGGAAGGTTCTGTGACTGAGGAAGTGGCCCTGGCAGGGGGTGTATCCCTGGGGTGTGCAGCCAAGGGGAGGTAAGTGCAGCCAGGCAAAGAACAAAACTGAACTGCTACTGAAGCCAATCAAGTGTGATATTTTTTCCTTTCCTGTGAACTAGAGGTTAGAAAGTCGAAACAGTGGTGCATAATTAATAGCTCTGTATTGCACAGTCTCCTTGATAAATAAATCCTCTTACCAAGTTGATCCCAGCGACTCTGCCCGAGGCTGCAGCTGAGTGTGCAGATGAAGGCCTTGGGGCAGTGCTGCACGGCCCTCCCGAGGAAGGGCAGGCTTCCTTCGGGCTGCCTTTGAAAACACAGAGAGTTAGGGAGGCCAGAAGTTTAACATTCCCAGCTCCTGCTTTTTATACCCACTTGAACTCTGTTCCCTTCATTCCATAGACTCTACGCCAGTGTTGTGTGAGCAGAATTTGAATGGGATTTTCCAAGTTGTTGTTAGAATTTTTTGGTTTCTTGCAGTCAGAGGTAAAGGCACTTTGGCTCTCAGGTGCTGCTCAACCTCCTTTAAGGACAGAGCCCTATTACTGCATATTTGGTGTCGGCTACAACTGAAATAATACCCAAAGTTTGGGAAGAAATCATGTATTTCTTTGCAATCTGTTGTAAATGAGGCCATGGAAAGGGAGTTGCCATGTCATTAAATGTGTATAAACTCTATACAGATATTTATGTGATCACCAGTTCAAGTGGGCTTTTTCCCCCCAAACTGTTTCCATCTGGCCTTTTAGAAATTAGCTTTATACTAAACGTTTTTTATAAGCATGTATTTACTCAATTACAACGTAATTGACTTCTGATTCTTTCAATATACTTCATGGGTACTAAAATACTCAAGATTTTTATGTGCAATACTTAAATAAAAATATACAATTTCCTTTTCTACAAAACCCTCTTGAATTGTATTTTTATGCGATACTGTCATAACTTTTATACCTCCATTCTGAACCAGAGGAGGAATTATTCCTGGATTCCCTCTCTATCTACTGGGAACTGAGACCTCCCTATCTGAGACAGGAGAAGGCTCTCAGTGTGACAAATATGCCAAGCAAAGCTCCTGGAGCAGCCCTTGATAGACAAACCAGCTGGACAAACCCAGCCCCCCCGAAAGGTCTCCTGGCCACACCCAGCCACTGCTGTTTTCTTCCCGGTTGTTTTTATCATCAATAAATGATTTTGAGCTCAAATCACTGTATTTGTTGAAAAATCAAAAGCAACCTCTCTCATTTACTCACCCTGTGTGCTTTTTGTTCCAGAAGACACTTGCAGCAGCAGCGAAGGGATGTAAAGTTGTCTTCCAAGATGACTCTGATGCCTGGAGAAAATTCCGACTATGACTATAGTGCCCTGAGCTGTACTTCAGATACTTCCTTCAACCACACGTTCTTCCCAGAGTCAGAAGCCCTCAAGGGAGTCTTTTACCAAAGAGCCCGGCTAATTCCCCCTCAGGAGGATCTCCTCAAACGCTTTCACCCCGACGACAGGAAGCGCCACATCATTATAAACGTGGGGGGCATAAAGTACCTGCTCCCCTGGACCACGCTCGATGAATTCCCGCTGACACGCCTGGGACAACTCAAGTTCTGTAATAATTTTGACGACATTCTCAACATCTGTGACGATTACGATGTGACGTGCAATGAGTTCTTCTTCGACCGCAACCCAGGGGCCTTCAGGACAATCCTGACCTTCCTGCGGGTCGGGAAACTGCGGCTCCTGCGCGAGATGTGCGCGCTGTCTTTCCAAGAGGAGCTGCTCTACTGGGGGATTGAGGAAGACAACCTGGACTGGTGTTGTAAAAGGAGATATCTGCAAAAAATGGAGGAGCTCACAGAGATAAATGAACGGGAGGATGACCTCCTAGAAAATGAAACAACAGGTGAAACAGTAGAGGAGACAAAAATCGGTTTGTGCATGAAAAAGTTGCAAGACATGGTGGAAAGGCCCCAGTCTGGCCTTCCTGGAAAGGTGTTTGCGTGTTTGTCTGTTTTGTTTGTAACTATTACAGCAGTGAACTTATCCATCAGCACCATGCCTGACCTGAGGGAGGAGGAGGAAAAGGTAAGTTGGCTTTTCAGGATGGAAAATGGTATGTGCTGGGAAGAGCAGAGCAAGTCCAAGGTCTGAGGATATTGATTTCAAAAGGGATCTTGCAGCTGTCCTTAGAGGGGAAGAAATATCACAAAGAATATTTGAAATCTTACATGACTGTTCAGATGCTTGTAAGAGAACTAATTATATCCAGCTTTATGTCGGAAGAAAATTTTGTTAGCACACAACTGAATATTGCCTTGTTAGGCTCTTTGTGTTTGCTGTTTAGAAAGCCTGAAATTCCCAAGCAGTACCTTCTGTGGAATAAGTAGCCCCTTCCTAAGTTTTGCATTTAAGTTGTTCCAAATTGTCCATGTGTTTCCCCATAGCAACAGCTCCAATTCCTTTAATGTTCTGGGTTGACGAAAACCCACACAGAAACCTCTCTTCCTGTCACCGCACCAACTAAAATAGTTATTACCCAGTGCCGGTTACAAACTCCTCCTCTTTCCTGCAGGGTGAGTGTTCCCAGATGTGCTACAATATTTTCATTGTGGAGTCTGTGTGTGTGGCATGGTTTTCCCTGGAGTTCCTGCTGAGGTTCATCCAGGCAAAGAGCAAGTTTGCGTTCCTGCGGCGGCCGCTGACGCTGATCGACATAATCGCCATCCTGCCCTACTACATCACGCTGCTGGTGGACACCACGTCGGTGGGCTCCAAGAAGCCCAGCTCTGGGAACATCTACCTGGACAAGGTGGGGCTGGTGCTGCGGATCCTGCGGGCGCTGCGCATCCTGTACGTGATGCGGCTGGCGCGGCACTCGCTGGGGCTGCAGACGCTGGGCCTCACCGCCCGCCGCTGCACCCGCGAGTTCGGGCTCCTGCTGCTCTTCCTCTGCGTGGCCATCGCGCTCTTCGCGCCCCTGCTCTACGTCGTGGAGAACGAGATGGCCGATTCCCAGGAGTTCACCAGCATCCCCGCCTGCTACTGGTGGGCTGTCATCACCATGACCACCGTGGGCTACGGGGACATGGTGCCCAGGAGCATCCCCGGGCAGGTGGTGGCACTGAGCAGCATCCTGAGCGGCATCCTCCTCATGGCGTTCCCCGTCACCTCCATCTTCCACACCTTCTCGCGCTCCTACCTGGAGCTGAAGCAGGAACAGGAAAGAATAATGTACAGGAGAGCACAGTTCTTACTGAAAGCCAAGTCTCAGATGAGCAATGAGTCACAGGGCAGTGAGGTTTTATTCACCACTCTCTCTTCCGAGACCAGGGACAATGAATGAAATTTAAGATACTATTTCTCCTGCTGTCGAGTAGTTTTGTTATATCAGATTCCATCTTTTAATTTGCTTTGGAAGCATTTTACAAGGGTAACCCTTATACTAAAATGAAGAAAAGGAGCTATAGCCAGGAACTGATGTGGTTTAAGAAGTCTGTTGTTATGCTGTTCCTTCCTCCCCCCCAGTATAATGTATAGGATGGATCTTGCACTGAGATCGTGCAGTGGGATTTAAGGAATTCAGAGTTCCCTAATGAGAAAAAAAAGAAGAACAACATATAATTATGTACTTGACAGGCTGTTTTGCCATTTGTAACACACATTTTTTCCAACCGAATCACAATGTATATAATCATTAAACAGGCAGCCATTTCTCTTGTTCTTGTATATAAATAATGTAAATACAACAAAATTAATGGCTAAATTCTCTCCCAGTAACACGCCTTGGAGCGTAATGGAAATAACCACAGATGTTTGTCCCATTGTGCTTTTAAAAAGGCGTCGAGTAAGATTTGTCACTCACAACAGAACCACCTATTTCTTTGCAAGTCAGCCCTAAACACAGCAGAAAAGAGGGATTGAGCTGTTTATAGCATAACCTTGCTAAAGATGTAAATACTTTGAGCTCCCCAGCTTCAAAACTTAATTGACATTACAGCATTGATCCTTTGCCATTGAATGCAGCGTTCCCAGGAACAAAGCCTTGGAGTTTTGTATCACTTAATATTATTACCAGGGGGTGAGTAGCTGCAAATGCAATGCAGTATGCATGAGGAGATGCCAGCCTTCCCCACCATCTGTCCCCAGTTTCACTGTACCTCGGCTCTGGAAGGGAACTCGGAGAGGGCAGTTTCCAGGGGACCCCCCAGTGCTGGGCAAATCCACGCTGGGCTCCCCTTCCCACCGAGCGCTTGGTTCTGTAAAAGGAGCAGAAAATATGTGATCGTGGGAAGTTGCCAGTGAAGAAAAAACAAAATATCATTTGAGTCACGGAGCGGGGGGGCACTGACAGCTTTATCCTGTCCTCCATCAGGAGGGACTCAAGGCTGAATTAACTCTGCCTTTGCCATCCTTACACCCGTGGCAGTAATGGAGACAATTTTAAATAGGCTGTGAAAGAGCAGTGAGGGTCCTAGAGCACAGGCATGTGTTGCTCAGCCCCAGGGGTGCCTGCGGCCAGGCTCTGCTGAAGTTGGGAAGCACATGGGTCAGGAGATGCTCAGGTTTGGCACAGGTTTCTCTGCAGGTCAGTGGCAGACCCCCCGTATATTTTAGAGGGAATGATACTGGCTTGATAACAGCTCTGGAGAAAAACTCCAGAACTTAAAAAAAAGTAATTCAATCCACTGATTTGATTTCATGTGTGTTTAGAAGAAAAGCTAATCTGAAGAGTTTCACTTCCCCCCCTCCTTTTTATTAAATTTACTTACTAGCAGTTAAGAACTTGGGGAATTTAGAAGTTCCCCTCACATTGATCAGTGCTTCTCTGTCCTGACTTTCAGAAATACTATTTCTTTTCTCATTGTAGAAATGCCAGAATGCAAGATGGTTTTATGATTTAAATTAATGCCAAGGACACAAACATTGTCCTTTCAGAAAAACTAAAATTAGTTTCTCAGTCTGTGCTGTTTGGCCAAGCCCACACTATGCTCATTTTCTTATTTTCAAATTATTTTAAAATACAATTTGAAGGTGTTGTGATAGACTTGTTCCTGAGGATAACTCCAGAAGTTTTTAAAACGCACTTAACAAGTAATTAGGGCTCCAGCACTCTCCAGCCTGTGGCAGGGACCTGTGCCTATGGAACATTACTGCAGAGAGCTAAAATATCCAGCCTAAACTCTTGGCAATTAATTCTGTGCCAAAGCTACAAACGAACCAGCTTTTCACTCTTCTTCTTCAGCTTTAATTAGAGTTGGACAAAAACCAGGAACATCGTGACAAGAAAGGGACGCGTTTTCCATTTTATCCCCATTTTTTTAAATTTCAGAACTGTTTGATCGTCTGTAGCATTGGCTGCAGCACAAGTGCTATACATCTTCTACCTTGGTGTCAGCGTTCGTTATAAAAAGAACTGGTAATTAGATTGGGCCTGTGAGCAACAGTTGCTTATCTAAGAATGTGTTTGACAGGCTGAGCCATAAATAAGAAGCTGTAAGTGAATATAAGGAGAAATCAAGACTTACCAAATAGAACCTAAGCTCATTTCCATGTTCTGCTAGTTAATAAATGCTGTAGGGCCATGCATTTTCCCAGTGTCTTTAGATTAATGCTCATTTATTTCATGTATCACGTTATTTTTTTATCCCAAAACCAAAGCTTGATCCTAAAGCCTCTGTCCTGAAGGAAAAAAACCCCAAAAATATCACCCTGGAGTTGGGTGTTGGTTGAGCAAAACTGTGAAAGCATCTTGCCTGTTGCAAGTTCTGCCTAAGCCAGGGACAAACAAGCTGCGAGGATGTACCTACCCCATGTAATTTTGTACTTGGCAACAGCTACTTGCAAGGATATGGCCATGTTTTACTCTGAATCACTGCAACAAACCCGGCTGTGTTTTACAGGAGGCAATACAGACTGTAGTCCTTATGCTAAATAAATCCAGCCGCAAGAGCACAACATTAGTATGAAACCCACATGCTTTACTGCGAAGGCTGAGGGCCTCGGATGATCATGCCTCTCTACAGTATATTATCTGGATTCTTAGTCAAATTCATGAAAATTACGGCTTGCCTCAAAAGCTGCCTGTTCTGAGAGCTCCCAAGTCAGCTATCACTCCTTTTTGGCACTTTAACAGCACGTGCAGCCAACAAGAGAGCTGCAAGAGCCACGCTGTGCCCGCCTGAAGCAGGAGGGTGTTCGGGTGCCCCGACAGCGGTGACATCTGTGACAGGGCCAGCACTGCCCTGGCACCACCTCGGCATGCTCAGTACCTGTACAGGACGAACCCACAGCAGGAGCTGTACTCGTGGTGCCCAATAAAGTGTCAGGCTCTCCGTGCATTCCCATGTGCTTCTTCCGGGACACAAAGCCTGCCACACCTGCTGCAGGGCTGTGACAGCACGGGGTCACTGTGACAGGGGATGGAGACAGGGGCAGCTGGGGCTCTGAGCATTTCTGGCTGTGACAGAAAGCATTTACTAGGAAAGAAAATCATCTCACTGCAGAAAAATCGAGGCACCAAGATTGTATAGGGAAACCTCTTTCTTGCAGGTTGTCCCAAGAATCACAGTTAATTGGAATGTAATTATTTTAACCATTTAACCAGAGGATCTAACAGATTCAGAGGAGAACAGGAAGGATCTGCTAAGACTGAGAAAGAAAAATCCCTGATGAAACCAGAACTTCCAGGTAAGGTGGTACATTTCTCCCAAGCCTTTCCCCTTCCACCCTCCTCCTTCCTCAAAACCAGCACAAATCCCTTGGTGGGGGCAACACTGGTAGGCAAAGGCAGAGCCACAGTGGCTCTCTAATGGTACCTCAAAGAACAGCTTTTGCAGGGGCAGCAGAATGTCGACCTCCTCAAAAGATGTGAACCCCCACTGGGAGATGTATTGTCTCCTCTCCCTTTTGCTTTTTAATAGAGCCCAGAATGAACCAGATCCCTAATTCAGGCGTTACATTAAAGCACCAATCTTAGCACAGATAAATTGTACAAAACCACCAGTAGCTCCACGTGATTTGTCCTTTCCACATCTCATTCACTGTGCATGGGGACCAAGGAGTGGGAAGAATCTGGATGCAGAGAGGGCAACCTGTTCCTGTTCAGGGTCAGTTTGAAACAGGAACAGTAGCAAATACAGCAGCCCTGAGCAGTCTGACTGCAAAACAGTTCTGCTCAATACCACTGCTGAACAGTTAGGCCTAGATAAAAAAGTAAGTTAAAACACGAGGAAAGGGACAGATACTTCTGCTAACTGTGTGTGTTCTGTCCTGCAACACAGAGTGTAAGTCCTTAGGACAGGGTCCCTTGTTTGGTGCCTGTCAGTCACTGGGGAAAATCATGCCCTGCAAATAAAGATAGATTTCTACACAATATATAAAGTCAAGGAGAGCTTTAACTGTGCTGCCAGACTGAAGTTTGGCCTATTAAGTACTAACAATAAAACTAGTGCTTTCCCCTTTTTGCTCATTGCTTGTCATTTTCCAGCATCTCACATCTTCTGAAAGACTCCCTAGAAATGACTAATGAGATGAAGAAGGTTATTAGCTCCCAGCCTGCCAGAAGCATGGTGAGGGAACTGCAGGATCAGAATATCAGGGGATCTTCTGCTCTCTTCAGCGGGCTTTCACTTCCCCTTTGCCTGCGGGAACTAATCCAGAAGCAAATGTCACTTGAACAGAAATAAAGTTCTGCCGTAACTGCAACCGCAGCAGGCCAATTAGGGTAATTAGAGCATATTTGCTACACTTCATAAATATTCATGCTTTATCCCTGTAGCCCTTGTGACAGGAGCTGAAGAGCCTTGTGCATCTCCAGAGTCAGACAGGGCACACAAACACATGTAACTGTGCCAGGGAGAGGGCTCAGCTCTGCTTTGTCAGGTACCCTCGCTAAGGGTGGCCATTGGTGGCCATTCCTACATCCATTGTGGGTCCGGAAAAACAGGGCTGTAAACTACAATAATTAGCCTCGAGTGACTGACCTGGAATGCAAGTACTTCCCAGCCATCATCTGGAGAGGGGAATTTTTTAAAAAACAGTCATTTGTTTCCAAAACCAGACACCTCATTTTTCAGCTCTCAGCCATGCAAGTGAAGTGGTCAGCAAGATAATAATGTGTATCTTTCTGTTAAAAATAACAGTGTTCACCTCAGGAACAAAGTGCTAGGGACTGGCACAACTTTCTATAGTTAATTATATAAAGAAATGAAGTTTTGACACGGAATTGCTGAATGATAAATTGAAGTAATACTCTCATTCTCATTCCCATTAGTGATGCACCTCATGTCACAAAGAACCTGAGCAATATCATCTGTAACTTTTACAGGGATGGCAGTTCCCAGGTCAGCCAAGGGAAAGATGACTCAGTGTCACTTATAAATAAAAGAACATTTTAGGAAAGCAATAAATACCATCTTCAAGCAAACCAGATCCAACCCTGTGGAATCGCTGGTGCCTTTAATGTTGGAGAGGAACAGTTCTGAGGACAACCTGAACAGGGAGGGCTAAGGCTGCAAAGCACCACATGGCACGCTGGGTGACGTTAGCTCAGGTGAGAGCACAGAGCACAAATTCAACAGGGGGTCACAGGATGAAAATGAACATGATTTGATGGGAACAGGAAAGCAGCATCAGCAAGAGCAGCAGGAGGGAAGGCTGGCACCCTCATGCCACCACGGAGGCTTCTAGATGCCCTGAAATGGTGTTAATAAAGCATTCCTTTTGGTGGGACCCGTGGAAACCTGCAGGTGCATTTTCCCTGCTGACTCCTCCTCTCGGCTGACAGCAGGAGCTCTGGCCCACAGCTAAAGTGCTGCCAGCACTTGTACAGCCCCAGAATTCAGAAGGACTTTCTCCCTGGAAAGGGTGGTCAGGCCTTGGCAGGGGCTGCCCAGGGAGGGTTGGAGTGCCCACCCTGGAGGTGCCCAAGGCAGGACTGGCCGTGGCACTGAGTGCTCTGGGCTGGGGCACAAGGTGGGCATCGGGCACAGGGTGGGCTCCGTGGGCTGGGGGGGCTTTCCAACCCAAACGATTCTGGGATTCTGTGACGAGATACAGCTAAAAATTTGCATTTTACTGACAGGGAAAGCCACAGGGCGAGCGCTCCCTGTAAAAGCAACTCGAGTTATTTGCTGTACTTGTGTACGAGTGTATTTCTAAGCAGGAAAGGGACAGCACTCCAAAGGCAGGGCTGGCCCCGAGGCTGGTCAGTGCTAGAAGAGCCCCAGACCGCCGAGAACACCGAAAATCCGAGGTGTGAGTCTGTCTGGGGAAGGCGCCGGGGTTCCCCCGTGCCCGGCGGGGAATGTGCCCCATCGCAGGATCCTACATTGCCACCTACGGGCCGCTCCCGGCAGCTCCCGCTGGTCCCCGGCCCTGCAGCTCACACCTGCACCAGCCACCTCAAGGGGAGCTGCAAAATACCTAGGGAAATCCTTTTGAAAGTGCAGAGGAAAATACTCAGTCCACTGCACACGTGGCCTCGCATTTCCAGAGCAGGCTGGTGGATCTGCAAGGGCACGAGGGTGAGGATGCCCCCACTGCTGGGAAGTGAGAACCTCATATTGGCACTACATAAATAAATACCCACAAAAATATTTATGCAGCATTTCTTTGGCTGGAATATTGGCAAGTGACATTTTTCAAAAGGCTCACGCGACTTTATCAGACTAAAATTAACAAACTTCCTGGTCACAGGAGGCCATGTAAACACCTCCATTGCTTGTACAGGAGCCGCCTGGGAAGGAAACAGGCATGATTTTGTTTGTAAAAGAAATTACAGAATCTAAAGGGAAAAAAATCATCTAATTGAAGATGAAAAGGCACCTATAGAGTGTTATCTAATGAGTTCCAATCACTGTCACACCTGTTACCTTCCACTACTACAGTAATAAAACGAAACTGAGAGCAGAGTTTAAAAAACATGCTTGAAATGAACAATATGCAAGTCCTGGAAGCGACTTCTGTCAGTTCTGCCTAACAGGGGTCTGTCACAGCATCTGGGACACACCCGTGCTCCGGTGTGTGCGCACACACCTGTACATATAAACACATATATATAAAGACAAGGTTAAACATTTCTTTTTTTTCCTAAAGAATTTCAAACCCTTATATAGTGAAGTTAGAAATCTGCTTCCCAAAATAAGAACTTCAGCAGGGCCTGTAGCGATAGGAAGAGGGGTAATGGAGTTCAACTACAAGAGGGTAGATACAGACCAGCTGTTAGGAAGACTTTTACCACAGTGAGGGTGGGCAGGCCCTGGCACAGGGTGCCCAGAGAAGCTGTGGCTGCCCCATTCCTAGAAGTGTCCAAGGCCAGGATAAACTTGGAGTAACCTGTTCTAGTGGAAGGTGTCCCTGCCCATGGCAGGGGCTTGGAGCACATGATCTTTCAAGGTCCCTTCCCACCCAAACCATCCTGTGACTCCACAACTCCTTTCACTACAGGTGAATGCCCCTTTGTCTGAGAGACTTCATTTCCCAGTCAAATATCTACGGAGCCATTCTAAATTTGGAAATAACCTTTCTTTGGAAGCAGGGATTTGGTCTCTTAGCAACAGCACGAACACCTTGTGAACCAAACTACGGCTTTCTTGCACAGCAGGGCCCCGTGCCACGGGCATGGAGGAGCCGAAGAACATCCAGCTGCTGGTTCATTCCTTTGGGGACTGGTGGCCAAAGGTCAGGGCAGCAAACCCTACAGTGAACCCCCACACCGCGGCCCAGTGGAGAAGGATGGCAGCTGGACCACGGACAGTGTGTCCCAGCCTGGATTGCTCTGCCCAAGCCATGTTTTCCAGATGTTGGTTCTGGCTAAAGCTGCAGCCTGACTCTGGCTTTCAACTGAGACCAGGAATAACTTCTTCTCTGGCTGAAAAACTTGTACTGCAGCAGGACTGGACTGAATTGTTATCAATGTCCTTTTCTGATAAGATTCAGATGACAGGTATCATTTCAGAGGGAAGCTATTTTTTGTTCTTAGCACGAGCATGAAATATTAGCATTGCAAGTACTCCACAATCAAAAGAACAAGAGGTCAGAGCAGCACTGTCACATGGATATATTTCAGTTGGCTCTGACAACCATCTGAATCAATCAGCTGAAATACATTGTGAAGACAAGATCAAATGAACATGTTCAATGATAAAAGACTAAAGAATGGGAAAGAAAAGCAATTTTCCTTTCCCTTTGCTGCTGTATGGAGAGTACAGAGCATGCAGCTGTATGGCACAGGACAGATTAGAATGGACTTGTGCTCTAAGTGACCAAACTTTTGTCATTGCAATACCCCCCTGCCTTGTCCAAGTCACATAACCCATGAATTTGAGCTATTAGAAGTGTTCTAGAACAACAGGCTCATTAAATTGCTTCCTTGGAATCTGGTCACTGGGGACACAGCGGGCACACAGCAGAGACTGGGGAAAGAGTGACTTGCTTAGGAGGGCAGCCAAAGCTTAGCAGAAACTCTGCATTTCTTCTCTTTTTGCCTTATTCATGAAACCATCGCTCTTCTGGACAAGTGAGTTATTGGAGGAGAAAGCTCTGGGATATATGTCTCCTTCCTAACCAGGGGCTCTAATCAAGTCCTGCTTTTCCTGCACTGTATTTCTTTCCCTACCACGATGCTGAAGCTGCAGTGTGAGGAAAGGAGTGGGGTTGGTTTATTGGACCAAGTCCCACAAACCACAGGAGGTTAACACCACAAGCGAATTCATGTGTGTGTTGTCCTGCCATTCACACTGCTTACTGTGCTCCAAATTTTGCTGCCCTAGATGTTCATACTAATCTCCTTTATACTCTATTTCCCTGGTCTTCTTTCAAAAGAACTGTACGACAACACGTTTTTACAGGGAACCTCAGCTCTCTCAAAGCTTGAATCGCCTCTCACAGCCTGGGGAATGCTGTGGTTTATTAACTTGCAGTGCCACCTAGCACATGGCCTTCACATTGGTTTTTCTGTAGTTTCACAAGGCTCAAAGTTTTCATATTAAAGAAAAGACAACCTTGTACTTGCAGTATTTTAAGCATCTAATGCGAAGTTTTGAACAGTTAAATTTTTATTAGAAATTATGCTTTCAAATAGGATAATAATAATCAAGATGCTCAGATACCTTAAATTCTGATGTGTGAACTTTGAGGACTAGTTTTGGCTGCATCCCTTATACAGTTGTCTACAAATACTTCCATTACTTATTGGGGAATTTTTTTGAAATCCTACACTTTGATAGTAGGTTAGTGATGAATTTACTGTAGTTTTTAGGTAAGAGAGACTCCTGCCACCAAAATAAGGATTTCAGGCTATCAAGGCACATTAGTATGTGCCTGCAGACACGTTTTAGACTGGTATGGAAGCCTGACCAGCTTAATTTGCTCTGCCTTAAAATACATTAGAATTCCCTGACCCAGGAATACACAGGCTCAGATGTGTAACTCTGCAGCCTGCAGCCAGCCCAGAGAGCGACCCGTGGGAGACACAGAAAGGCAGCGATTCAGCCCGAATGCTGCAGCCACTGGGGATCCCCCCAGACCTCGACGGGGAAGCTGTTCCTGCTTAGTTCCTGTGCCAGATCCTAGGAAGGCACTTCAAGAGAAAATAACCAAGCAGGCAAAGAACAACCTTGTGACATTGAGCGAGGAACAGAGATATAAACGCGCTGTGCTGCCCAACCTTCTCCCTCCCGATTACACATCCCAGAGCAGCCACTGCTGAGCTCCTTGGCCAAAGCACCTTCTCTTCACTCAGTGTCAACACCCACCAGTATTTGGACAGTCCCTCTGGTCTCCAGCTCCCCAAAGAGGAACCCACCAGACCCAGCCACTCTGACCGAGCTGAGCCTCCACAGCCCATCTGGAAAGCTCCTCACTGATGACTCTTGTGCACAAATACCTAAACTTACTTTAAGACATGGCCTTCCATGCTTTGATTGTCCTCTAACCTGTGAGATGTGACTGCTCACAAACTCCCATCACTGCTTCCTTCACCAGAGCCTGTCACTGCCAGAACCATGAAATGTTATAATAAAGCAGGAGTGTGGCTGTAAATTTGTTTTACTAAAATACGCCTTTTCAACTACTAATTATAATGGCACTATTCTTTGTCTTTTTTTTCCCCTGGTACAATGTAAAGATTAAGTCATGACAGATGTTTTTTCCCTCCTCAGGAAACAAAGAAATCCATACTTTAATTAATATAGGGAGATAATTACTATGCTGAAGTGACGAGGCCTCAGGCAGCTCTGTTGAGAAGCCACTTATTTCTCTTTCTTTTCATTCAGTTCAACTCCTGCTACTTCTCAGATGTGCAGAGCTCTCCAAGCCAGTGAGCAAATAAAACAGTGCAAACGGGGAGGTGCAACTGCCAAGCAGGGAGAAAACTCTGGAAACAGGGTTTTGCCCTCGCAGGAGGGAGGATGTCTGTTTTTCCCTCTCCGCCCTGCCCCTTATCTCTCTGCTTCTGAAATCTTCTAAGCATTGGCAAAAACATTTTCTGTCTGTTCTACAACCTTACTGGGGTCAAACTTAAGTCTTATTAAGCGTTCCCCTCAGTTTCTGTATTCACGCTGGAGAACCCCCTTTTTTGCCAGCCAGCAATGAAGGTGGATGGCTCTGGAAGTTCTCAGCAGAACCCCTTGCTGGAGGTGCTGTTCTCTCCCATGAACACACAAGGCTTCCACAGAGAACTCAAACACGCTGCCCACCACAGGCTCATCAGTGCTGCCCCGGCAGTTCCCTGGGACAGATGGAGAGCGTACAGATCAGCTAGAGAGGAACAGGCCTTTTTTTAATTGCTTCGTGCACTGTGTCCATTTGCAAAGGAGTTTGGAGATTGAGTAAAAACATGATTCCTATGCTCTGTCATTTTCCAGGTTACAATTACTAATTAGGAGCCATTCTCAATCATTGCATGCACAGTTCAGTAGTTACGCCAAGTTTTTACTATTAAATCATAACCAAGAGACACATTTCCTTCCATTTCCACAGACAGATTCGTGTTTTTATAAAAATAATCAGACATCTAAAAAATACAATGTTTTTGGCGAAAAAAAGTAACATAAAAAAGCAACATGGTATTTCTCTGTTTTTTGCATGTGATGTAACACAGAGAAGATGAAACCCTATGGCACCTGCTATGAAACTGTGTGGGTTTTTTCACCATTTAAATTTCTAATACTCAGGAAATGTTGGGTCAATTTTAGCGGCCCAAGCCATGAGCCCCCCTTTAATATCCTTCACTAACACAGAACCAAACTCTTCGGCAGGCAACTCCTGCAGGATTTTTACAGCCTTCTGGGAGTCATTTCCTAATTTGCAGACAACATATATAGGAAGAGATGTCTGGTCAGTAGTTCTCTGCTTTTCTTCACGGATCCTTTTCCCTAAGCGCTCCAGCTGCTCGGTGTCCCTCTCCTGCAGCTTGCTCAGGGGGATGTGGAGGGCGTGCTGCAGGCGGCAGATATCCACCTCCACCTGCGGGCGCACATCCAGCAGCACGTGGGGCACCCGCTCATCCAGCAGCCCCTTGTAGTGCTCCACTGAGATCCTGTCCTCGCTGGGCAGCAGGTGCAGAGTCCTGCACGTGTCCGTGGCAGGAGACCCACAGAAGGCCTCGTAATCCTGCAGGCAGGTGACGGTGGGGTTGTCCCCGCACACGGCACAGTCCGGCTTCTTCGGTCTCAGCTTGATGTTGCGAAACCTGCCCTCGAGGGCATCGAACATGAGCATGAACCGGTTGAAGGAGCAGCCCATTCCCGAGAGAATCTTCAGCACTTCCAGGGCCTGGAGGCAGCCGATGATGCCGGGCACGACGCCCAGGACCCCTCCGTCTGCGCAGGTGGTGACGGTGTCCGGCGGGGGCGGCCGGGGGAAGAGGCACCTGTAGCAGGGCCCGCCGCCGTGGTTGTACACGGCGAGCTGCCCCTCGAGGCGCAGGGCGCTGCCGGACACCAGCGGCTTGCGGGCCAGCACACAGGCGTCGTTCAGCAGGTACCGCGTGGGCGCGTTGTCGGAGCAGTCTGCCACCACGTCGTACTGGCGCACGATGCGCAGCGCGGAGCGCGGCCCGAGGGCTCCGCAGTAGGGCACGCACTGCACGGCCGAGTTCAGCCTGCGCAGCGCCGCGGCCGCCGAGCGCGCCTTGGGCCGGCCGCGCCGCGCCTCGCCGTGCAGCACCT